>CM056199.1:99670768-99726209 GCA_029692085.1 Gymnothorax javanicus
GGAAATAAGAGATCAGATGGCATTAAAGCATAACCCTTCATGGGAATATGAGATTAAATGCATTAAGCTAACCCTTCTTGTATATATGTACTTGTCTTCTATGATGGAAATAAGAGATCAGATGGCATTAAAGCATAACCCTTCATGGGAATATGAGATTAAATGGCTTTAAAGCTTAACCCTTCTTTTATAAATTCAAATACAGCAATGTTAAAGTTTGAATGCTAATGATAACTTGCTAATGCTAGCGATCTAATGCTAGTGCTAATATCTGGTCATTGTCATACTGTATGTGTCGTCTATGATGGAAATAAGAGGTCAGATGGCATTAAAGCATAACCCTTCATGGGAATATGAGATTAAATGCCATTCAAGCTGACCCTTCTTTTATATATGCAAATACAGCAATGTTAAAGTTTGAATGCTAATGCTAACTTGCTAATGCTAGCGATCTAATGCTAGTGCTAATATCTGGTCATTTTCATACTGCACGTGTCCTCTATGATGGAAATAAGAGATCAGATGGCATTAAAGCATAACCCTTCATGGGAATATGAGATGAAATGACATTCAAGCTAACCCTTTTTGTATATATGCAAATACAGCAATGTTATAGTTTGAATGCTAATGATATCTTGCTAATGCTAGCGATCTAATGCTATTGCTAATATCTGGTCATTTTCATACTGTATGTGTCCTCTATGATGGAAATAAGAGATCAGATGGCATTAAAGCATAACCCTTCATGGGAATATAAGATTAAATGGCATTAAAGCTTAACCCTTCTTGTACATATGCAAATACAGCAATGTTAAAGTTTGAATGCTAATGCTAACTTGCTAATGCTAGCGATCTGATGCTAGTGCTAATATCTGGTCATTTTCATACTGTTCGTGTCCTCTAAAATGGAAATAAGAGATCAGATGCATTTAAAGCATAACCCTTCATGGGAATATGAGATTTAATGGCATTAATGCTTAACCCTTCTATTATATATGCAAATACAGCAATGTTAAAGTTTGAATGCTAATGATAACTTGCTAATGCTAGTGATCTAATGCTAGTGCTAATATCTGGTCATTTTCATACTGTATGTGTCCTCTATGATGGAAATAAGAGATCAGATGGCATTTAAGCATAACCCTTCATGGGAATATGAGATTAAATGGCATTCAAGCTAACCCTTCATGTATATATGCAAAAACAGGAATGTTAAAGTTTGAATGCTAATGCTATCTTGCTAATGCTAGCGATCTAATGCTAGTGCTAATATCTGGTCATTTTCATACTGTACGTGTCCTCTATGATGGAAATAAGAGATCAGATGGCATTAAAGAATAACCCTTCATGGCAATATGAGATTAAATGGCATTAAAGCTTAACCCTTCTTGTATATATACAAATACTGCAATGTTAAAGTTTGAATTCTAATGCTAACTTGCTAATGCTAGCGATCTAATGCTAGTGCTAATATCTTGTCATTTTCATACTTTACGTGTCCTCTATGATGGAAATAAGAGATCAGATGGCATTAAAGCATAACCCTTCATGGGAATATGAGATTAAATGGCATTAAAGCTAACCCTTTTTGTATATATTCAAATACAGCAATGTTAAAGTTTGAATGATAATGCTATTTTGCTAATGCTAGCGATCTAATGCTAGTGCTAATATCTGGTCATTTTCATACTGTATGTGTCCTCTATGATGGAAATAAGAGATCAGATGGCATTAAAGCATAACCCTTCATGGGAATATAAGATTAAATGGCATTAAATCTTAACCCTTCTGGTATATATGCAAATAAAGCAATGTTAAAGTTTGAATACTAATGCTAACTTGCTAATGCTAGCGATCTAATGCTAGTGCTAATATCTGGTCATTTTCATACTGTACGTGTCCTCTATGATGGAAATAAGAGATCAGATGGCATTAAAGCATAACCCTTCATGGGAATATGAGATGAAATGGCATTCAAGCTAACCCTTTTTGTATATTTGCAAAAACAGCAATGTTATAGTTTGAATGCTAATGCTATCTTGCTAATGCTAGCGATCTAATGTTAGTGCTAATATCTGGTCATTTTCATACTGTATGTGTCCTCTATGATGGAAATAAGAGATCAAATGGCATTAAAGCATAACCCTTCATGGGAATATGAGATTAAATGGCATTCAAGCTTAACCCTTCTTGTATATGGAAATTCAGCAATGTTAAAGTTTGAATGCTAATGCTAACTTGCTAATGCTAGCGATCTAATGCTAGTGCTAATATCTGGTCATTTTTCATACTGTATGTGTCCTCTATGATGGAAATAAGAGATCAGATGGCATTAAAGCAGAACCCTTCATGGGAATATGAGATTAAATGGCATTAAAGCTTAACCCTTCTTGTATATATGGAAATACAGCAATGTTAAAGTTTGAATGCTAATGCTAACTTGCTAATGCTAGCGATCTAATGTTAGTGCTAATATCTGGTCATTTTCATAATGTACGTGTCCTCTATGATGGAAATAAGAGATCAGATGGCATTAAAGCATAACCCTTCATCGGAATATGAGATTAAATGGCATTAAAACTTAACCCTTCTTGTATATATGCAAATACAGCAATGTTAAAGTTTGAATGCTAATGCTAACTTGCTAATGCTAGCGATCTAATGCTAGTGCTAATTCTGTCATACATACTATGTGTCCTCTATGATGGAAATAAGAGATCAGATGGCATTAAAGCATAACCCTTCATGGGAATATGAGATTAAATGGCATTAAAGCTTAACCCTTCTTGTAAATATGCAAATACAGCAATGTTAAAGTTTGAATGCTAATGCTAACTTGCTAATGCTAGCAATCTAATGCTAGTGCTAATATCTGGTCATTTTCATACTGTACGTGTCCTCTATGATGGAAATAAGAGATCAGATGGCATTAAAGCATAACCCTTCATGGGAATATGAGATTAAATGGCATTAAAGCTTAACCCTTCTTGTATATATGCAAATACAGCAATGTTAAAGTTTGAATGCTAATGCTAACTTGCTAATGCTAGCTATCTAATGCTAGTGCTAATATCTGGTCATTTTCATACTTATGTGTCCTCTATGATGGAAATAAGAGATCAGATGGCATTAAAGCATAACCCTTCATGGGAATATGAGATTAAATGGCATTCAAGCTTAACCCTTCTTGTATATATGCAAATACAGCAATGTTAAAGTTTGAATGCTAATGCTAACTTGCTAATGCTAGCGATCTAATGCTAGTGCTAATATCTGGTCATTTTCATACTGTAAATGGCGTTAAAGAATCCCTTCTATGATGGAAATAAGAGATCAGATGGCATTAAAGCATAACCCTTCATGGGAATATGAGATTAAATGGCATTAAAGCTTAACCCTTCTTTTATAAATTCAAATACAGCAATGTTAAAGTTTGAATGCTAATGCTAACTTGCTAATGCTAGCGATCTAATGCTAGTGCTAATATCTGGTCATTTTCATACTGTATGTGTCCTCTATGATGGAAATAAGAGATCAGATGGCATTAAAGCATAACCCTTCATGGGAATATGAGATTAAATGGCATTAAAGCTTAACCCTTCTTGTATATATGCAAATACAGCAATGTTAAAGTTTGAATGCTAATGCTAACTTGCTAATGCTAGCGATCTAATGCTAGTGCTAATATCTGGTCATTTTCATACTGTACGTGTCCTCTATGATGGAAATAAGAGATCAGATGGCATTAAAGCATAACCCTTCATGGGAATATGAGATTAAATGGCATTCAAGCTTAACCCTTCTTTTATATATGCAAATACAGCAATGTTAAAGTTTGAATGCTAATGCTAACTTGCTAATGCTAGCGATCTAATGCTAGTGCTAATATCTGGTCATTTTCATACTGTTCGTGTGTCCTCTATGATGGAAATAAGAGATCAGATGGCATTAAAGCATAACCCTTCATGGGAATATGAGATGAAATGACATTCAAGCTTAACCCTTTTTGTATATATGCAAATACAGCAATGTTAAAGTTTGAATGCTAATGCTATCTTGCTAATGCTAGCGATCTAATGCTAGTGCTAATATCTGGTCATTTTCATACTGTTCGTGTCCTCTATGATGGAAATAAGAGATCAGATGGCATTAAAGCATAACCCTTCATGGGAATATGAGATTAAATGGCATTAAAGCTTAACCCTTCTTGTATATATGCAAATACAGCAATGTTAAAGTTTGAATGCTAATGCTAACTTGCTAATGCTAGCGATCTAATGCTAGTGCTAATATCTGGTCATTTCATACTGTATGTGTCCTCTATGATGGAAATAAGAGATCAGATGGCATTAAAGCATAACCCTTCATGGGAATATGAGATTAAATGGCATTAAAGCTTAACCCTTCTTGTAAATATGCAAATACAGCAATGTTAAAGTTTGAATGCTAATGCTAATGCTAATGCTAGCGATCTAATGCTAGTGCTAATATCTGGTCATTTTCATACTGTATATGTCCTCTATGATGGAAATAAGAGATCAGATGGCATTAAAGCATAACCCTTCATGGGAATATGAGATTAAATGGCATTAAAGCTTAACCCTTCTTGTACATATGCAAATACAGCAATGTTAAAGTTTGAATGCTAATGCTAACTTGCTAATGCTAGCGATCTAATGCTAGTGCTAATATCTGGTCATTTTCATACTGTTCGTGTCCTCTAAAATGGAAATAAGAGATCAGATGGCATTTAAAGCATAACCCTTCATGGGAATATGAGATTAAATGGCATTAAAGCTTAACCCTTCTTGTATATATGCAAATACAGCAATGTTAAAGTTTGAATGCTAATGCTAACTTGCTAATGCTAGTGATCTAATGCTAGTGCTAATATCTGGTCATTTTCATACTGTACGTGTCCTCTATGATGGAAATAAGAGATCAGATGGCATTAAAAGAATAACCCTTCATGGGAATATGAGATTAAATGGCATTAAAGCTTAACCCTTCTTGTATATATGCAAATACAGCAATGTTAAAGTTTGAATTTAATGCTAACTTGCTAATGCTAGCGATCTAATGCTAGTGCTAATATCTGGTCATTTTCATACTGTACTTGTCTTCTATGATGGAAATAAGAGATCAGATGGCATTAAAGCATAACCCTTCATGGGAATATGAGATTAAATGGCATTCAAGCTTAACCCTTCTTGTATATATGCAAATACAGCAATGTTAAAGTTTGAATGCTAATGCTAACTTGCTAATGCTAGCGATCTAATGCTAGTGCTAATATCTGGTCATTTTAGTACTGTTCATGTGTCCTCTATGATGGAAATAAGAGATCAGATGGCATTAAAGCATAACCCTTCATGGGAATATAAGATTAAATGGCATTAAAAATAAGAACCCTTCTGGTATATATGCAAATACAGCAATGTTAAAGTTTGAATACTAATGCTAACTTGCTAATGCTAGCGATCTAATGCTAGTGCTAATATCTGGTCATTTTCATACTGTACGTGTCCTCTATGATGGAAATAAGAGATCAGATGGCATTAAAGCATAACCCTTCATGGGAATATGAGATTAAATGGCATTAAAGCTTAACCCTTCTTGTATATATGCAAAAACAGCAATGTTAAAGTTTGAATGCTAATGCTAACTTGCTAATGCTAGCGATCTAATGCTAGTGCTAATATCTGGTCATTTTCATACTGTACGTGTCCTCTATGATGGAAATAAGAGATCAAATGGCATTAAAGCATAACCCTTCATGGGAATATGAGATTAAATGGCATTCAAAGCTTAACCCTTCTTGTATATATGCAAATTCAGCAATGTTAAAGTTTGAATGCTAATGCTAACTTGCTAATGCTAGCGATCTAATGCTAGTGCTAATATCTGGTCATTTTCATACTGTATGTGTCCTCTATGATGGAAATAAGAGATCAGATGGCATTAAAGCATAACCCTTCATGGGAATATGAGATTAAATGGCATTAAAGCTTAACCCTTCTTGTATATATGCAAAAACAGTCATGTTAAATGCTAATGCAATGTAGCGATTTAATGTTTGAATATCTGGTCATTTTCAAATGCTAATGATGGAAATAAGAGATCAATGGCATTAAAGCATAACCCTTCATCGGGAATATGAGATTAGATGGCATTAAAACTTAACCCTTCTTGTAAATATGCAAAAACAGTCATGTTAAAGTTTGAATGCTAATGCTAACTTGATCTAATGCTAGAGCTAATATCTGGTCATTTTCATACTGTTTTCATGGCATTAAAGCATAACCCTGTATGAGATTAAATGGCATTAAAGTTAACCTCTTGTACATATGCAAATGGAAATGTTAAAGTTTGAATCAGATGGCATTAAAGCATAACCCTTCATGGGAAAATAAGAGATCAGAGATTAAATGGCATTAAATGGCATTAAAGCTTAACCCTTCTTGTATATATGCAAATACAGCAATGTTAAAGTTTGAATGCTAATGATAACTTGCTAATGCTAGCTATCTAATGCTAGTGCTAATATCTGGTCATTTTCATACTGTATTTGTCCTCTATGATGGAAATAAGAGATCAAGATGGGATGCATTTAAGCATAACCCTTCATGGGAATATGAGATTAAATGGCATTCAAGCTTAACCCTTCATGTATATATGCAAATACAGCAATGTTAAAGTTTGAATGCTAATGCTAACTTGCTAATGCTAGCGATCTAATGCTAGTGCTAATATCTGGTCATTTTCATACTGTATTGTGTCCTCTATGATGGAAATAAGAGATCAGATGGCATTAAAGCATAACCCTTCATGGGAATATGAGATTAAATGGCATTAAAGCTTAACCCTTCTTGTATATATATGCAATACAGCAATGTTAAAGTTTGAATGCTAATGCTAACTTGCTAATGCTAGCGATCTAATGCTAGTGCTAATATCTGGTCATTTTCATACTGTATCTGTCTCTCTATGATGGAAATAAGAGATCAGATGGCATTAAAGCATAACCCTTCATGGGAATATGAGATTAAATGGCATTAAAGCTTAACCCTTCTTGTATATATGCAAATACAAAGCAATGTTAAAGTTTGAATGCTAATGCTAACTTGCTAATGCTAGCGATCTAATGCTAGTGCTAATATCTGGTCATTTTCATACTGTACGTGTCCTCTATGATGGAAATAAGAGATCAGATGGCATTAAAGCATAACCCTTCATGGGAATATGAGATTAAATGGCATTAAAGCTTAACCCTTCTTGTATATATGCAAATACAGCAATGTTAAAGTTTGAATGCTAATGCTAACTTGCTAATGCTAGCGATCTAATGCTAGTGCTAATATCTGGTCATTTTCATACTGTACTGTCGTGTCCTCTATGATGGAAATAAGAGATCAGATGGCATTAAAGCATAACCCTTCATGGGAATATGAGATTAAATGGCATTAAAGCTTAACCCTTCTTGTATATATGCAAATTCAGCAATGTTAAAGTTTGAATGCTAATGCTAACTTGCTAATGCTAGCGATTTAATGTTAGTGCTAATATCTGGTCATTTTCAGAATGTACGTGTCCTCTATGATGGAAATAAGAGATCAGATGGCATTAAAGCATAACCCTTCATGGGAATATGAGATTAAATGGCATTAAAACTTAACCCTTCTTGTAAATATGCAAAATACAGTCATGTTAAAGTTTGAATGAATGCTAATGCTAGCGATCTAATGCTAGTGCTAATATCTGGTCATTGTCATACTGTATGTGTCCTCTATGATGGAAATAAGAGATCAGATGGCATTAAAGCATAACCCTTCATGGGAATATGAGATTAAATGGCATTGAAGCTTAACCCTTCTTGTAAATATGCAAATTCAGTCATGTTAAGGTTTGAATGCTAATGCTAACTTGCTAATCCTAGCAATCTAATACTAGTGCTAATATCTGGTCATTTTCATACTGTACGTGTCCTCTATGATGGAAATAAGAGATCAGATGGCATTAAAAGCATAACCCTTCATGGGAATATGAGATTAAATGGCATTAAAGCTTAACCCTTCTTGTATATATGCAAATACAGCAATGGTAAAGATTGAATTCTAATGCTAACTTGCTAATGCTAGCTATCTAATGCTAGTGCTAATATCTGATCAATATCATACTTTATGTGTCCTCTATGATGGAAATAAGAGATCAGATGGCATTAAAGAATAACCCTTCATGGCAATCTGAGATTTAATGGCATTAAAGCTTAACCCTTCTTGTATATATACAAATACTGCAATGTTAAAGTTTGAATTCTAATGCTAACTTGCTAATGCTAGCGATCTAATGCTAGTGCTAATATCTTGTCATTTTCATAAGGTACTTGTCTTCTATGATGGAAATAAGAGATCAGATGGCATTAAAGCATAACCCTTCATGGGAATATGAGATTAAATGTCTTTAAAGCTTAACCCTTCTTTTATAAATTCAAATACAGCAATGTTAAAGTTTGAATGCTAATGATAACTTGCTAATGCTAGCGATCTAATGCTAGTGCTAATATCTGGTCATTGTCATACTGTATGTGTCGTCTATGATGGAAATAAGAGGTCAGATGGCATTAAAGCATAACCCTTCATGGGAATATGAGATTAAATGCCATTCAAGCTGACCCTTCTTTTATATATGCAAATACAGCAATGTTAAAGTTTGAATGCTAATGCTAACTTGCTAATGCTAGCGATCTAATGCTAGTGCTAATATCTGGTCATTTTCATACTGCACGTGTCCTCTATGATGGAAATAAGAGATCAGATGGCATTAAAGCATAACCCTTCATGGGAATATGAGATGAAATGACATTCAAGCTAACCCTTTTTGTATATATGCAAATACAGCAATGTTATAGTTTGAATGCTAATGCTATCTTGCTAATGCTAGCGATCTAATGCTATTGCTAATATCTGGTCATTGTCATACTGTTCGTGTCCTCTATAATGGAAATAAGAGATCAGAGGCCTTTAAAGCATAACCCTTCATGGGAATATGAGATTAAATGGCATTAATGCTAAACCCTTCTATTATATATGCAAATACAGCAATGTTAAAGTTTGAATGCTAAGCTAACTTGCTAATGCTAGCGATCTAATGCTAGTGCTAATATCTGGTCATTGTCATACTGTATGTGTCCTCTATGATGGAAATAAGAGATCAGATGGCATTAAAGCATAACCCTTCATGGGAATATGAGATTAAATGGCATTAAAGCTTAACCCTTGTTGTAAATATGCAAATACAGTCATGTTAAAGTTTGAATGCTAATGCTAGCGATCTAATGCTAGAGCTAATATCTGGTCATTGTCATACTGTATGTGTCCTCTATGATGGAAATTAGAGATCAGATGGCATTAAAGCATAACCCTTCATGGGAATATAAGATTAAATGGCATTAAAGCTTAACCCTTCTTGTACATATGCAAATACAGCAATGTTAAAGTTTGAATGCTAATGCTAACTTGCTAATGCTAGCGATCTGATGCTAGTGCTAATATCTGGTCATTTTCATACTGTTCGTGTCCTCTAAAATGGAAATAAGAGATCAGATGCATTTAAAGCATAACCCTTCATGGGAATATGAGATTTAATGGCATTAATGCTTAACCCTTCTATTATATATGCAAATACAGCAATGTTAAAGTTTGAATGCTAATGATAACTTGCTAATGCTAGTGATCTAATGCTAGTGCTAATATCTGGTCATTTTCATACTGTATGTGTCCTCTATGATGGAAATAAGAGATCAGATGGCATTTAAGCATAACCCTTCATGGGAATATGAGATTAAATGGCATTCAAGCTAACCCATCATGTATATATGCAAAAACAGGAATGTTAAAGTTTGAATGCTAATGCTATCTTGCTAATGCTAGCGATCTAATGCTAGTGCTAATATCTGGTCATTTTCATACTGTACGTGTCCTCTATGATGGAAATAAGAGATCAGATGGCGTTAAAGAATAACCCTTCATGGCAATAGGAGATTAAATGGCATTAAAGCTTAACCCTTCTTGTATATATACAAATACTGCAATGTGAAAGTTTGAATTCTAATGCTAACTTGCTAATGCTAGCGATCTAATGCTAGTGCTAATATCTTGTCATTTTCATACGGTACTTGTCTTCTATGATGGAAATAAGAGATAAGATGGCATTAAAGCATAACCCTTCATGGGAATATGAGATGAAATGTCATTCAAGCTAACCCTTTTTGTATATATGCAAATACAGCAATGTTATAGTTTGAATGATAATGCTATCTTGCTAATGCTAGCGATCTAATGCTAGTGCTAATATCTGGTCATTTTAGTACTTTATGTGTCCTCTATGATGGAAATAAGAGATCAGATGGCATTAAAGCATAACCCTCCATGGGAATATAAGATTAAATGGCATTAAATCTTAACCCTTCTGGTATGTAAGCAAATAAAGCACTGTTAAAGTTTGAATACTAATGCTAACTTGCTAATGCTAGCGATCTAATGCTAGTGCTAATATTTGGACATTTTCATACTGTACGTGACCTCTATGATGGAAATAAGAGATCAGATGGCATTAAAGCATAACCCTTCATGGGAATATGAGATGAAATGGCATTCAAGCTAACCCTTTTTGTATATTTGCAAAAACAGCAATGTTATAGTTTGAATGCTAATGCTATCTTGCTAATGCTAGCGATCTAATGTTAGTGCTAATATCTGGTCATTTTCATACTGTACGTGTCCTCTATGATGGAAATAAGAGATCAAATGGCATTAAAGCATAACCCTTCATGGGAATATGAGATTAAATGGAATTCAAGCTTAACCCTTCTTGTATATGCAAATTCAGCAATGTTAAAGTTTGAATGCTAATGCTAACTTGCTAATGCTAGCGATCTAATGCTAGTGCTAATATCTGGTCATTGTCATACTCTATGTGTCCTCTATGATGGAAATAAGAGATCAGATGCCATTAAAGCAGAACCCTTCATTGGAATATGAGATTAAATGGCATTAAAGCTTAACCCTTCTTGTACTTATGCAAATACAGCAATGTTAAAGTTTGAATTCTAATGCTAACTTGCTAATGCTAGCGAACTAATGCTAGTGCTAATATCTCGTCATTTTCATACTGTTCGTCTCCTCTATGATGGAAATAAGAGATGAAATGCCTTTAAAGCATAACCCTTCATGGGAATATGAGATTAAGTGCCATTAAAGCTTAACCCTTCTTGTATATCTGCAAATACTGCAATGTTAAAGTTTGAATTCTAATGCTAACTTGCTAATGCTAGCGATCTAATGCTAGTGCTAATATCTTGTCATTTTCATAAGGTACTTGTCTTCTATGATGGAAATAAGAGATCAGATGGCATTAAAGCATAACCCTTCATGGGAATATGAGATTAAATGGCTTTAAAGCTTAACCCTTCTTTTATAAATTCAAATACAGCAATGATAAAGTTTGAATGCTAATGCTAACTTGCTAATGCTAGCGATCTAAAGCTAATGCTAATATCTGGTCATTTTGATACTGTTCGTGTCCTCTATAATGGAAATAAGAGATCAGAGGCCTTTAAAGCATAGCCCTTCATGGGAATATGAGATTAAATGGCATTCAAGCTTAACCCTTCTTGTATATGTAAATTCAGCAATGTTAAAGTTTGAATGCTAATGCTAACTTGCTAATGCTAGCGATCTAATGCTAGTGCTAATATCTGGTCATTGTCATACTCTATGTGTCCTCTATGATGGAAATAAGAGATCAGATGGCATTTAAGCAGAACCCTTCATGGGAATATGAGATTAAATGGCATTAAAGCTTAACCCTTCTTGTACTTATGCAAATACAGCAATGTTAAAGTTTGAATTCTAATGCTAACTTGCTAATGCTAGCGAACTAATGCTAGTGCTAATATCTCGTCATTTTCATACTGTTCGTCTCCTCTATGATGGAAATAAGAGATGAAATGCCTTTAAAGCATAACCCTTCATGGGAATATGAGATTAAGTGCCATTAAAGCTTAACCCTTCTTGTATATCTGCAAATACTGCAATGTTAAAGTTTGAATTCTAATGCTAACTTGCTAATGCTAGCGATCTAATGCTAGTGCTAATATCTTGTCATTTTCATAAGGTACTTGTCTTCTATGATGGAAATAAGAGATCAGATGGCATTAAAGCATAACCCTTCATGGGAATATGAGATTAAATGGCTTTAAAGCTTAACCCTTCTTTTATAAATTCAAATACAGCAATGATAAAGTTTGAATGCTAATGCTAACTTGCTAATGCTAGCGATCTAAAGCTAATGCTAATATCTGGTCATTTTCATACTGTTCGTGTCCTCTATAATGGAAATAAGAGATCAGAGGCCTTTAAAGCATAGCCCTTCATGGGAATATGAGATTAAATGGCATTAAAGCTTAACCCTTCTTGTACATATGCAAATACAGCAATGTTTATGTTTGAATTCTAATGCTAACTTGCTAATGCTAGCGATCTAATGCTAGTGCTAATATCTGGTCATTTTCATACTGTTCGTCTCCTCTATGATGGAAATAAGAGATGAGATGCCTTTAAAGCATAACCCTTCATGGGAATATGAGATTAAGTGCCATTAAAGCTTAACCCTTCTTGTATATATGCAAATACAGCAATGTTAAAGATTGAATTCTAATGCTAACTTGCTAATGCTAGCTATCTAATGCGAGAGCTAATATCTGGTCAATGTCATACTTTATGTGTCCTCTATGATGGAAATAAGAAATCAGATGGCATTAAAGAATAACCCTTCATGGCAATATGAGATTTAATGGCATTAAAGCTTAACCCTTATTGTATATATACAAATACTGCAATGTTAAAGTTTGAATTCTAATGCTAACTTGCTAATGCTAGCGATCTAATGCTAGTGCTAATATCTGGTCATTTTCATACTGTTCGTCTCCTCTATGATGGAAATAAGAGATGAGATGCCTTTAAAGCATAACCCTTCATGGGAATATGAGATTAAGTGCCATTAAAGCTTAACCCTTCTTGTATATATGCAAATACAGCAATGTTAAAGTTTGAATGCTAATGATAACTTGCTAATGCTAGTGATCTAATGCTAGTGCTAATATCTGGTCATTTTCATACTGTACGTGTCCTTTATGATGGAAATAAGAGATCAGTTGGCATAAAAGCATAACCCTTCATGGGAATATGAGATTAAATGGCATTCAAGCTAACCCTTCTTGTATATATGCAAAAACAACAATGTTAAAGTTTGAATGCTAATGCTATCTTGCTAATGCTAGCGATCTAATGCTAGTGCTAATATCTGGTCATATCATACTGTACGTGTCCTCTATGATGGAAATAAGAGAACAGATGGCATTATAGCATAACCCTTCATGGGAATATGAGATTAAATGGAATTAAAGCTTAACCCTTCTTGTATAAATGCAAATACAGCAATGTTAAATTTGAATGCTCATGCTAACTTGCTAATGCTAGCGATCTAATGCTAGTGCTAATATCTGGTCATTTTCATACTGTACGTGTCCTCTATAATGGAAATAAGAGATCACATGGCATTAAAGCATAACCCTACATGGGAATATGAAATTAGATGCCATTAAAGCTTAACCCTTGTTGTAAATATGCAAATACAGTCATGTTAAAGTTTGAATGCTAATGCTAGCGATCTAATGCTTGTGCTAATATCTGGTCATTTTCATACTGTACGTGTCCTCTATGATGGAAATAAGAGATCAGATGGCATTAAAGCATAACACTTCATGGGAATATGAGATTAAATGGCATTCAAGCTTAACCCTTCTAGTATATATGCAAATTCAGCAATGTTAAAGTTTGAATGCTAAAGCTAACTTGCTAATGCTAGCGATCTAATGCTAGTGCTAATATCTGGTCATTGTCATACTGTATGTGTCCTCTAAAATGGAAATACGAGATCAGATGCATTTAAAGCATAACCCTTCATGGGAATATGAGATTAAATGGCATTAATGCTTAACCCTTCTATTATATATGCAAATACAGCAATGTTAAAGTTTGAATGCTAATGATAACTTGCTAATGCTAGTGATCTAATGCTAGTGCTAATATCTGGTCATTTTCATACTGTACGTGTCCTCTATGATGGAAATAAGAGATCAGATGGCATTAAAAGCATAACCCTTCATGGGAATATGAGATTAAATGGCATTAATGCTTAACCCTTCTATTATATATGCAAATACAGCAATGTTAAAGTTTGAATGCTAATGCTAACTTGCTAATGCTAGCGATCTAATGCTAGTGCTAATATCTGATCAATATCATACTTTATGTGTCCTCTATGATGGAAATAAGAGATCAGATGGCATTAAAGAATAACCCTTTTGTCATACTGTATGTCATTGTCATACTGTCTATGATGGAAATAAGAGGTCAGATGGCATTAAACGCATAACCTTCATGGGAATATGAGATTAGATGGCATTGAAGCTTCTTCTTCTTTTATATATGCAAATACAGTCATGTTAAAGCTTGAATGCTAATGCTAACTTGTAATGCTAGCGAATCTAATGCTAGTGCTAATATCTGGTCATTTTCATACTGCACGTGTCCTCTATGATGGAAATAAGAGATCAGATGGCATTAAAAGCATAACCCTTCATAAATATGAGATGAAATGACATTCAAAACAACCCTTTTTGTATATATGCAATATTAAAGTTTAGAATGCTGAATGCTAATGCTATCTTGCTAATGCTAGCGATCTAATGCTATTAAATAATATCTGGTCATTAAAACATGTTCGTGTCCTCTATAATGTTCGGCATTCCTCTATTTCATGGGAATATAAAATTCTAATGGCATTAATGAGATTAAACCCCCTTCTATTATATATGCAAATACAGCAATGTTAAAGTTTGAATGCTAGGGATGCTAATGCTAGGGATCTAATGCTAGTGCTAATATCTGGTCATTGTCATACTGTATGTGTCCTCTATGATGGAAATAAGAGATCAGATGGCATTAAAGCATAACCCTTCATGGGAATATGAGATTAAAATGGCATTAAAGCTTAACCTTGTTGTAAATATGCAATACAGTCATGTTAAAGTTTGAATGCTAATGCTAGCATCTAATGCTAGAGCTAATATCTGGTCATTGTCATACTGTATGTCCCTGGAAATCCAGATCAGATTAAAAAGCATAACCCTTCATGGGAATATGATAAGATTAAATGCATTGAGTTTAAAGTAAATTGAATGCTAATGCTACAGCAATGTTAAAGTTTGAATGCTAATGCTAACTTGCTAATGGCATGCTAAAATCTGGTCATTTTCATCTGTATGTTTAAAATGGAAATAAGAGATCAGATGCATTAAGCTTAACACTTCATGGGGAATATGAGATTTAATGGCATTCAATGCTTAACCCTTTCTATTAATATATGCAAATACAGCAATGTTAAAGTTTGAATAACTTGCTAACTTGCTAATGCTAGCGATCTGATGCTAGTGCTAATATCTGGTCATTTTCATACTGTATGTGTCCTCTAAAATGGAAATAAGAGATCAGATGGCATTTAAGCATAATCCTTCATGGGAATATGAGATTAAATGGCATTCAAGCTAACCCTTCTTGTAAATATGCAAAAACAGTCAATGTTAAAGTTTGAATGCTAAATACTAACTTTAATGCTAGCGATCTAATGCTAGTGCTAATATCTGGTCATTTTCATACTGTATGTGTCCTCTATGATGGAAATAAGAGATCAGATGGCATTTAAGAATAACCCTTCATGGGAATATGAGATTAAATAGCATTAAAGCTTAACCCATCTTGTATATATACAAAAACAGCAAATGTTAAAGTTTGAATGCTAATGCTAACTTGCTAATGCTAGCTATCTAATGCTAGTGCTAATATCTTGTCATTTTCATACGGTACTTGTCTTCTATGATGGAAATAAGAGATCAGATGGCATTAAAGCATAACCCTTCAAGGGAATATGAGATTAAGTGGCTTTAAAGCTTAACCCTTCTTTTATAAATCCAAATACAGCAATGTTAAAGTTTGAATGATAATGCTATCTTGCTAATGCTAGCGATCTAATGCTAGTGCTATCTTGTCATTTTTAGTACTTACTTGTCCTCTATGATGGAAATAAGAGATAAGATGGCATTAAAGCATAACCCTTCATGGGAATATAAAGAGATGAAATGTCATTAAATTAACCCTTTTTGTATATATGCAAATAAAGCAATGTTAAAGTTTGAATGATAATGCTAACTTGCTAATGCTAGCGATCTAATGCTAGTGCTAATATTTGACATTTTTATACTGTTTATGTGTCCTCTATGAGGAAATAAGAGATCAGATGGCATTAAAAGCATAACCCCTTCTATGGGAATATAAGATTAATTGGCAAAAATCTAATTCAAGCTAACCCAAATTGTATATTTGCAAAAAAGCAATGTTAATACTTGAATGTTAATGCTATCTTGTTTGAAGCATCTAATGTTAGTGCTAATATTTGACATTTTCATACTGTACGTGACCTCTATGATGGAAATAAGAGATCAGATGCAGCATTAAAGCATAACCCTTCATGGAATATGAGATGAAATGGAATTCTGCTTAACCTTCTTGTATTTGCAAAAACAGCAATGTTAAAGTTTGGAACGTTAATGCTATTTGCTAATGCTAGCGATCTAATGTTAGTGCTAATATCTGGTCATTTTCATACTGTATGTGTCCTCTATGATGGAAATAAGAGATCAAATGGCATTAAAGCAGAACCCTTCATTGAATATGAGATTAAATGGAATTCAAGCTTAAATCCTTCTTGTATATGCAAATACAGCAATGTTAAAGTTTGAAACTTGCTAATGCTAGCTTAACTAAGTGCTATATCCTGTTTTCTATACTGACTCGCTAATGCTAGCTCAATGATGGAAATAAGTGTCCTCTAGATGAAATGACTTTATTAAAGCAGAACCCTTCATTGAATATATGAGATTAATGCCACAAAGCTTAACCCTTCTTGTATCTATGCAAATACAGCAATGTTAAAAGTTTGAATTCCTACGTTAATTTGCTAATGCTAATCCATCTAATGCTAGTGCTAATATCTTGTCATTTTCATATGCAAGGTTCGGTCTTCTATGATGGAAATAAGATCAAATGCTCATTAAAGCATAACCCTTCATGGGAATATGAGATTAAGTAAATGGCATTAAAGTTTAACCCTTCTTTTTTATCTGCAAATACTGCAATGTTAAAGTTTGAATTTAACGCTAACTTGCTAATGCTAGCGATCTAAAAAAGCCAATGCTAATATCTTGTCATTTTGATAAGGTACTTCGTGTCCTATAATGGAAATAAGATCAGATGGCATTAAAGCATAGCCCCTTTAAAATGGAAACATGAGATTGTATGGTTTTTAATCAGCAATGTTTTAAAATTTGAAACAGCAATGATAAAGTTTGAATGCTAATGCTAACTTGCTAATGCTAGTGCTAATATCTGGTCATTGTCATTTTGATACTTATGTGTCCTCTATAATGGAAATAAGAGATCGATGGCATTAAAATAGAACCCTTCATGGAATATGAGATTAAATGGCATTCAAGCTTAACCTCTTTCTGTATATATAAATACAGCAATGTTAAAGCTTGAATGCTAATGCTAACTTGCTAATGCTAGCCGATCTAATGCTAGTGCTAATATCTTCGCTCATTTTCATACTGTTATGTGTCCTCTATGATGGAAATAAGAGATCAGATGGCTTTAAGCATAACCTCTTCATGGGAATATGATTAAATGGCATTAAAGCTTAACCCTTCTGTACTTCTGCAAATACAGCAATGTTAAAGTTTGAATTCTAATGCTAACTTCATAATGCTAGCGAACTAATGTATCTAATGGCTATTTTCATACTGTTCGCCTCATTTGATGGAAATAAGGAAATGCCTTTAAAGCATAACCCTGATGGGAATATGGAGATTAGGATGCCATTAAAGCTAACCCTTAATGGGAATATGAGATTAAATAGTTTTGAAGCTTAACCCTTCTTTTTATAAACTAAATACAGCAATGATAAAGTTTAATGCTAATGCTAAATTTGCTAATGCTAGCGATCTAAAGTTAATGCTAATATCTGGTCATTTTCTTATACTGTCTGTCCTCTATAATGGAAATAAGAGATCAGAGGCCTTTTTAAAGTTATTAGCCCTTCATGGAATATGAGATTAAATGGCATTAAAGCTTAACCCTTCTTGTACATAAGGCAAATACAGCAATGTTTATGCTTGAATTCTAATGCTAACTTGCTAATGCTAGCGCATCTAATGCTATGCCAATATCTGGTCATTTTCATACTGTTCGCTCTATGATGAAATAAGAGATGAGATGCCTTTAAAGCATAACCCTTCATGGAAAAATTTAATTAATGAATAATTTAAAATTAATTTTTTAAAAATTACAAATTAAAGGGAAATTAAAACCATTCATTAAAACCTCTATAAAATTAAAAAGGGCTTAAAAAAAATTTTTTAATAAAAAAACAAGTTAAATTTTTAATTTTTTTAAAAAAATTTAACTTTTTTAAAAAAATTTTTTTAAAAGGTTTTTTAATGAAAAAAAATTTCTTTTAAAAATTTTTTGGGTTTGTAATGAAAAGTTCCCTTTATAAATAAAAAATGTTAAAGTTTAACCCTTTTTTAAAAAAGAAATTTTTGGGGAAAATTTTTTTTAAATCTTTTAAGAAATGAATGGGTTTTTCCAAAATGCCTTAGGGGAAAAAGGTAAAAGGGCATTAAAGCGCCCCTTTTTTAAAATTTTAAATCCCTTTAAATTTAACAAAGAAGAATTAATTTCTAAGCAAAATTTTTTTTAAAATTAAAAATTTTTTTAAAATTTTAAGGGGAAAAAAGGATAACTTTAAAAAGGGAAAATTAATTTCCCTTTTTATAATAAAAAAATTTAATTTTAAGTAACTTTTTGAATTGGTTTAAGCTATTGCTAAACTTCATTTATATGCTCCTTAAAGGGAAAATGTAAGGGTTTAAAGCTCCCCTTTTTGGGAAAAATGGAAAAAATGCAAAATTTTAAAAAAAAAATGAAATTTAAGCTTTTTTTAAGTTAAAGGTTTAAATTTCTTTTAAAAAAAAAAAAGCCTTTAAATGAAAAGGAAAGGGGTTAAAGTAATAAAATGATTAAAGTTTTTTAAATGGTTTAAAAAGGGCAAAAAGTTTAATTTTTGAATTAAAAAAATATTAAATTTTAACTTTTTAAATAAAATAATTTTATTTTTTAAAGGGGTTCAAGGTTTAAAAGAAATTCAAAGGAAATTTCGGATTAAAAAAATTTTTCCCTAAAAAAGCAATTTAAAGTTTTTTTAATTAAGAATTAAAGGTCTATGTACTTATTTTTTTTATACGTTTTTAAAAGGGAAATAAGGATAATGAAAAGTAATTTAGGGGAATATGGTAATTTTTAATTTAAAATTCTTTTATATGAAATAAGCAATGTTAAATTTAACTAAAAGTTAACTTAAAAAAACTAATTTGGAAAAACGGTTTTAAATTTTCCCTATATGAAATAAGGATCAAGGATTTAAATCCTTCATAAAAATTAAAGGGATTTTAAAATCAGATTTAAAAAGGAAATTTTAATGTAATGTATTTGCTAAGTTACTTTCTAATTATCAATACGGGCATTTTAATTTTTATTTTCTTTGGAAATAAGGTCAAGGGGAAAGGTAACCCTTCTTTTAATAGGAGTTTTGGATTAAAGTTAATTTTATTAAAAAACCCTTAAAAGGAATTAAAATTGAATGTCTTCAAGCAAAAATTTTTGTATTTTCAAGGGATTGTTTTAGTGGAAAAAGGATGATGGCTTTAAAAGCCCTTAGGGGAATATTTTTGTCTTAAGTCCCTTTAATAGAAATCAAAGAAATTTTAAAAAATTTTGTTAATGCAACAATTTTATTTTTTTTTAGACTTTAGTTTTATAGGGAAATGTAGTGGCTTTAAAAGCAAAAAAAATTTAAAAAAAATTTAAACTTTGGTATGAAAAAAACATTTAAAAGGGAAATTTTGAATTGAATGAGCTTAAAAAATTTTTAATTTTTTTAAAGGTTTAGTGGAAAAAAGGGAATCAATGGCATTAAAAAAACCTTCTGGAATTAATGAAATGGTTCGGGGAATTTTTTTTTGCAAAAAGCAATTTTGGAATGTAATGTTCGCTAACTCTTAATGAAATTAATATTTTTTTTTTCAAACCCTTTTAAAAAAAAAAGGTTAAACTCCCTTCCCAAAATTTTAAATGGAATTGTTAATTTTTAACAAACCAAAATGAAAGTTTAATGCAATTAATTTTTAATCTCTTAATCTATGAAAAAAGGTTTTAAAATTTTATTTTCAAAGGGGAAATAAAATCTTAAAAGAATTCTTGGAATTAATTTGGCTTAAAGTTAATTTAAAATGAAATCCAAAGTTTTTAATTAATTAAAAAATTTTAACAAATTTTTTAATTAATACTCTTTTTTTTAACTTTTAATGATGGAAATAAGGATAAATCCAAAATAATTCGGGGGAAATTAATTAAGGTTTGCTTCCCTTTGAATTTTGAAATATGAAATTTAAAGTTAATTTAATGAATTTAATGCTTTTTAAGCTACTTTTTTATTTTCAAAAAATTTTTTTGGGATAAAAAAGTAGTGGCAAAAAATAATTTTGGGAAAAGGGTTTAAATCTTTTTTTTTTAAATTAAATAAGCAAGTAAAGTTTAATGAATTAATTTAAATGCTCAAAAAAACCCGTAATATTGGATTTATTTTGTTTTTTAAAAGGTAGACCCAAAATTACCCCTGGGGAAATATAAAATTTTTCCCTTTTAAAATTAAAGTTTTAAAAAATTTATGAATTAAAAACCTAAGCAAATTTTAATTATTTTAAAATTTAAAATTTGGGTTTAGGGAAAAACCCAAGGGGATTTTAAAAATTTGGGAAATTTTTTTAAAAAAAACCCCTTTTTAAATTTAAAAAAGCTTTTAAAAAAATTTTTTTTTTGAAAAAGGAAAAAAAAAATTTTCCAAAAAAGTTTTTATAATTTAAAATTTTTTTTTTTTAACCCTTTAATAAAATTGAATTTTAAAAGTTTAATTTTTCAATTTTGAAAAAGAAAGAAAAATTTTTTAACAAAATTTTATGAAAAAACAGGAAAATTTTTTATAAAACGCTTTTAAAGAAAAAATTTTTTTAAATTAAAAACTAATAAAAATTTTTTGGCTTTTTTCTTTTAAAAAATAAAATGGGAAAAAATTTTTTTTAAAAAATGTTTTTAAAGTAACCCTTCTGGAAAAATTTTTGTTAAAAAATTTCAAAAATTTTAGAAAAATTTTGGGTTTTTTTAATTCCTTCTTTAAAATAAAATGTTTTTTTAACTAATTTTTATGAAATTTAAAAAGTTAAAAACCCTTTAATTTTTGGGTTTCCCAAAAAAAAAAAAATTTTGTTTTTAAAACAATTTAAAAGATTTTTTAATGTAAAAAAAACCCCTTTTTTAAAAAAAAAGGGTTTTTTTTTCCCCTTTGGGGGAATAAGATAATCCCTTTAAAGAAAACCCTTCTTATATTTTAAAATGAAAGGGGAATTTTTAAAAAAAAAATCAGAATTAAAGTTTTATTAAATTTTAACCTTTAAAAAAAGGGGTTTTTTTTGTTTTTAAAATTTAATTTTGGGAAATGGTTAAACGGGTTTTAAAAACTTTTATAATAAAAAAAATTTTTTAACTTTTTTTGAAAAAAATTAAAAGAAAAACCCCCTTTTCTTTCATTCAAAAAAAAAAATTTGGTTTTAATCTTTAATTTTATGGGAAAAAAAAAATTTTTAAAAATAACCCTTTTAAATAAAAAAAGGAATTAAATTTTGAAAAATAAGAGTTTTTTAATTTGCTAACTTTGTAAAAATAAAAATTTTTAAAGAAAGGGAAAAAGGATAACCCTGGTTAAAAAATTAAAAAATTTTAAAATGAAATAAAGAAAAATTTTTTAAAAAAAATTTAAAAAAATTTTGCTTTTTGGGTTAACCTTTTTTATTTAAAAAACCCCAATGTTAAAAAAACTTTTAAATTGGATTTTAAGGGTTTTAATTAAAAAAGAAATTTGAATTAAATAATTGGGAATTTAGTTCCCTTTGGGCAAAATTCTGGTATTGAAAATTTTGTTTAAAAAAATCAACAAATTTAAAAGAAACCTTCGGAATTTTGGAAAAATGGAATTAAAGTTTAACCCTTTTTTGTAAAAAATGCAAATACAAATGTTAAATTTGAATGCTATGCTAATTCTAATGCTAGCATCTAATGCTAGTGTTATCTGGTTTTTTCATACTGTACGGTCCTCTATAAGGGAAAATAGAGATCGATGGCATTAAAGCATAACCCTTCATGCGGAAAATGAGATTAATGGCATTCGTTTAACCCTTCTTGGTATATATGCAAAACAGTACGTTAAAGTTTGAATGTTAATGCTATCTTACACGTTAGCGATCTAATGCTAGTGCTACATTCGGGTCATTTTCATACTGCACGGTTCCTCTATGATAGCCAGAGATCAGATGGCCTTTAAAGAACTTCTTCATGGGAATATGAGATGAAATGGCATTTTGTGCTTAACTCCTTCTTGTATATATGTCTGCATTGTTAAAAGCTTCTGAATGCTAATGCTAACTCATAATGCTACGCATTTAATGTTATGCTAATATCTGCTCATTTTCAGAATGTACGGTCCTCTATGATGGAAATAAGAGATCACATAGCATTAAAGCATAACCTCATCGAATGTGTGAGATATTAGATGCACATTGCAAAACTAACCCTTCTTGTATATATGCAAAACAGCAAATGTTAAAGTTTCTGTTAATGCTATCTTGCTAGCGATCTAATGCTAGTGCTAATATCTAGTCATTTTCATACCGTAATGCGGTCCTCTATGATGGAAATAAGAGATCAGATGGCCTTTTAGCATAACCCTTCATGAATATGAGATTAATGGCATTGAAGCTAACCCTTCTTGTAAATATGCAACTAGTCATGTTAAGGTTTGAATGCTAATTAACTTGCTAATGCTAGCGATCTAATGTTAGTGCTAATATCTGGTCATTTTCAGAATGTACGTGTCCTCTATGATGGAAATAAGAGATCAGATGGCATTAAAGCATAACCCTTCATCGAATATGAGATTTAATGGCATTAAAAACTTAAACCTTCTTGTATATATGCAAAACAGTCATGTTAAAGTTTGAATGCTAATGCTAAAGGATCTAATGCTAGAGCTATATCTAGTCATTGTCATACTGTATGTGTCCTCTTGATGGAAATAAGAGGTCAGATGGCATTAAAGCATAAATCTCTTCATGGGGAATATGAGATTAGATGGCATTGAAGCTTCACCCTTCTTGTAAATATGCAAATTCAGTCATGTTAAGGTTTGAATGCTAATGCTAACTTGCTAATGCTAACATCTAATGTTAGTGCTAATATCTGGTCATTTTCATACTGTATCTGTCCTCTATGATGGAAATAAGAGGTCAGATGGCATTAAAGCATAACCCTTCATGGAATATGAGATTTAATGGCATTAAAAGCTTAACCTTCTTGTAAATATGCAAATACAGCAATGTTAAAGTTTGAATGCTAATGCTAGCGATCTAATGCTAGTGCTAATATCTAGTCATTGTCATACTGGGTATCTGTCCTCTTTGATGGAAAAAGAGGTCAGATGGCATTAAAGCATAACCCTTCATGGGGAATATGAGATTAAATGGCATTGAAGCTTAACCCTTTCTTGTAAATATGCAAATACAGTCAATGTTAAAGTTTGAATGCTAATGCTAACTTGCTAATGCTAGCGATCTAATGCTAGTGCTAATATTCGGTCATTTTTCATACTGTATCTGTCCTCTATGATGGAAATAAGACCAGATGGCATTAAAGCATAACCCTTCATGGGAATATGAGAAATTAAATGGCATTAAAGCTAACCTTCTTGTATATATGCAAATACAGTCATGTTAAAGTTTGAATGCTAATGCTAATTGCTAGCTAGATCTAATGCTAGTGCTAATATCTTGTCATTGTCATAAGGTATGTGTCCTCTATGATGGAAAAAGAGATCAGATGGCATTAAAGAACAACCCTTCAGGGAATATGAGATTAGATGGCATTGAAGCTAACCCTTCTTGTTTATAACCAAATACAGCAATGTTAAAGTTTGAATGCTAATGCTAACTTGCTAATGCTAGCGATCTAATGCTAGTGCTAATATTGGTCATTTTCATACTGCACGTGTCCTATGATGGAAATAAGACACCAGATGGCATTAAAGAATAACCCTTCATGGGAATATGAAATTAAATGGCATTTAAGCTTAACCCTTCTTGTATATATGCAAATACAGCAATGTTAAATTTGAATTTAATGCTAACTTGCAATGCTAGCAATCTAATGCTAGTGCTAATATCTTGTCATTTTCAAAAGGTACTTGTCTTCTATGATGGAAATAAGAGAAGATGGCATTAAAGGCAAACCTTCAGGGGAATATGAGATTAAATGGCTTTAAAGCGTTAACCCTTTTTTTATATTCAAATACAGCAATGTTATAGTTTAAATGATAATGCTAACTTGCTAATGCAAGCTTATCTAAAGCTAGTGCTAATATCTGGTCATTTTAGAACTGTATGTGTCCTCTATGATGGAAATAAGAGATCAGATGGCATTAAAGAATAACCCTTCATGGGGAATATATAGATTAAATGGCATTTACTTAACCCTTCTAGTATATATACAAATACTGCAATGTTAAAGTTTTAATTTAATGCTAACTTGGTTAATGCTAGCATCTAATGCTAGTGCTAATATTTGTCATTTTCAAACGGTACGTGTCCTCTATGATGGAAATAAGAGATAAGATGGCATTAAAGCATAACCCTTTTATGGGAATATGAGATTTAAAATGGCATTCGTTAACCCTTTTTGTATATATGCAAATACAGCAATGTTATAGTTTGAATGCTAATGCTATCTTGCAATGCTAGCCATCTAATGTTAGTGCTAATATCTGGTCATTTTCATACTTTAATGTGTCCTCTATGATGGAAATAAGAGATCAAATGGCATTAAAGCATAACCCTTCATGGGAATATAAGAGATTAAATGGCATTCAAGCTTAACCCTTCTGTATATGCAAATTCAAAGCAATGTTAAAGTTTGAATGCTAATGCTAACTTGCTAATGCTAGCGATCTAATGCTAGTGCTAATATCTGGTCATTGTCATCACTGTATGTGTCCTCTATGATGGAAATAAGAGATCAGATGGCATTAAAGCATAACCCTTCATTGAATATGAGATTAAATGGCATTAAAGCTTAACCCTTTTGTACATATGCAAATACAGCAATGTTAAAGTTTGAATGTTAATGCTAACTTGCTAATGCTAGCGAACTAATGCTAGTGCTAATATCTGGTCATTTTCATACTGTTCGTGTCCTCTATGATGGAAATAAGAGATGAAATGCCTTTTAAAGCATAACCCTTCATGGAATATGAGATTAAAATGCCATTCAAGCTTAACCCTTCTTGTATATCTGCAAATTCAGCAATGTTAAAGTTTGAATGCTAATGCTAACTTGCTAATGCTAGCTGATCTAATGCTAGTGCTAATATCTTGTCATTTTCATAAGGTACTTGTCTTCTATGATGGAAATAAGAGATCAGATGGCATTAAAGCATAACCCTTCATGGGAATATGAGATTAAATGGCTTTTAAAGCTTAACCCTTTCTTTATGAATTCAAATACAGCAATGATAAAGTTTGAATGCTAATGCTAACTTGCTAATGCTAGTATCTAAAGCTAATGCTAATATCTGGTCATTTTGATACTGTTCGTGTCCTCTAATGGAAATAAGAGATCAGAGGCCTTAAAGCATAGCCCTTCATGGGAATATGAGATTAAATGGCATTCAAGCTTAACCCTTCTTGTATATGCAAATTCAGCAATGTTAAAGTTTGAATGCTAATGCTAACTTGCTAATGCTAGCGATCTAATGCTAGTGCTAATATCTGGTCATTGTCATAAGGTACTATGTGTCCTCTCTATGATGGAAATAAGAGATCAGATGGCATTAACTTGCTAATGAACCCTTCATGGGGAATATGAGATTAAATGGCTTTAAAGCTTAACCCTTCTTGTATAAATTCAAATACAGCAATGATAAAGTTTGAATGCTAATGCTAACTTGCTAATGCTAGCGATCTAAAGCTAATGCTAATATCTGGTCATTTTCATACTGTTCGCCTCTATGATGGAAATAAGAGATCAGAGGCCTTTAAAGCATAACCCTTCATGGGAATATGAGATTAAATGCCATTAAAGCTTAACCCTTCTTGTACATATGCAAATACAGCAATGTTTATGTTTGAATTCTAATGCTAACTTGCTAATGCTAGCGATCTAATGCTAGTGCTAATATCTTGTCATTTTCATACTGTTCGTCTCCCCTATGATGGAAATAAGAGATGAGATGGCTTTAAAGCATAACCCTTCATGGGAATATGAGATTAAAATGGCTTTAAAGCTTAACCCTTCTTGTATATATATGCAAATACAGCAATGTTAAAGATTGAATGCTAATGCTAACTTGCTAATGCTAGCGATCTAAAGCGAGAGCTAATATCTGGTCAATTTCATACTTTTCGTGGTCCTCTATGATGGAAATAAGAAATCAGATGGCCTTTAAAGAATAACCCTTCATGGGAATATGAGATTTAATGGCATTAAAGCTTAACCCTTATTGTATATATACAAATACTGCAATGTTTAAGTTTGAATTCTAATGCTAACTTGCTAATGCTAGCGATCTAATGCTAGTGCTAATATCTGGTCATTTTCATACTGTTCGTCTCTATGATGGAAATAAGAGATGAGATGCCTTTAAAGCATAACCCTTCATGGGAATATGAGATTATGCCATTAAAGCTTAACCCTTCTTGTATATATGCAAATACAGCAATGTTAAAGATTGAATGCTAATGATAACTTGCTAATGCTAGCTATCTAATGCTAGTGCTAATATCTGGTCAATTTCATACTTTTATGTGTCCTTTATGATGGAAATAAGAGATCAGATGGCATTAAAGAATAACCCTTCATGGGAATATGAGATTTAATGGCATTAAAGCTTAACCCTTCTTGTATATATGCAAAACAACAATGTTAAAGTTTGAATGCTAATGTTATCTTGCTAATGCTAGCGATCTAATGCTAGTGCTAATATCTGGTCATTTTCATACTGTTCGCGGTCCTCTATGATGGAAATAAGAGAACAGATGGCATTATAGCATAACCCTTCATGGGAATATGAGATTAAAATGGAATTAAAGCTTAACCCCTTCTTGTATAAATGCAAATACAGCAATGTTAAATTTGAATGCTCATGCTAACTTGCTAATGCTAGCGATCTAATGCTAGTGCTAATATCTGGTCATTTTCATACTGTACGTGTCCTCTATAATGGAAATAGAAGAGATCACATGGCATTAAAGCATAACCCTACATGGGAATATGAAATTAGATGCCATTAAAAGCTTAACCCTTGTTGTAAATATGCAAATACAGTCATAAAGTTTGAATGCTAATGCTAGCGATCTAATGCTTGTGCTAATATCTGGTCATTTTCATACTGTACGTGTCCTCTATGATGGAAATAAGAGATCAGATGGCATTAAAGCATAACACTTCATGGGAATATGAGATTAAATGGCATTCAAGCTTAACCCTTCTAGTATATATGCAAATTCAGCAATGTTAAAGTTTGAATGCTAAAGCTAACTTGCTAATGCTAGCGATCTAATGCTAGTGCTAATATCTGGTCATTGTCATACTGTATGTGTCCTCTAAAATGGAAATACGAGATCAGATGCATTTAAAGCATAACCCTTCATGGGAATATGAGATTAAATGGCATTAATGCTTAACCCTTCTATTATATATGCAAATACAGCAATGTTAAAGTTTGAATGCTAATGATAACTTGCTAATGCTAGTGATCTAATGCTAGTGCTAATATCTGGTCATTTTCATACTGTACGTGTCCTCTATGATGGAAATAAGAGATCAGATGGCATTTAAGCATAACCCTTCATGGGAATATGAGATTAAATGGCATTCAAGCTAACCCTTCTTGTATATATGCAAAAACAGCAATGTTAAAGTTTGAATGCTAATGCTAGCTTGCTAATGCTAGCGATCTAATGCTAGTGCTAATATCTGGTCATTTTCATACTGTACGTGTCCTCTATGATGGAAATAAGAGATCAGATGGCATTTAAGCATAACCCTTCATGGGAATATGAGATTAAATTGCATTCAAGCTTAACCCTTCTTGTATATATGCAAATTCAGCATTGGTAAAGTTTGAATGCTAATGCTAACTTGCGAATGCTAGCGATTTAATGTTAGTGCTAATATCTGGTCATTTTCAGAATGTAGGTGTCCTCTATGATGGAAATAAGAGATCACATGGCATTAAAGCATAACCCTTCATCGGAATGTGAGATTAGATGGCATTAAAACTTAACCCTTCTTTATAAATATGCAAAACAGTCATGTTAAAGTTTGAATGCTAATGCTAGCGATCTAATGCTAGAGCTAATATCTAGTCATTGTCATACTGTATGTGTCCTCCTTGATGGAAATAAGAGATCAGATCGCATTAAAGCATAACCCTTCATGGGAATATGAGATTAGATGGCATTGAAGCTTCACCCTTCTTGTAAATATGCAAATTCAGTCATGTTAAGGTTTGAATGCTAATGCTAACTTGCTAATGCTAGCGATCTAATGCTAGTGCTAATATCTGGTCATTTTCATACTGTACGTGTCCTCTATGATGGAAATAAGAGATCAGATGGCATTAAAGCATAACCCTTCATGGGAATTTGAGATTAAATGGCATTAAAGCTTAACCCTTCTTTGTATATATAAATACAGCAATGTTAAAGTTTGAATGCTAATGCTAACTTGCTAATGCTAGCGATCTAATGCTAGTGCTAATATCTGGTCATTGTCATACTGTATCTGTCCTCTATGATGGAAATAAGAGGTCAGATGGCATTAAAGCATAACCCTTCATGGGAATATGAGATTAAATGGCATTCAACTAACCCTTCTTGTATATATGCAAATACAGCAATGTTAAAGTTTGAATGCTAATGCTAACTTGCTAATGCTAGCGATCTAATGCTAGTGCTAATATCTGGTCATTGTCATACTGTATCTGTCCTCTATGATGGAAATAAGAGATCAGATGGCATTAAAGCATAACCCTTCATGGGAATATGAGATTAAATGGCATTCAAGCTTAACCCTTCTTGTAAATATTAAATACAGTCATGTTAAAGTTTGAATTTAATGAACTTGCTAATGCTAGCGATCTAATGCTAGTGCTAATATCTTGTCATTTTCATACTGTATGTGTGTCTCTTTGATGGAAATAAGAGATCAGATGGCATTAAAGCATAACCCTTCATGGGAATATGAGATTAAATGGCATTGAAGCTTAACCCTTCTTGTATATATGCAAATACAGTCATGTTAAAGTTTGAATGCTAATGCTAACTTGCTAATGCTAGCCGATCTAATGCTAGTGCTAATATCTGGTCATTTTATACTGTTTACGTGTCCTCTATGATGGAAATAAGAGATCAGATGGCATTAAAGCATAACCCTTCATGGGAATATGAGATTAAATGGCATTAAAGCTAACCCTTCTTGTATATATCCAAATACAGCAATGTTAAAGTTTGAATGCTAAAGCTAACTTGCTAATGCTAGCGATCTAATGCTAGTGCTAATATCTGGTCATTGTCATACTGTATGTGTCCTCTATGATGGAAATAAGAGATCAGATGGCATTAAAGCATAACCCTTCATGGGAATATGAGATTAAATGGCATTAAAGCTTAACCCTTCTTGTATATATGCAAATACAGCAATGTTAAAGTTTGAATGCTAATGCTAACTTGCTAATGCTAGCGATCTAATGCTAGTGCTAATATCTGGTCATTTTCATACTGTACGTGTCCTCTATGATGGAAATAAGAGATCTGATTAAAGGCATTAAAGCAAGCTAACCCTTCTTGTATATATGGCAATGTATTTGAATGATTAAATGGCATTCTAATGCTTAACCTATCTTGTCATATATAAGGTAAATGGAAATAAGCAATGTTAAAGTTTCAAGGGAATAAGGAGAAATGCTATTACTTTCAAATACAGCAATGCGAAGTTTGAATGCTAAAGCTAACTTGCTATCTGCTAGCATTTTCAATATCTGGTCATTTTCATACTGTTCGTGTCCTCTATGATGGAAATAAGAGATCAGGATGGCATTTAAAGCATAACCCTTCATGGGAATATGAGATTAAATGGCATTAAAGCTTAACCCTTCTTGTATATATGCAAATACAGCAATGTTAAAGTTTGAATGCTAATGCTAACTTGCTAATGCTAGCGATCTAATGCTAGTGCTAATATCTGGTCATTTTCTGTATGTGTCCTCTATGATGGAAATAAGAGATCAGATGCCATTAAAGCATAACCCTTCATGGGAATATGAGATTAAATGGCATTAAAGCTTTAACCCTTCTTGTATATATATGCAAATACAGCAATGTTAAAGTTTGAATGCTAATGCTAACTTGCTAATGCTAGCGATCTAATGCTAGTGCTAATATCTGGTCATTTTCATACTGTATGTGTCCTCTATGATGGAAATAAGAGATCAGATGGCATTAAAGCATAACCCTTCATGGGAATATGAGATTAAATGGCATTCAAGCTTAACCCTTTTTGTATATATGTTCTAGTTTGAATTCAAATTAAAGGAAATGCTAGTCAAATGGCATTTTCATACTGTTCGTTCAAATTTGATGGCATTAAAGCATAACCCTTAAAGAATTTGAGGATTAATTTATTCTTGCACTTATTTGAATGCTAACTTGCTAATGATACTAATGCTAGTGCTAATATCTTGTCATTTTCATAAGTTATTTGTCTTCTATGATGGAAATAAGAGATCAGATGGCATTAAAGCATAACCCTTCATGGGAATATGATTAGATGGCATTAAAAGCTTAACCCTTCTTTAAATATTCAAAAAACAGCAATGTTAAAGTTTGAATGCTAATGCTAACTTGCTAATGCTAGCGATCTAAAGCTAAAAGCATATCTGGTCATTTTCATACTGTTAGGGTCCTATGATGGAAATAAGAGATCAGATGGCATTAAAAAGCATAACCCTTCATATCTGGAATATGAGATAAATGGCATTCAAGCTAACCCTTCTTTATATATGCAAATACAGTCATGTTAAAGTTTGAATGCTAATGCTAACTTGCTAATGCTAGCGATCTAATGCTAGTGCTAATATCTTGTCATTTTCATACTGTATGTGTCCTCTATGATGGAAATAAGAGATCAGATGGCATTAAAGCATAACCCTTCATGGGAATATGAGATTAAATGGCATTAAAGCTTAACCCTTCTTTTATATATGCAAATACAGCAATGTTAAAGTTTGAATGCTAATGCTAACTTGCTAATGCTAGCGATCTAATGCTGTGCTAATATCTGGTCATTTTCATACTGTATGTGTCCTCTATGATGGAAATAAGAGATCAGATGGCATTAAAGCATAACCCTTCATGGAATATGATTAAATGGCATTAAAGCTTAACCCTTCTTGTATATATGCAAATACAGCAATGTTAAAGTTTTGAATGCTAATGCTAACTTGCTAATGCTAGCGATCTAATGCTAGTGCTAATATCTGGTCATTTTCATACTGTATGTGTCCTCTATGATGGAAATAAGAGGTCAATGGCATTAAAGCATAACCCTTCATGGAATATGAGATTAAATGGCATTCAAGCTAACCCTTCTTGTAAATATGCAAATACAGTCATGTTAAAGTTTGAATGCTAATGCTAACTTGTTAATGCTAGCGATCTAATGTTAGTGCTAATATCTTGTCATTTTCATACTGTTATGTCCTCTATGATGGAAATAAGAGATCAGGATGGCATTAAAGCATAACCCTTCATGGGAATATGAGATTAAATGGCATTAAGCTTAACCTTCTTGTATATGCAAATACAGCAATGTTAAAGTTTGAATGCTAATGCTAACTTGCTAATGCTAGCGATCTAATGCTAGTGCTAATATCTGGTCATTTTCATACTGTACGTCCTCTATGATGGAAATAAGAGATCAGATGGCTTTAAAGCATAACCCTTCATGGGAATATGAGATTAAATGGCATTAAAGCTTAACCCTTCTTGTATATGCAAATACAACAATGTTAAAGTTTGAATGCTAATGCTAACTTGCTAATGCTAGCTATCTAATGCTAGTGCTAATATCTGGTCATTGTCATACTTATGTGTCCTCTATGATGGAAAAAGAGATCAGATGGCATTTAAAGCATAACCCTTCATGGGAATATAAAAATGGCATTAAAAGAACCCTTCTTTTATATGCAATGTTAAAGTTTGAATTCTAATGCTAACTTGCTAATGCTAGCGATCTAATGCTAGTGCTAATATCTGGTCATTTTCATACTGTTCGTCTCCTCTATGATGGAAATAAGAGATGAGATGGCATTAAAGCATAACCCTTCATGGGAATATGAGATTAAATGGCATTAAGCTAACCCTTCTTGTATATATGCAAATACTGCAATGTTAAAGTTTGAATGCTAATGCTAACTTGCTAATGCTAGCGATCTAATGCTAGTGCTAATATCTTGTCATTTTCATACTGTACTTGTCTTCTATGATGGAAATAAGAGATCAGATGGCATTAAAGCATAACCCTTCATGGGAATATGAGATTAAATGGCATTCAAGCTTAACCCTTCTTGTATATAATTCAAATACAGCAATGATAAAAGTTTGAAAGTTTGAATGCTAATGCTAGCTTGCTAATGCTAGTGCTAATATCTGGTCATTTTAGTGCCTAATATCTGGTCATTTGGCATAAAGCAAACCCTTCATGTAATGCTATGGCATGGAAATAAGAGATATGCAGATGGCATTTTAAGTTTGAATTCTAATTCAAAAGGGAATGCTAGATTAAATGGTCATTCATATGTTAACCCTTCTAGTAAATAAGCAAATACAGCACCCTTCATGGGAATAAAGCCATTTGCCCTTCTTAATGCTAGCAGCATCTAATGCTAGTGCTAATATCTGGTCATTTTCATACTGTCATGTTTCTATACTTTATATCCTCTATGATGGAAATAAGAGATCAGATGGCATTAAAAGCATAACCCTTCATGGGAATATAGATTTAATGGCATTGAAGCTTAACCCTTTTTGTATATATGCAAATACAGCAATGTTAAAGTTTGAATGCTAATGCTAACTTGCTAATGCTAATATCTGGTCATTTTCATACTGTACGTGTCCTCTATGATGGAAATAAGAGATCAGATGGCATTAAAGCATAACCCTTCATGGGAATATGAGATTAAATGGCATTAAAAAGCTTAACCCTTCTTGTATATATGCAAATACAGCAATGTTAAAGTTTGAATGCTAATGCTAACTTGCTAATGCTAGCGATCTAATGCTAGTGCTAATATCTTGTCATTTTCATAAGGTACTGTCCTCTATGATGGAAATAAGAGATCAGATGGCATTAAAGCATAACCCTTCATGGGAATATGAGATTAAATGGCATTTTAAAGCTTAACCCTTCTTGTATATATGCAAATACAGCAATGTTAAAGTTTGAATGCTAATGCTAACTTGCTAATGCTAGCGATCTAATGCTAGTGCTAATATCTGGTCATTTTCATAAGGTATCTGTCCTCTATGATGGAAATAAGAGATCAGATGGCATTAAAGCATAACCCTTCATGGGAATATGAGATTAAATGGCATTTAAAGCTTAACCCTTCTTGTAAATATGCAAATACAGTCAATGTTAAAGTTTGAATGCTAATGCTAACTTGCTAATGCTAGCGATCTAATGCTAATGCTAATATCTAGTCATTTTCATACTGTATGTGTCCTCTATGATGGAAATAAGAGATCAGATGGCATTAAAGCATAACCCTTCATGGAATATGAGATTAAATGGCATTAAAGCTTAACCTTTTTTTTGTAAATATATGCAAATACAGCAATGTTAAAGTTTGAATGCTAATGCTAACTTGCTAATGCTAGCGATCTAATGCTAGTGCTAATATCTGGTCATTTTCATACTGTTCGGTCTCTATGATGGAAATAAGAGATCAGATGGCATTAAAGCATAACCCTTCATGGGAATATGAGATTAAATGGCATTAAAGCTAACCCTTCTTTATATATGCAAATACAGCAATGTTAAAGTTTGAATGCTAATGCTAACTTGCTAATGCTAGCGATCTAATGCTAGTGCTAATATCTGGTCATTTTCATACTGTACGTGTCTCTATGATGGAAATAAGAAATCAGATGGCATTAAAAGAATAACCCTTCATGGCAATATGAGATTAAATGGCATTCAAGCTTAACCCTTTTTGTATATATTCAAATACAAATGTTAAAGTTTGAATTCTAATGCTAACTTGCTAATGCTAGCAATCTAATGTTAGTGCTAATATCTGGTCATTTTCATACTGTCGTGTCTCTATGATGGAAATAAGAGATCAGATGGCATTAAAGCATAACCCTTCATGGGAATATGAGATTAAATGGCATTCAAGCTAACCCTTCTTGTATATATGCAAATACAGCAATGTTAAAGTTTGAATGCTAATGCTAACTTGCTAATGCTAGCAATCTAATGTTAGTGCTAATATCTGGTCATTTTAAAACTTTACTTGTCTTCTATGATGGAAATAAGAGATCAAGATGGCATTAAAGCATAACCCTTCATGGGGAATATGAGATTAAATGGCATTCAATCTAACCTTCTAGTATATATGCAAATACAGCAATGTTAAAGTTTGAATGCTAATGCTATCTTGCTAATGCTAGCGATCTAATGCTAGTGCTAATATCTGGTCATTTTGATACTGTATGTGTCCTCTATGATGGAAATAAGAGATCAGATGGCATTATAGCATAACCCTTCATGGGAATATAAAAGATTAAATGGCATTAAAGCTTAACCCTTCTTGTATATATGCAAATACAGCAATGTTAAAGTTTGAATGCTAATGCTAACTTGCTAATGCTAGCGATCTAATGCTAGTGCTAATATCTGGTCATTTTCATACTATGTAATGTCCTCTATGATGGAAATAAGAGATCAAATGGCATTAAAGCATAACCCTTCATGGGAATATGAGATTAAATGGCATTAAAGCTTAACCCTTCTTGTATATATGCAAATACAGTCATGTTAAAGAATGCTAATGCTAACTTGCTAATGCTAGCCTAATGTTAGTGCTAATATCTCTTCATTTCATACTGTACGTGTCCTCTATGATGGAAATAAGAGATCAGATGGCATTAAAGCATAACCCTTCATGGAATATGAGATTAAATGGCATTAAAAAACCCTTCTTTTATATCAAATTCAGCAATGTTAAAGTTTGAATGCTAATGCTAACTTGCTAATGCTAGCGATCTAATGCTAGTGCTAATATCTTGTCATTTTCATAAGGTACTTGTGTCCTCTATGATGGAAATAAAGATCAGATGGCATTAAAGCATAACCCTTCATGGGGAATATGAGATTAAATGGCATTAAAGCTTAACCCTTCTTTATATAATGCAAATACAGCAATGTTAAAGTTTGAATACTAATGCTAACTTGCTAATGCTAGCGATCTAATGCTAGTGCTAATATCTGGTCATTTTCATACTGTATGTGTCCTCTATGATGGAAATAAGAGATCAGATGGCATTTAAGCATAACCCTTCATGGGAATATGAGATTAAATGGCATTAAAGCTTAACCCTTCTTGTATATATGCAAAACAGCAATGTTAAAGTTTGAATGCTAATGCTAACTTGCTAATGCTAGCGATCTAATGCTAGTGCTAATATCTGGTCATTTTCATACTGTTACGGTCCCTCTATGATGGAAATAAGAGATCAGATGGCATTTAAGCATAACCCTTCATGGGAATATGAGATTAAATGGCATTAAAGCTTAACCCTTCTTGTATATATGCAAATGTTAAAAGTTTGAATTCAATGCAATGCTAGCGAAAAAATTTGAATGCTAATGCTTAAAGCATGCCCTTCATGCTAGCTATTAAATGTTTAAAGCTAATATCTTCTTGGTCAAATACAGCAATGACAAAATTGAATGTAGGTGTGCTCTATGATGGAAATAAGAGATCATTACTTGTGGCATTAAGAGCATAACCCCCTTCATGGAATATGATTTAATGGCATTAAAACTTAACCCTTCTTTATAAATATGCAAATACAGTCATGTTAAAGTTTGAATTCTATGCTAATTGCTAATGCTAGCTAATGCTAGTGCTATATCTGGTCAATACTGTTAGGCTATGATGGAAATAAAGAGATCAGATCTTTAAAGTCCCTTCATTGAGATCATGACATTAAAGTTAACCCTTCTTGTATATATGCAAATACAGCTTGAAAGTGGAATGCTAACTAAGATCTAATGCTAGTGCTAATATCTGGTCATTTTCATACTGTTCTGTCCTCTATGATGGAAATAAAGCATAACCCCTTCATGGGAATATGAGATTAAATGGCATTAAAAAACCCTTCTTGTATATATGCAAATACAACATGTTAAAGTTTGAATTTAATGCTAACTTGCTAATGCTAGCGATCTAATGCTAGTGCTAATATCTGGTCAAATACTTATACTGTTCTCTATGATGGAAATAAGAGATCAGATGGCATTAAAGCATAACCCTTCATGGGAATATGAGATTAAATAGCATGGAAAGCTAACCCTTCTTGTATATATGCAAATACAGCAAAGTTAAAGTTTGAATGCTAATGATAATTGCTAATGCTAGTGATCTAATGGTGCTAATATCTGATTTTCCATACTGTTGTGTCCTCTATGATGGAAATAAGAGATCAGATGGCATTAAAAGCCCCTTCATGGGAATATGAGATTAAATGGCATTGACAGCAACCCTTCTTAAAATATGCAATGTTAAAGTCATGTTAAATTTGAATGCTAATGATAGCGAAATGCTGTGCTAATATCTGGTCATTTTCATACTGTATCTGTCCTCTATGATGGAAATAAGAGAACAGATGGCATTAAAGCATAACCCTTCATGGGAATATGAGATTAAATGGCATTCAAGCTAACCCTTCTTGTATATATGCAAATACAGCAATGTTAAAGTTTGAATGCTAATGCTAACTTGCTAATGCTAGCGATCTAATGCTAGTGCTAATATCTGGTCATTGTGTACGTATGCTCTCTATTGGAAATAAGAGGTCAGATGGCATTAAAGCATAACCCTTCATGGGAATATGAGATTAAATGGCATTCAAGCTAACCCTTCTTGTAAATATGCAAATACAGTCATGTTAAAGTTTGAATGCTAATGCTAATGCTAGCGATCTAATGCTAGTGCTAATATCTGGTCATTTTCATACTGTATTTGTGTCTCTATGATGGAAATAAGACATCAGATGGCATTAAAGCATAACCCTTCATGGGAATATGAAAATGGCATTCAAGCTTAACCCTTCTTGGATATATGCAAATACAGCAATGTTAAATTTGAATGCTAATGCTAACTTGCTAATGCTAGCGATCTAATGCTAGTGCTAATATCTGGTCATTTCATATGCATGGAAATAAGAGATCAGATGGCATTAAAGCATAACCCTTCATGGGAATATGAGATTAAATGGCATTAAAACTTAACCTTCTTTTATATATGCAAATACAGCAATGTAAAGTTTGAATGCTAAAAGCTAACTTGCTAATATCTAATGCTAGTGCTAATATCTGGTCATTGTCATACTGTATGTGTCCTCTAAATGGAAATAAGAGATCAGATGGCATTAAAGCATAACCCTTCATGGGAATATGAGATTAAATGGCATTAAAGCTAACCCTTCTTGTATATATGCAAATACAGCAATGTTAAAGTTTGAATACTAATGCTAACTTGCTAATGCTAGTGATCTAATGCTAGTGCTAATATCTGGTCATTTTTCATACTGTACGTGTCTCTATGATGGGAAATAAGAGATCAGATGGCATTAAAGCATAACCCTTCATGGGAATAATGAGATTAAATGGCATTCAAGCTAACCCTTCTTGTATATATGCAAAAACAGCAATGTTAAAAGTTTGAATGCTAATGCTATCTTGCTAATGCTAGCGATCTAATGCTAGTGCTAATATCTGGTCATTTTCATAATGTAGGTGTCCTCTATGATGGAAATAAGAGATCAGATGGCATTTTAGCATAACCCTTCATGGGAATATGAGATTAAATGGCATTAAAACTTTAACCCTTCTTTATATATGCAAATTCAGCAATGTTAAAGTTTGAATGCTAATGCTAACTTGCTAATGCTAGCGATCTAATGCTAGTGCTAATATCTGGTCATTTTCATACTGTATGTGTCTCTATGATGGAAATAAGAGATCAGATGGCATTAAAGCATAACCCTTCATGGGAATATGAGATTAAATGGCATTAAAACTTAACCCTTCTTGTAAATATGCAAATTCAGTCATGTTAAAGTTTGAATGCTAATGCTAACTTGCTAATGCTAGCGATCTAATGCTAGTGCTAATATCTGGTCATTTTCATACTGTATGTTTCCTCTATGATGGAAATAAGAGATCAGATGGCATTTAAAGCATAACCCTTCATGGGAATATGAGATTAAATGGCATTAAAGCTTAACCCTTCTTGTAAATATGCAAATACAGCAATGTTAAAGTTTGAATGCTAATGCTAACTTGCTAATGCTAGCGATCTAATGCTAGTGCTAATATCTGGTCATTTTCATACTGTATGTGTCCTCTATGATGGAAATAAGAGATCAGATGGCATTAAAGCATAACCCTTCATGGGAATATGAGATTAAATGGCATTAAAGCTTAACCCTTCTTGTATATATGCAAATACAGCAATGTTAAAGTTTGAATGCTAATGCTAACTTGCTAATGCTAGCGATCTAATGCTAGTGCTAATATCTGGTCATTTTCATACTGTATCGGTCCTCTATGATGGAAATAAGAGATCAAATGGCATTAAAGCATAACCCTTCATGGGGAATATGAGATTAAATGGCATTAAAGCTTAACCCTTCTTGTATATATGCAAATACAGCAATGTTAAAGTTTGAATGCTAATGCTAACTTGCTAATGCTAGCGATCTAATGCTAGTGCTAATATCTGGTCATTGTCATACTGTATCACCTCTATGATGGAAATAAGAGGGTCAGATGGCATTAAAGCATAACCCTTCATGGGAATATGAGATTAAATGGCATTGAAGCTTAACCCTTCTTGTAAATATGCAAATACAGTCATGTTAAAGTTTGAATGCTAATGCTAACTTGCTAATGCTAATGATCTAATGCTAGTGCTAATATCTGGTCATTTTCATACTGTATCTGTCCTCTATGATGGAAATAAGAGATCAGATGGCATTAAAAGCATAACCCTTCATGGGAATATGAGATTAAATGGCATTCAAGCTTAACCCTTCTTGTAAATATATGCAAATACAGCAATGTTAAAAGTTTGAATGCTAATGCTAACTTGCTAATGCTAGCGATCTAATGCTAGTGCTAATATCTGGTCATTTCATACTGTATGTGTCCTCTATGATGGAAATAAGAGATCAGATGGCATTAAAGCATAACCCTTCATGGGGAATATGAAATTAAATGGCATTAAAAGCTTAACCTTCTTGTAAATATGCAAATACAGCAATGTTAAAGTTTGAATGCTAATGCTAACTTGCTAATGCTAGCGATCTAATGCTAGTGCTAATATCTGGTCATTTTCATACTGTATGTGTCCTCTATGATGGAAATAAGAAATCAGATGGCATTAAAGCATAACCCTTCATGGGAATATGAATTAAATGGCATTCAAGCTTAACCCTTCTTTTATATATGCAAATACAGCAATGTTAAAGTTTGAATGCTAATGCTAACTTGCTAATGCTAGCGATCTAATGCTAGTGCTAATATCTGGTCATTTTCATACTGTTGTTGTCTCTATGATGGAAATAAGAGATCAGATGGCATTAAAGCATAACCCTTCATGGGGAATATGAGATTAAATGGCATTTAAAGCTTAACCCTTCTTGTATATATGCAAATACAGCAATGTTAAAGTTTGAATGCTAATGCTAACTTGCTAATGCTAGCGATCTAATGCTAGTGCTAATATCTGGTCATTTTCATACTGTATGTGTCCTCTATGATGGAAATAAGAGATCAGATGGCATTAAAAGCATAACCCTTCATGGGAATATGAGATTAAATGGCATTCAAGCTAACCCTTTTTGTATATAATGCAAATACAGCAATGTTAAAGTTTGAATGCTAATGCTAACTTGCTAATGCTAGCGATCTAATGCTAGTGCTAATATCTGGTCATTTTCATACTGTACGTGTCCTCTATGATGGAAATAAGAGATCAGATGGCATTAAGCATAACCCTTCATGGGAATATGAGATTAAATGGCATTAAAGCTTAACCCTTCTTGTATATAAGCAAATACAGCAATGTTAAAGTTTGAATGCTAATGCTATCTTGCTAATGCTAGCGATCTAATGCTAGTGCTAATATCTGGTCATTTTCATACTGTCGTGTCCTCTATGATGGAAATAAGAGATCAGATGGCATTAAAGCATAACCCTTCATGGGAATATGAGATTAAATGGCATTCAAGCTTAACCCTTCTTGTATATATGCAAATACAGCAATGTTAAAGTTTGAATGCTAATGCTAACTTGCTAATGCTAGCGATCTAATGCTAGTGCTAATATCTGGTCATTTTCATACTGTACGTGTCCTCTATGATGGAAATAAGAGATCAGATGGCATTAAAGCATAACCCTTCATGGGAATATGAGATTAAATGGCATTAAAGCAACCCTTCTTGTATATATGCAAATTCAGCAATGTTAAAGTTTGAATGCTAATGCTAACTTGCTAATGCTAGCGATCTAATGCTAGTGCTAATATCTTGTCATTTTCATAAAATGTACGTGTCCTCTATGATGGAAATAAGAGATCAGATGGCATTAAAGCATAACCCTTCATGGGAATATGAGATTAAATGGCATTAAAAGCTTAACCCTTCTTGTATATATTCAAATACAGCAATGTTAAAGTTTGAATGCTAATGCTAACTTGCTAATGCTAGCGATCTAAAGCTAATGCTAATATCTGGTCATTTTCATACTGTTACGTGTCTCTATAATGGAAATAAGAGATCAGATGGCTTTAAAGCATAACCCTTCATGGGAATATGAGATTAAATGGCATTCAAGCTTAACCCTTCTTGTATATATGCAAATTCAGCAATGTTAAAGTTTGAATGCTAATGCTAACTTTGCTAATGCTAGCGATCTAATGCTAGTGCTAATATCTGGTCATTGTCATACTGTATGTGTCCTCTATGATGGAAATAAGAGATCAGATGGCATTTAAAGCATAGCCCTTCATGGGAATATGAGATTAAATGGCATTAAAAGCTTAACCCTTCTTGTATATGCAAATACAGCAATGTTAAAGTTTGAATGCTAATGCTAACTTGCTAATGCTAGCGATCTAATGCTAGTGCTAATATCTCTTCATTTTCATACTGTTCGTCCTCTATGATGGAAATAAGAGATCAGATGGCATTTAAAGCATAACCCTTCATGGGAATATGAGATTAAATGGCATTAAAGCTTAACCCTTCTTGTATATCTGCAAATACAGCAATGTTAAAGTTTGAATTCTAATGCTAACTTGCTAATGCTAGCGATCTAATGCTAGTGCTAATATCTCTTCATTTTCATACTGTTTGTCTCCTCTATGATGGAAATAAGAGATCAATGCCTTAAAAGCATAACCCTTCATGGGAATATGAGATTAAATGGCATTCAGCTTAACCCTTCTTGTATATCTGCAAATACAGCAATGTTAAAGTTTGAATGCTAATGCTAACTTGCTAATGCTAGCGATCTAATGCTAGTGCTAATATCTGGTCATTTTCATACTGTACGTGTCCTCTATGATGGAAATAAGAGATCAGATGGCATTAAAGCATAACCCTTCATGGGAATATGAGATTAAATGGCATTAAAGCTTAACCCTTCTTGTATAAATGCAAATACAGCAATGTTAAAGTTTGAATGCTAATGCTAACTTGCTAATGCTAGCGATCTAATGCTAGTGCTAATATCTTGTCATTTTCATACTGTTCGTGTCTCTCTATGATGGAAATAAGAGATCAGATGGCATTAAAAGCATAACCCTTCATGGGAATATGAAATTAAATGGCATTAAAAGCTTAACCCTTCTTGTATATATGCAAATACAGCAATGTTAAAGTTTGAATTCTAATGCTAACTTGCTAATGCTAGCTATCTAATGCTAGTGCTAATATCTTGTCAATGTCATACTTTATGTGTCCTCTATGATGGAAATAAGAAATCAGATGGCATTAAAGAATAACCCTTCATGGCAATATGAGATTTAATGGCATTAAAAGCAACCCTTCTTGTATATATACAAATACTGCAATGTTAAAGTTTGAATTCTAATGCTAACTTGCTAATGCTAGCGATCTAATGCTAGTGCTAATATCTGGTCATTTTCATACTGTTCGTCTCCTCTATGATGGAAATAAGAGATGAGATGCCTTTAAAGCATAACCCTTCATGGGAATATGAGATTAAATGCCATTAAAAGCTTAACCCTTCTTGTATATATGCAAATACAGCAATGTTAAAGTTTGAATGCTAATGATAACTTGCTAATGCTAGTGATCTAATGCTAGTGCTAATATCTGGTCATTTTCATACTGTTATGTGTCCTTTATGATGGAAATAAGAGATCAGATGGCATAAAAGCATAACCCTTCATGGGAATATGAGATTAAATGGCATTCAAGCTAACCCTTCTTGTATATATGCAAAAACAACAATGTTAAAGTTTGAATGCTAATGCTATCTTGCTAATGCTAGCGATCTAATGCTAGTGCTAATATCTGGTCATATCATACTGTACGTGTCCTCTATGATGGAAATAAGAGAACAGATGGCATTATAGCATAACCCTTCATGGGAATATGAGATTAAATGGAATTAAAAGCTTAACCCTTCTTGTATAAATGCAAATACAGCAATGTTAAATTTGAATGCTAATGCTAACTTGCTAATGCTAGCGATCTAATGCTAGTGCTAATATCTGGTCATTTTCATACTGTACGTGTCCTCTATAATGGAAATAAGAGATCACATGGCATTAAAGCATAACCCTTCATGGGAATATGAAATTAGATGCCATTAAAGCTTAACCCTTCTTGTAAATATGCAAATACAGTCATGTTAAAGTTTGAATGCTAATGCTAGCGATCTAATGCTAGTGCTAATATCTGGTCATTTTCATACTGTACGTGTCCTCTATGATGGAAATAAGAGATCAGATGGCATTAAAAGCATAACCCTTCATGGGAATATGAGATTAAATGGCATTCAAGCTTAACCCTTCTTGTATATATGCAAATTCAGCAATGTTAAAGTTTGAATGCTAAAGCTAACTTGCTAATGCTAGCGATCTAATGCTAGTGCTAATATCTGGTCATTTTCATACTGTATGTGTCCTCTAAAATGGAAATAAGAGATCAGATGGCATTTAAAGCATAACCCTTCATGGGAATATGAGATTAAATGGCATTAATGCTTAACCCTTCTATTATATATGCAAATACAGCAATGTTAAAGTTTGAATGCTAATGATAACTTGCTAATGCTAGCGATCTAATGCTAGTGCTAATATCTGGTCATTTTCATACTGTATGTGTCCTCTATGATGGAAATAAGAGATCAGATGGCATTTAAGCATAACCCTTCATGGGAATATGAGATTAAATGGCATTCAAGCTAACCCTTCTTGTATATATGCAAAAACAGCAATGTTAAAGTTTGAATGCTAATGCTAACTTGCTAATGCTAGCGATCTAATGCTAGTGCTAATATCTGGTCATTTTCATACTGTGCGTGTCCTCTATGATGGAAATAAGAGATCAGATGGCATTTAAGCATAACCCTTCATGGGAATATGAGATTAAATTGGCATTCAAAGCTTAACCCTTCTTGTATATATGCAAATTCAGCATTGTTAAAGTTTGAATGCTAATGCTAACTTGCTAATGCTAGCGATTTAATGCTAGTGCTAATATCTGGTCATTTTCATAATGTACGTGTCCTCTATGATGGAAATAAGAGATCAGATGCATTAAAAGCATAACCCTTCATCGGAATATGAGATTAGATGGCATTAAAGCTTAACCCTTCTTGTAAATATGCAAAAACAGTCATGTTAAAGTTTGAATGAATGCTAATGCTAATGCTAGCGATCTAATGCTAGTGCTAATATCTGGTCATTTTCATACTGTATGTGTCCTCTATGATGGAAATAAGAGATCAGATGGCATTAAAGCATAACCCTTCATGGGAATATGAGATTAGATGGCATTAAAACTTCACCCTTCTTGTAAATATGCAAATTCAGTCATGTTAAGTTTGAATGCTAATGCTAACTTGCTAATGCTAGCGATCTAATGCTAGTGCTAATATCTGGTCATTTTCATACTGTATGTGTCCTCTATGATGGAAATAAGAGATCAGATGGCATTAAAAAGCATAACCCTTCATGGGAATATGAGATTAAATGGCATTAAAGCTTAACCCTTCTTGTATATATGCAAATACAGCAATATTAAAGTTTGAATGCTAATGCTAACTTGCTAATGCTAGCGATCTAATGCTAGTGCTAATATCTGGTCATTGTCATACTGTATCTGTCCTCTATGATGGAAATAAGAGGTCAGATGGCATTAAAGCATAACCCTTCATGGGAATATGAGATTAAATGGCATTCAACTAACCCTTCTTGTATATATGCAAATACAGCAGTGTTAAAGTTTGAATGCTAATGCTAACTTGCTAATGCTAGCGATGTAATGCTAGTGCTAATATCTGGTCATTGTCATACTGTATCTGTACTCTATGATGGAAATAAGAGATCAGATGGCATTAAAGCATAACCCTTCATGGGAATATGAGATTAAATGGCATTCAAGCTAACCCTTCTTGTAAATATGCAAATACAGTCATGTTAAAGTTTGAATGCTAATGCTAGCGATCTAATGCTAGTGCTAATATCTGGTCATTGTCATACTGTATGTGTCCTCTATGATGGAAATAAGAGATCAGATGGCATTAAAAGCATAACCCTTCATGGGAATATGAGATTAAATGGCATTAAAGCTTAACCCTTCTTGTAAATATGCAAATACAGTCATGTTAAAGTTTGAATGCTAATGCTAGCGAATCTAATCTAATGCTAATATCTGGTCATTTCATACTGTATCTGTCCTCTATGATGAAATAAGAGAACAGATGGCATTAAAAGCATTGAGATTAAATGGCATTCAACTTAACTTCTTGTATATATGATGGAAATAAGTGCTAATATCTGGTCATTTTCATGCTGTAGATCAAATGGCATTAAGATAACCCATTATGAAGCATAACAACCCTTCATGGGAATATGAGATTAAATGGCATTCAAGCTTAACCCTTCTAGTCATATATATGCAAATTCAGCAATGTTAAAGTTTGAATGCTAAAGCTAACTTTGCTAATGCTAATATCTAATGCTAGTTTGCTAATATCTGGTCATTGTCATACTGTATCTAATGTCTAGTGCTAATAAGAGGTCATTTTCATATTAAAAGCATAATCCTTCATGGAAATATGAGATCAGATGGCATTAAAGCATAACCCTTCATGGGAATATGAGATTAAATGGCATTAAAGCTTAACCCTTCTTGTATATATGCAAATACAGCAATGTTAAAGTTTGAATGCTAATGCTAACTTGCTAATGCTAGCGATCTAATGCTAGTGCTAATATCTGGTCATTTTCATACTGTATGTGTCCTCTATGATGGAAATAAGACATCAGATGGCATTAAAGCATAACCCTTCATGGGAATATGAGATTAAATGGCATTAAAGCTAACCCCTTCTTGTATATATGCAAATACAGCAATGTTAAAGTTTGAATGCTAATGCTAACTTGCTAATGCTAGCGATCTAATGCTAGTGCTAATATCTGGTCATTTTCATACTGTACTTGTCTTCTATGATGGAAATAAGAGATCAGATGGCATTAAAGCATAACCCTTCATGGAATATGAGATTAAATGGCATTAAAAGCTAACCCTTCTTTTATATATGCAAATACAGCAATGTTAAAGTTTGAATGCTAAAGCTAACTTGCTAATGCTAGCGATCTAATGCTAGTGCTAATATCTGGTCATTTTCATACTGTATGTGTCCTCTATGATGGAAATAAGAGATCAGATGCATTTAAAAAGCATAACCCTTCATGGGAATATGAGATTAAATGGCATTAAAACTAACCCTTCTTGTATATATGCAAATACAGCAATGTTAAAGTTTGAATGCTAATGCTAACTTGCTAATGCTAGTGATCTAATGCTAGTGCTAATATCTGGTCATTTTCATACTGTATCCTCCTCTATGATGGAAATAAGAGATCAGATGGCATTTAAGCATAACCCTTCATGGGAATATGAGATTAAATGGCATTCAAAGCTTAACCCTTCTTGTATATATGCAAATACAGCAATGTTAAAGTTTGAATGCTAATGCTAACTTGCTAATGCTATCTATCTAATGCTAGTGCTAATATCTGGTCATTTTCATACTGTATCTGTCCTCTATGATGGAAATAAGAGATCAATGGCATTAAAGCATAACCCTTCATGGGAATATGAGATTAAATGGCATTAAAGCTTAACCCTTCTTGTATATATGCAAATTCAGCAATGTTAAAGTTTGAATGCTAATGCTAACTTGCTAATGCTAGCGATCTAATGCTAGTGCTAATATCTGGTCATTTTCATAATGTATGTGTCCTCTATGATGGAAATAAGAGATCAGATGGCATTAAAGCATAACCCTTCATGGGAATATGAGATTAAATGGCATTAAAGCTTAACCCTTCTTGTAAATATGCAAATACAGTCATGTTAAAAGTTTGAATGCTAATGCTAACTTGCTAATGCTAGCGATCTAATGCTAGTGCTAATATCTGGTCATTTTCATACTGTATCTGTCTCTCTATGATGGAAATAAGAGATCAGATGGCATTAAAGCATAACCCTTCATGGGAATATGAGATTAAATGGCATTAAAAACTTAACCCTTCTTGTAAATATGCAAATACAGTCATGTTAAAGTTTGAATGCTAATGCTAACTTGCTAATGCTAGCGATCTAATGCTAATGCTAATATCTGGTCATTTTCATACTGTTATGTGTCCTCTATGATGGAAATAAGAGATCAGATGGCATTAAAAAGCATAACCCTTCATGGGAATATGAGATTAAATGGCATTAAAGCTTAACCCTTCTTGTATATATGCAAATACAGCAATGTTAAAGTTTGAATGCTAATGCTAACTTGCTAATGCTAATGCTAATGCTAGTGCTAATATCTGGTCATTTTCATACTGTTATTGTCTCTCTATGATGGAAATAAGAGATCAGATGGCATTAAAGCATAACCCTTCATGGGAATATGAGATTAAATGGCATTCAAGCTTAACCCTTCTTGTATATATGCAAATACAGCAATGTTAAAGTTTGAATTCTAATGCTAACTTGCTAATGCTAGCTATCTAATGCTAGTGCTAATATCTGGTCATTGTCATACTGTATGTGTCCTCTATGATGGAAATAAGAAATCAGATGGCATTAAAAAGAAATACCCTTCATGGGAATATGAGATTTAATGGCATTAAAGCTTAACCCTTCTTGTATATATACAAATACAGCAATGTTAAAGTTTGAATTCTAATGCTAACTTGCTAATGCTAGCGATCTAATGCTAGTGCTAATATCTGGTCATTTTCATACTGTTACGTGTCCTCTATGATGGAAATAAGAGATCAGATGGCATTAAAGCATAACCCTTCATGGGAATATGAGATTAAATGGCATTAAAGCTTAACCCTTCTTGTATATATGCAAATACAGCAATGTTAAAGTTTGAATGCTAATGCTAACTTGCTAATGCTAGCGATCTAATGCTAGTGCTAATATCTGGTCATTTTCATACTGTACTTGTCTTCTATATGGGAAATAAGAGATCAGATGGCATTAAAAGCATAACCCTTCATGGGAATATGAGATTAAATGGCATTCAAGCTTAACCCTTCTTTTATATATGCAAATACAGCAATGTTAAAGTTTGAATGCTAATGCTAACTTGCTAATGCTAGCGATCTAATGCTAGTGCTAATATCTGGTCATTTTCATACTGTGCGTGTCTCTCTATGATGGAAATAAGAGATCAGATGGCATTAAAGCATAACCCTTCATGGGAATATGAGATTAAATGGCATTAAAGCTTAACCCTTCTTGTATATATGCAAATACAGCAATGTTAAAGTTTGAATGCTAATGCTAACTTGCTAATGCTAGCGATCTAATGCTAGTGCTAATATCTGGTCATTTTCATACTGTACGTGTCCTCTATAATGGAAATAAGAGATCAGATGGCATTAAAGCATAACCCTTCATGGGAATATGAAATTAAATGGCATTAAAGCTTAACCCTTCTTGTATATATGCAAATACAGCAATGTTAAAGTTTGAATGCTCAATGCTAACTTGCTAATGCTAGCGATCTAATGCTAGTGCTAATATCTGGTCATTTTCATACTGTACGTGTCCTCTATGATGGAAATAAGAGATCAGATGGCATTAAAGCATAACCCTTCATGGAATATGAGATTAAATGGCATTCAAACTTAACCCTTCTTGTATATATGCAAATTCAGCAATGTTAAAGTTTGAATGCTAATGCTAACTTGCTAATGCTAGCGATCTAATGCTAGTGCTAATATCTGGTCATTGTCATACTGTATGTGTCCTCTATGATGGAAATAAGAGATCAGATGGCATTTAAAGCATAACCCTTCATGGGAATATGAGATTAAATGGCATTCAAGCTTAACCCTTCTTGTATATATGCAAATACAGCAATGTTAAAGTTTGAATGCTAATGCTAACTTGCTAATGCTAGCGATCTAATGCTAGTGCTAATATCTGGTCATTTTCATACTGTACGGTCCTCTATGATGGAAATAAGAGATCAGATGGCATTTAAGCATAACCCTTCATGGGAATATGAGATTAAATGGCATTCAAGCTAACCCTTCTTGTGTATATATGCAAAAACAGCAATGTTAAAGTTTGAATGCTAATGCTAACTTGCTAATGCTAGCGATCTAATGCTAGTGCTAATATCTGGTCATTTTCATACTGTATGTGTCCTCTATGATGGAAATAAGAGATCAGATGGCATTAAAGCATAACCCTTCATGGGAATATGAGATTAAATGGCATTCAAGCTTAACCCTTCTTGTATATATGCAAATTCAGCAATGTTAAAGTTTGAATGCTAATGCTAACTTGCTAATGCTAGTGCGATTTAATGTTAGTGCTAATATCTGGTCATTTTCATAATGTATCTGTCCTCTATGATGGAAATAAGAGGTCAGATGGCATTAAAGCATAACCCTTCATGGGAATGTGAGATTAGATGGCATTAAAACTTAACCCTTCTTGTAAATATGCAAAAACAGTCATGTTAAAGTTTGAATGCTAATGCTAGCGATCTAATGCTAGAGCTAATATCTAGTCATTGTCATACTGTATGTGTCCTCCTTGATGGAAATAAGAGATCAGATCGCATTAAAGCATAACCCTTCATGGGAATATGAGATTAGATGGCATTGAAAAGCACCCTTCTTGTAAATATGCAAATTCAGTCATGTTAAGGTTTGAATGCTAATGCTAACTTGCTAATGCTAGCGATCTAATGCTAGTGCTAATATCTGGTCATTTTCATACTGTACGTGTCCTCTATGATGGAAATAAGAGATCAGATGGCATTAAAGCATAACCCTTCATGGGAATTTGAGATTAAATGGCATTAAAGCTTAACCCTTCTTGTATATATGCAAATACAGCAATATTAAAGTTTGAATGCTAATGCTAACTTGCTAATGCTAGCGATCTAATGCTAGTGCTAATATCTGGTCATTGTCATACTGTATCTGTCCTCTATGATGGAAATAAGAGGTCAGATGGCATTAAAGCATAACCCTTCATGGGAATATGAGATTAAATGGCATTCAACTAACCCTTCTTGTATATATGCAAATACAGCAGTGTTAAAGTTTGAATGAAATGCTAATGCTAATGCTTGCGATGTAATGCTAGTTATCTGTCATTGTCAATGCTCTATGATGGAAATAATATCTGGCATTAAAATATATTTTCATATGAGATTAAATGGCATTCAAAGCTAACCCTTCTATGATGCAAATACAGTCATGTTAAATTTGAATGAATGCTAGCATAATGCTAGCATAACCTAGTCATTGTCATACTGAGATTAAATGGAAATAATTCATCGCTTAAAAGCATAACCCTACATGGGAATATGCAATTAAAGATTAAAGTTAACCCTTCTTGCTATATGCAAATACAGTCATGTTAAAGTTTAATGCTAGCGATCTAATGCTTGTGCTAATATCTGGTCATTTTTCATACTGTACGTGTCCTCTATGATGGAAATAAGAGATCAGATGGCATTAAAGCATAACCCTTCATGGGAATATGAGATTAAATGGCATTCAAGCTTAACCCTTCTTGTATATATATACAAATTCAGCTATGTTAAAGTTTGAATGCTAAAAAGAACTTGCTAATGCTAGCGATCTAATGCTAGTGCTAATATCTGGTCATTTTTCATACTGTATGTGTCCTCTAAAATGAAAATAAAGGTCAGATGGCATTAAAGCATAATCCTTCATGGGAATATGAGATTAAATGGCATTCAAAGCTAACCCTTCTTGTAAATATGCAAAATACAGTCATGTTAAAGTTTGAATGCTAATACATTGCTAATGCTAGCAATCTAATGCTAGTGCTAATATTGTCATTTTCATGCTTACAGTCAGCAATGATGGCTAAAAGCATAACCCTTCATGGCATATGAAATTAAATGCATTAAACTTAACCCTTCTAATGCAAATAGCAATGTAATAATGCTAATGCTAATAATGCTGGCATATCTAATACTTATAATATCTTGTCACTTTCAATGGTACTTGTCTTCTATGATGGAAATAAGAATCAGATGGCATTAAAGCAATAACCCTAATGCTTTAATATAATGATTAAATGGCATTAAATACAGCAATGTTAAAGTTTGAATGCTAAATAATGCAAATAGCAGATCTAATGCTAGTTAAATCTGGTCATTGTCAATGTATGTGTCCTCGAATGGAAATAACTTGCTAATGCATTTAAAGCATAACCCTTCATGCTTTGAGTTAAATGGCATTAATATCCTTCATTTATGCAAATACAGCAATGTTAAAAGTTTGAATGTCTAATGATAATGGAAATGCTAAGAATGCTCAGATCTGGTCATTTTTCATACTGTATGTCCTCTATGATGGGAATAAGAGATCAAATGGCATTTTAGCATAACCCTTCATGGGAATATATGAGATTAAATGGCAATGTTAAAGTTTGAATTCAGCATTGTTAAAGTTTTGAATGCTAATGCTAATGCTAGATTTAATGTTAGTGCTAATATCTGGTCATTTTTTATAATGTACGTGTCCTCTATGATGGAAATAAGAGATCAAATGGCATTAAAGCATAACCCTTCATCGGAATGTGAGATTAAATGGCATTAAAACTTAACCCTTCTTGTAAATATGCAAAAACAGTCATGTTAAAGTTTGAATGCTAATTGCTAATGCTAGCGATCTAATGCTAGAGCTAATATCTGGTCATTGTCATACTCTATGTTTCCTCTATGATGGAAATAAGAGATCAGATGGCATTAAAGCATAACCCTTCATGGGAATATGAGATTAAATGGCATTAAAGCTTCACCCTTCTTGTAAATATGCAAATACAGCAATGTTAAAGTTTGAATGCTAATGCTAACTTGCTAATGCTAGCGAACTAATGCTAGTGCTAATATCTGGTCATTTTCATACTGTTCGTGTCCTCTATGATGGAAATAAGAGATCAGATGGCATTAAAGCATAACCCTTCATGGGAATATGAGATTAAATGGCATTAAAAGCTTAACCCTTCTTATATATGCAAATACAGCAATGTTAAAAGTTTGAATGCTAATGCTAACTTGCTAATGCTAGCGATCTAATGCTAGTGTTAATATCTGGTCATTGTCATACTGTATCTGTCTTCTATGATGGAAATAAGAGGTCAGATGGCATTAAAGCATAACCCTTCATGGGAATATGAGATTAAATGGCATTTAAGCTAACCCTTCTTTTATATATGCAAATACAGCAATGTTAAAGTTTGAATGCTAATGCTAACTTGCTAATGCTAGCGATCTAATGCTAATGCTAATATCTGGTCATTTTCATACTGTATCTGTCCTCTATAATGGAAATAAGAGATCAGATGGCATTAAAAGCATAACCCTTCATGGGAATATGAGATTAAATGGCATTCAAGCTAACCCTTCTTGTACATATGCAAATACAGCAATGTTCAGTTTGAATGTTAAAGTTTGAATGCTAATGCTAGCGATCTAATGCTAGTGCTAATATCTGGTCATTTTCATACTGTTCGTCTCCTCTATGATGGAAATAAGAGATGAGATGCCTTTAAAGCATAACCCTTCATGGGAATATGAGATTAAAATGCCATTAAAGCTTAACCCTTCTTGTATATATGCAAATACAGCAATGTTAAAAGATTGAATTCCAATGCTAACTTGCTAATGCTAGCTATCTAATGCTAGTGCTAATATCTGGTCATTGTCATACTTTATGTGTCCTCTATGATGGAAATAAGAAATCAGATGGCATTAAAGAATAATCCTTCATGGCAATATGAGATTTAATGGCATTAAAGCTTAACCCTTATTGTATATATACAAATACTGCAATGTAAAAGTTTGAATTCTAATGCTAACTTGCTAATGCTAGCGATCTAATGCTAGTGCTAATATCTTGTCATTTTCATAAGGTATTGTCTTCTATGATGGAAATAAGAGATCAGATGGCATTAAAAGCATATCCCTTCATGCGAATATGAGATTAAATATCATTAAAAGCTTAACCCTTCTTGTACATATGCAAATACAGCCATGTTAAAATTTGAATGCTAATGCTAACTTGCTAATGCTAGCGATCTGATGCTAGTGCTAATATCTGGTCATTTTCATACTGTTCTTGTCCTCTAAAATGGGAATAAGAGATCAGATGCATTTAAAGTATAACCCTTCATGGGAATTTGAGATTACATGGCATTAATGCTTAACCCTTCTATTATATATGCAAATACAGCAATGTTAAAGTTTGAATGCTAATGATAACTTGCTAATGCTAGTGATCTAATGCTAGTGCTAATATCTGGTCATTTTCATACTGTACGTGTCCTTTATGATGGAAATAAGAGATCAGTTGGCATAAAAGCATAACCCTTCATGGGAATATGAGATTAAATGGCATTCAAGCTAACCCTTCTTGTATATATGCAAAAACAACAATGTTAAAGTTTGAATGCTAATGCTATCTTGCTAATGCTAGCGATCTAATGCTAGTGCTAATATCTGGTCATTTTTATACTGTACGTGTCCTCTATGATGGAAATAAGAGATCAGATGGCATTATAACATAACCCTTCATGGGAATATGAGATTAAATGGAAAAAAGCTTAACCCTTCTTGTATAAATGCAAATACAGCAATGTTAAATTTGAATGCTCATGCTAACTTGCTAATGCTAGCGATCTAATGCTAGTGCTAATATCTGGTCATTTTCATACTGTACGTGTCCTCTATAATGGAAATAAGAGATCACATGGCATTAAAGCATAACCCTACATGGGAATATGAAATTAGATGCCATTAAAGCTTAACCCTTGTTGTAAATATGCAAATACAGTCATGTTAAAGTTTGAATGCTAATGCTAGCGATCTAATGCTTGTGATCTAATATCTGGTCATTTTTTCATACTATGCGTGTCCTCTATGATGGAAATAAGAGATCAGATAGCATTAAAGCATAACACTTCATGGGAATATGAGATTAAATGGCATTCAAGCTTAACCCTTCTAGTATATATGCAAATTCAGCAATGTTAAAGTTTGAATGCTAAAGCTAACTTGCTAATGCTAGCGATCTAATGCTAGTGCTAATATCTGGTCATTGTCATACTGTATGTGTCCTCTAAAATGGAAATACGAGATCAGATGCATTTAAAGCATAAACCTTCATGGGAATATGAGATTAAATGGCATTAATCCTTTACCCTTCTATTATATATGCAAATACAGCAATGTTAAAGTTTGAATGCTAATCATAACTTGCTAATGCTAGTGATCTAATGCTAGTGCTAATATCTGGTCATTTTCATACTGTGCGTGTCCTCTATGATGGAAATAAAAAGATCAGATGGCATTTAAGCATAACCCTTCATGGGAATATGAGATTAAATGGCATTCAAGCTAACCCTTCTTGTATATATGCAAAAACAGCAATGTTAAAGTTTGAATGCTAATGCTATCTTGCTAATGCTAGCGATCTAATGCTAGTGCTAATATCTGGTCATTTTCATACTGTACGTGTCCTCTATGATGGAAATAAGAGATCAGATGGCATTTAAGCATAACTCTTCATGGGAATATGAGATTAAATGGCATTCAAGCTTAACCCTTCTTGGATATATGCAAATTCAGCATTGTTAAAGTTTGAATGCTAATGCTAACTTGCAAATGCTAGCGATTTAATGTTAGTGCTAATATCTGGTCATTTTTCAGAATGTACGTGTCCTCTATGATGGAAATAAGAGATCACATGGCATTAAATCATAACCCTTCATCGGAATGTGAGATTAGATGGCATTAAAACTTAACCCTTCTTGTAAATATGCAAAAACAGTCATGTTAAAAGTTTGAATGCTAATGCTAGCGATCTAATGCTAGAGCTAATATCTAGTCATTGTCATCCTGTATGTGTCCTCCTTGATGGAAAT
>CM056199.1:99726309-99764298 GCA_029692085.1 Gymnothorax javanicus
ATGCTATCGATCTAATGTTAGTGCTTATATCTGCTCATTGTCATACTGTATGGGTCCTCTATGATGGAAATAAGAGATCAGATGGCATTAAAGCATAACCCTTGATGGCAATATGAGATTAAATGGCATTAAATCTTAACCCTTCTAGTATATATGCAAATACAGTAATGTTAAAGTTTGAATGCTAATGCTATCTTGCTAATGCTAGCCATCTAATGCTAGTGCTAATATCTGGTCATTTTCATACTGTATGTGTCCTCTTTGATGTAAATAAGAGATCAGATGGCATTAAAGCATAACCCTTCATGCGAATATGAGATTTAATGGCATTAAAAGCTTAACCCTTCTTTTTATAAATTCAAATACAGCAATGTTAAAGTTTGGATGCTAATGCTTACTTGCTAATGCTAGCGATCAAATGCTAGTGCTAATATCTGTTCATTTTCATACTGTACTTGTCCTCTATGATGGACATAAGAGATCAGATGGCAAAAAAGCACAACCCTTCATGGCAATATGAGATTAAATGTCATTAAAGCTTAACCCTTCTTGTATTCATAAAAATACAGCAATGTTAAAGTTTGGATGCTAATGCTTACTTGCTAATGCTATCGATCTAATGTTAGTGCTTATATCTGCTCATTGTCATACTGTATGTGTCCACGATGATGGAAATAAGAGATCAGATGGCATTAGAGCATGACCCTTCATTGCAATATGAGATTAAATGGCATTAAATCTTAACCCTTCTAGTATATATGCAAATACAGTAATATTAAAGTTTGAATGCTAATGCTAACTTGCTAATGCTGGCCATCTAATGCTAGTGCTAATATCTAGTCATGGTCATACTGTATGTGTCCTCTTTGATATAAATAAGAGATCAGATCGCATTAAAGCCTAACCCTTCATGGGAATATGAGATTAGATGGCATTGAAGCTTAAACCTTCTTTTAAATATGCAAATACAGTCATGTTAAAGTTTGAATGCTAATGCTCACTTGCTAATGCTATCGATCTAATGTTAGTGCTTATATCTGCTCATTGTCATACTGTATGGGTCCTCTATGATGGAAATAAGAGATCAGATGGCATTAAAGCATAACCCTTGATGGCAATATGAGATTAAATGGCATTAAATCTTAACCCTTCTAGTATATATGCAAATACAGCAATGTTAAAGTTTGAATGCTAATGCTATCTTGCTAATGCTAGCGATCTAATGGTAGTGCGAATATCTGGTCATTGTCAAACTGTTTGTGTCCTCTATGATGGAAATAAGAGGTCAGATGGCATTAAAGCATAACCCTTCATGTGAATATGAGATTAAATGGCATTCAAGCTAACCCTTGTTGTTTATACGCAAATACAGAAATGTTAAAGTTTGAATGCTAATACTAACCTGCTAATGCTAGCGATCTAATGCTTGTGCTAATATCTGGTCATTTTCATACTGTACGTGCGGTCTCTATGATGAAATAAGGGATCAAAGATGGCATTAAAGCATAACCCTTCAAGGGAATATGAGATTAGATTGCATTTAAGCAACCCTTCTTGTAAATATGCAAATTCAGTAATGTTAAAGTTTGAATGCTAATGCTAGCGATCTAATGTTAGTGCTAATATCTAGTCATTGTCATACTGTATGTGTCTCTTTGATGGAAATAAGAGATCAGATTGCATTAAAGTCATAACCCTTCATGGCAATATGAGATTAAATGGCATTAAAAGCTTAACCCTTCTTATATATATACAAATACAGCAATGTTAAAGTTTGAATGCTAATGCTAACTTGCTAATGCTAGCGATCTAATGCTAGTGCTAATATCTGCTCATTGTCATACTGTATGTGTCCTCTATGATGGAAATAAGAAAATCAGATGGCATTAAAGCATAACCCTTCCTGGCAATATGAGATTAAATGGCATTAAAAGCTTAACCCTTCTTGTATATATACAAATACAGCAATGTTAAAGTTTGAATGCTAATGCTAACTTGCTAATGCTAGCAATCTAATGCTAGTGCTAATATCTGCTCATTGTCATACTGTATGTGTCCTCTATGATGGAAGTAAGAGATCAGATGGCATTAAAGCATAACCCTTCATGGCAATATGAGATTAAATGGCATTAAAGCTTAACCCTTCTTATATATATACAAATACAGCAATGTTAAAGTTTGAATGCTAATGCTATCTTGCTAATGCTAGCGATCTAATGGTAGTGCGAATATCTGGTCATTGTCAAACTGTTTGTGTCCTCTATGATGGAAATAAGAGATCAGATGGCATTAAAGCATAACCCTTCATGAATTTGAGATTAAATGGCATTAAAGCTTCACCCTTGTTGTTTATACGCAAATACAGTAATGTTAAAGTTTGAATGCTAATGCTAACTTGCTATTGCTAGCAATCTAATGCTATTGCTAATATCTGGTCATTTTCATACTGTACGTGTCCTCTATGATGGAAATAAGAGATCAAATGGCTTTAAAGCATAAACCTTCATGGGAATATGAAATTAAATGCCATTAAAGCTAAACCCTTTTGTAAATATGCAAATACAGTCATGTTAAAGTTTGAATGCTAATGCTAGCGATCTAATGCTAGTGCTAATATCTGGTCATTGTCATACTGTATGTGTCCTCTATGATGGAACTAAGAGATCAGATGGCATTAAAGCATAATCCTTCATGGCAATTTGTGATTAAATGATATTAAAGCTTCACCCTTCTTGTAAATATACAAATACAGTAATGTTAAAGTTTGAATGCTAATGCTAACTTGATAATGCTAGCAATCTAATGCTAGTGCTAATATCTGGTCATTCTCATACTGTACGTGTCCTCTATGATGGAAATAAGAGATCAGATGGCATTAAAGCATAAACCTTCATGGGAATATGAGATTAAATGGCATTAAAGCTTAACCCTTCTAGTATATATGCAAATACAGTCAATGTTAAAGTTTGAATTTGAATGCTAATGCTAGCGATCTAATGCTAGTGCTAATATCTGGTCATTGTCATACTGTATGTGTCCTCTATGATGGAACTAAGAGATCAGATGGCATTAAAGCATAACCCTTCATGGCAATTTGTGATTAAATGGCATTAAAGCTTAACCCTTCTTGTAAATATACAAATACAGCAATGTTAAAGTTTGAATGCTAATGCTAACTTGATAATGCTAGCAATCTAATGCTAGTGCTAATATCTGGTCATTTTCATACTGTGCACGTGTCCTCTATGATGGAAATAAGAGATCAGATGGCATTAAAGCATAACCCTTCATGGGAATATGAGATTAAATGCCATTAAAGCTTAACCCTTCTAGTAAATATGCAAATACAGCAATGTTAAAAAGTTTGAATGCTAATGCTAGAGATCTAATGCTAGTGCTAATATCTGGTCATTATCATACTGTATGTGTCCTCTATGATGGAAATAAGAGATCAGATGGAATTAAAGCATAACCCTTGATTGCAATTTGAGATTAAATGGCATTAAAGCTTAACCCTTCATGGGAATATGTAATGATTAAATGGCATTAAAGCAATTAATGCCCTGGTCATTTTCATAATGTACGTGTCCTCTATATGGAAATAAGAGCAATGTTAAAATAACCCTTTGAATGATTAAATGCCATTAACTTTCTTGTAAAATGCAAATACAGTCATGTTAAATTTTATGCTAGTGCTAATATGCTAGTGTCATTTTCATACTCTATGTGTCTCTCTGATGATGGAAATTAGAGATTGCAATGGCATTAAATGCCACAACCCTTCATGGGAATATGTGATTAAATGGCATTAAAGCTTAACCCTTCTTGTATATATGCAAATACAGCAATGTTAAAGTTTGAATGCTAATGCTAACTTGCAAATGCTATCATTCTAATGCTAGTTCTAATATCTTGTCATTTTCATACTGTACGTGTCCTCTATGATGGAAATAAGAGATCAGATGGCAAAAAGCATAACCCTTCATGGGAATATGAGATTAAATGGCATTAAAGCTTAACCCTTCTTGTATATATGCAAATACAGCAATGTTAAAGTTTGAATGCTAATGCTAACTTGCAAATGCTATCATTCTAATGCTAGTTCTAATATCTTGTCATTTTCATACTGTATGTGTCCTCTATGATGGAAATAAGAGATCAGATGGCAAAAAAGCAAAACCCTTCATGGGAATATGAGATTAAATGGCATTAAATCTTAACCCTTCTTGTATATATGCAAATACACCAATGTTAAAGTTTGAATGCTAATGCTAACTTGCTAATGCTAGCGATCTAATGCTAGTGCTAATATCTGGTCATTGTCATACTGTATGTGTCCTCTATGATGGAAATAAGAGATCAGATGGCATTAAAGCAAAACGCTTCATGGGAATATGAAATTAAATGCCATTAAAGCTTAACCCTTCTTGTAAATATGCAAATACACCAATGTTAAAGTTTGAATGCTAATGCTAACTTGCTAATGCTAGTGATCTAATATCTAGTGCTAATATCTGGTCATTTTCTGTATGTGTCCTCTATGATGGAAATAAGAGATCAGATGGCATTAAAGCAAAACCCTTCATGGGAATATGAGATTAAATGGCATTAAAGCTTAACCCTTCTTGTATATATGCAAATACAGCAATGTTAAAGTTTTTCTAATGCTAACTTGCTAATGCTAGATCTAATGCTAGTGCTAATATCTAGTCATTTTCATACTGTATGTGTCCTCTTTGATGGAAATAAGAGATCAGATGGCATTAAAGCATAACCCTTCATGGCAATATGAGATTAAATGGCATTAAATCTTAACCCTTCTTTTGTATATATACAAATACAGCAATGTTAAAGTTTGAATGCTAATGCTAACTTGCTAATGCTAGCGATCTAATGCTAGTGCTAATATCTGTCATTTTCATACTGTACTTGTCTTCTATGATGGAAATAAGAGATCAGATGGCATTAAAGCATAACCCTTCATGGGAATATGAGATTAAATGGCATTAAATCTTAACCCTTCATTTTATATATTCAAATACAGCGATGTTAAAGTTTGAATGCTAACTTGCTAAGCGATCTAATGCTAGTGCTAATATCTGGTCATTGTCATACTGTATGTGTCCTTTATGATGGAAATAATAGATCAGATGGCATTAAAGCATAACCCTTCAAGGGAATATGAGATTAAATGACATTCAAGCTAACCCTTCTTGTCTATATGCAAATACTGCAATGTTAAAGTTTGAATGCTAATGCTAACTTGCTAATGCTAGCGATCTGATGCTAGTGCTAATATCTGGTCATTTTCATTGTGTACGTGTCCTCTATGATGGAAATAAGAGATCAGATGGCATTAAAGCATAACCCTTCATGGGAATATGAGATTAAATGGCATTCAAGCTTAACCCTTCTTGTATATGTGCAAATACAGCAATGTTAAAGTTTGAATGCTAATACTAACTTGCTAATGCTAGCGATTTAATTTTAGTGCTAATATCTGGTCATTTTCATAATGTACGTGTCCTCTTTGATGGAAATAAGAGATCAGATCGCATTAAAGCATAACCCTTCATGGGAATATTAGATTAGATGGCATTGAAGCTTTACCCTTCTTGTGCATATGCAAATACAGCAATGTTAAAGTTTGAATGCTAATGCTAACTTGCTAATGCTAGCGATCTAATGCTAGTGCTAATATCTGGTCATTTTCATACTGTACGTGTCCTCTTTGATGGAAATAACAGATCAGATGGCATTAAAGCATAACCCTTCATGGGAATATGAGATTAGTTGGCATTAAAGCATAACACTTCTTGTAAATATGCAAATACAGTCATGTTAAAGTTTGAATGCTAATGGTAGCGATCTAATGCTAGTGCTGATATCTGGTCATTGTCATACTGTATGTGTCCTCTATGATGGAAATAAAAGATCAGATGGCATTAAAGCATAACCCTCATGGGAAATTGAGATTAAATGGCATTAAAGCTTAACCCTTCTTGTAAATATACAAATACAGTAATGTAAAAGTTTGAATGCTAATGCTAACTTGCTAATGCTAGCGATCTAATGCTAGTGCTAATATCTGGTCATTTTCATACTGTACGTGTCCTCTATGATGGAAATAAGAGATCAGATGGCATTAAAGCATAACCCTTCATGGGAATATGAGATTAAATGCCATTAAAGCATTACCCTTCTTGTAAATATGCAAATACAGTCATGTTAAAGTTTGAATGCTAATGCTAGCGATCTAACGCTAGTGCTAATATCTGCTCATTGTCATACTGTATGTGTCCTTTATGATGGAAATAATAGATCAATGGCATTAAAGCATAACCCTTCATGGCAATATGAGATTAAATGGCATTAAATCTTAACCCTCATAGTATATATGCAAATACAGCACTGTTAAATTTGAATGCTAATGCTAACTTGCTAATTCTCGCGATCTAATGCTAGTGCTAATATCTGGTCATTTTCATACTGTACGTGTCCTCTATGATGGAAATAAGAGATCAGATGGCATTAAAGCATAACCCTTCATGGGAATATGAGATTAAATGGCATTCAAGCTTAACCCTTCTTGTATATATGGAAATACAGCAATGCTAAATTTGAATGCTAATGCTAACTTGCTAATGCTAGCGATCTAATACTAGTGCTAATATCTGGTCATTTTCATACTGTATGTGTCCTCTATAATGGAAATAAGAGATCACATGGCATTAAAGCATAACCCTTCATGGCAATTTGAGATTAAATGGCATTAAAGCTTAACCCATCTTGTAAATATACTATACATAAATGTTAAAGTTTGAATGGTAATGCAAACTTGCTAATGCTAGCAATCTAATGCTATTGCTAATATCTGGTCATTTTCATACTGTACGTGTCCTCTATGATGGAAATGAGAGATCAGATGCCATTAACGCATAACCCTTCAAGGGAATATGAGATTAAATGACATTCAAGCTTAACCCTTCTTGTCTATATGCAAATACTGCAATGTTAAAGTTTGAATGCTAATGCTAACTTGCTAATGCTAGCGATCTGATGCTAGTGCTAATATCTGGTCATTTTCATTGTGTACGTGTCCTCTATGATGGAAATAAGAGATCAGATGGCATTAAAGCATAACCCTTCATGGGAATATGAGATTAAATGGCATTCAAGCTTAACCCTTCTTGTATATGTGCAAATACAGCAATGTTAAAGTTTGAATGCTAATGCTAACTTGCTAATGCTAGCGATTTAATTTTAGTGCTAATATCTGGTCATTTTCATAATGTACGTGTCCTCTTTGATGGAAATAAGAGATCAGATGGCATTAAAGCATAACCCTTCATGGGAATATTAGATTAGATGGCATTGAAGCTTAACCCTTCTTGTACATATGCAAATACAGCAATGTTAAAGTTTGAATGCTAATGCTAACTTGCTAATGCTAGCGATCTAATGCTAGTGCTAATATCTGGTCATTTTCATACTGTACGTGTCCTCTTTGATGGAAATAACAGATCAGATGGCATTAAAGCATAACCCTTCATGGGAATATGAGATTAGTTGGCATTAAAGCATAACCTTCTTGTAAATATGCAAATACAGTCATGTTAAAGTTTGAATGCTAATGCTAGCGATCTAATGCTAGTGCTGATATCTGGTCATTTTCATACTGTATGTGTCCTCTATGATGGAAATAAAGATCAGATGGCATTAAAGCATAACCCTTCATGCCAATATTGAGATTAAATGGCATTAAAGCTTAACCCTTCTTGTAAATATACAAATACAGTAATGTTAAAGTTTGAATGCTAATGCTAACTTGCTAATGCTAGCGATCTAATGCTAGTGCTAATATCTGGTCATTTTCATACTGTACGTGTCCTCTATGATGGAAATAAGAGATCAGATGGCATTAAAGCATAACCCTTCATGGGAATATGAGATTAAATGCCATTAAAGCTTTACCCTTCTTGTAAATATGCAAATACAGTCATGTTAAAGTTTGAATGCTAATGCTAGCGATCTAACGCTAGTGCTAATATCTGGTCATTGTCATATTGTATGTGTCTTGTATGATGGAAATAAGAGATCAGATGGCATTAAAGCATAATCCTTCATTGCAATGTGAGATTAAATGGCATTAAAGCTTAACCCTTCTTGTACATATGCAAATACAGCAATGTTAAAGTTTGAATACTAATGCTAACTTGCTAATGCTATCGATCTAATGATAATGCTAATATCTGGTCATTTTTATACTGTACGTGTCCTCTATGATGGAAATAAGAGATCAGATGGCATTAAAGAATAACCCTTCATGGGAATATGAGATTAAATGGCATTCAAGCTTAACCCTTCTTGTCTATATGCAAATACAGCAATGTTAAAGTTTGAATGCTAATGCTAACTTGCTAATGCTAGCGATCTAATGCTAGTGCTAATATCTGGTCATTTTCATACTGTACATGTCCTCTATGATGGAAATAAGAGATCAGATGGCATTAAAGCATAACCCTTCATGGGAATATGAGATTAAATGGCATTCAAGCTTAACCCTTCTTGTATATATGCAAATACAGCAATGTTAAAGTTTGAATCCTAATGCTAACTTGCTAATCCTAGCGATTTAATGTTAGTGCTAATATCTGGTCATTTTCATAATGAACATGTGTCCTCTATGATGGAAATAAGAGATCACATGGCATTAAAGCATAACCCTTCATGGGAATATGAGATTAAATGGCATTCAAGCTTAACCCTTCTTGTATAAATGCAAATACACCAATGTTAAAGTTTGAATGCTAATGCTAACTTGCTAATGCTAGCGATCTAATTTTAGTGCTAATATCTGGTCATTTTCATAATGTACGTGTCCTCTATGATGGAAATAAGAGATCACATGGCATTAAAGCATAACCCTTCATGGGAATATGAAATTAGATGCCATTAAAGCTTAACCCTTCTTGTAAATATGCAAATACAGTCATGTTAAAGTTTGAATGCTAATGCTAGCGATCTAATGCTAGTGCTAATATCTAGTCATTGTCATACTGTATGTGTCCTCTTTGATGGAAATAAGAGATCAGATGGCATTAAAGCAAAACCCTTCATGGCAATATGAGATTAAATGGCATTAAAGCTTAACCCTTCTTGTATATATACAAATATAGCAATGTTAAAGTTCGAATTCTAATGCTAACTTGCTAATGCTAGCGATCTAATGTTAGTGCTAATATCTTGTCATTTTCATACGGTACTTGTCTTCTATGATGGAAATAAGAGATCAGATAGCATTAAAGCATAACCCTTCATGGGAATATGAGATTAAATAGCATCAAATCTTAACCCTTCTTTTATGAATTCAAATACAGTTAATGTTAAAGTTTGAATGCTAATGCTAGCGATCTAATGCTAGTGCTAATATCTGGTCATTGTCATACTGTATGTGTCCTTTATGATGGAAATAATAGATCAGATGGCATTAAAGCATAACCCTTCATGGCAATATGAGATTAAATGGCATTAAATCTTAACCCTCATAGTATATATGCAAATACAGCACTGTTAAATTTGAATGCTAATGCTAACTTGCTAATGCTAGCGATCTAATGCTAGTGCTAATATCTGGTCATTTTCATACTGTACGTGTCCTCTATGATGGAAATAAGAGATCAGATGGCATTAAAGCATAACCCTTCATGGGAATATGAGATTAAATGCCATTAAAGCTTTACCCTTCTTGTAAATATGCAAATACAGTCATGTTAAAGTTTGAATGCTAATGCTAGCGATCTAACGCTAGTGCTAATATCTGCTCATTGTCATACTGTATGTGTCCTTTATGATGGAAATAATAGATCAGATGGCATTAAAGCATAACCCTTCATGGCAATATGAGATTAAATGGCATTAAATCTTAACCCTCATAGTATATATGCAAATACAGCACTGTTAAATTTGAATGCTAATGCTAACTTGCTAATTCTAGCGATCTAATGCTAGTGCTAATATCTGGTCATTTTCATACTGTACGTGTCCTCTATGATGGAAATAAGAGATCAGATGGCATTAAAGCATAACCCTTCATGGGAATATGAGATTAAATGGCATTCAAGCTTAACCCTTCTTGTATATATGGAAATACAGCAATGTTAAATTTGAATGCTAATGCTAACTTGCTAATGCTAGCGATCTAATACTAGTGCTAATATCTGGTCATTTTCATACTGTATGTGTCCTCTATAATGGAAATAAGAGATCAGATGGCATTAAAGCATAACCCTTCATGGCAATTTGAGATTAAATGGCATTAAAGCTTAACCCATCTTGTAAATATGCAAATACATAAATGTTAAAGTTTGAATGGTAATGCAAACTTGCTAATGCTAGCAATCTAATGCTATTGCAAATATCTGGTCATTTTCATACTGTACGTGTCCTCTATGATGGAAATGAGAGATCAGATGGCATTAAAGCATAACCCTTCATGGGAATATGAGATTAAATGACATTCAAGCTAACCCTTCTTGTCTATATGCAAATACTGCAATGTTAAAGTTTGAATGCTAATGCTAACTTGCTAATGCTAGCGATCTGATGCTAGTGCTAATATCTGGTCATTTTCATTGTGTACGTGTCCTCTATGATGGAAATAAGAGATCAGATGGCATTAAAGCATAACCCTTCATGGGAATATGAGATTAAATGGCATTCAAGCTTAACCCTTCTTGTATATGTGCAAATACAGCAATGTTAAAGTTTGAATGCTAATACTAACTTGCTAATGCTAGCGATTTAATTTTAGTGCTAATATCTGGTCATTTTCATAATGTACGTGTCCTCTTTGATGGAAATAAGAGATCAGATCGCATTAAAGCATAACCCTTCATGGGAATATTAGATTAGATGGCATTGAAGCTTTACCCTTCTTGTACATATGCAAATACAGCAATGTTAAAGTTTGAATGCTAATGCTAACTTGCTAATGCTAGCGATCTAATGCTAGTGCTAATATCTGGTCATTTTCATACTGTACGTGTCCTCTTTGATGGAAATAACAGATCAGATGGCATTAAAGCATAACCCTTCATGGGAATATGAGATTAGTTGGCATTAAAGCTTAACACTTCTTGTAAATATGCAAATACAGTCATGTTAAAGTTTGAATGCTAATGGTAGCGATCTAATGCTAGTGCTGATATCTGGTCATTGTCATACTGTATGTGTCCTCTATGATGGAAGTAAAAGATCAGATGGCATTAAAGCATAACCCCTCATGCCAAATTGAGATTAAATGGCATTAAAGCTTAACCCTTCTTGTAAATATACAAATACAGTAATGTAAAAGTTTGAATGCTAATGCTAACTTGCTAATGCTAGCGATCTAATGCTAGTGCTAATATCTGGTCATTTTCATACTGTACGTGTCCTATATGATGGAAATAAGAGATCAGATGGCATTAAAGCATAACCCTTCATGGGAATATGAGATTAAATGCCATTAAAGCTTTACCCTTCTTGTAAATATGCAAATACAGTCATGATAAAGTTTTGAATGCTAATGCTAATGCGATCTAATGCTAGTGCTAATATCTGGTCATTGTCATATTGTATGTGTCTTGTATGATGGAAATAAGAGATCAGATGGCATTAAAGCATAATCCTTCATTGCAATGTGAGATTAAATGGCATTAAAGCTTAACCCTTCTTGTACATATGCAAATACAGCAATGTTAAAGTTTGAATACTAATGCTAACTTGCTAATGCTATCGATCTAATGATAATGCTAATATCTGGTCATTTTTATACTGTACGTGTCCTCTATGATGGAAATGAGAGATCAGATGGCATTGAAGAATAACCCTTCATGGGAATATGAGATTAAATGGCATTCAAGCTAACCCTTCTTGTCTATATGCAAATACACCAATGTTAAAGTTTGAATGCTAATGCTAACTTGCTAATGCTAGCGATCTAATGCTAGTGCTAATATCTGGTCATTTTCATACTGTACATGTCCTCTATGATGGAAATAAGAGATCAGATGGCATTAAAGCAGAACCCTTCATGGGAATATGAGATTAAATGGCATTCAAGCTTAACCCTTCTTGTATATATGCAAATACAGCAATGTTAAAGTTTGAATCCTAATGCTAACTTGCTAATCCTAGCGATTTAATGTTAGTGCTAATATCTGGTCATTTTCATAATGAACGTGTCCTCTATGATGGAAATAAGAGATCACATGGCATTAAAGCATAACCCTTCATGGGAATATGAGATTAAATGGCATTCAAGCTTAACCCTTCTTGTATAAATGCAAATACAGCAATGTTAAAGTTTGAATGCTAATGCTAACTTGCTAATGCTAGCGATTTAATTTTAGAGGTAATATCTGGTCATTTTCGTAATGTACGTGTCCTCTATGATGGAAATAAGAGATCACATGGCATTAAAGCATAACCCTTCATGGGAATATGAGATTACATGGCATTAAAGCTTAACCCATCTTGTAAATATGCAAATACAGTCATGTTGAAGTTTGAATGCTAATGCTAGCGATCTATTGCTAGTGCTAATATCTGGTCATTGTCATACTCTATGTGTCCTCTATGATGGAAATAAGAGATCAGATGGAATTAAAGCATAACCCTTGATTGCAATGTGAGATTAAATGCCATTAAAGCTTAACCCTTCATGGGAATATGAGATTAAATGGCATTAAAGCTTTACCCTTCTTGTATATATGCAAATATAGCAATGTTTAAGTTTGAATGCTAATGCTAACTTGCTAATGCTAGCTATTTAATTTTAGTGCTAATATCTGGTCATTTTCATAATGTATATGTCCTCTATGATGGAAATAAGAGATCAGATGGCATTAAAGCATAACCCTTCATGGGAATATGAGATTAAATGGCATTCAAGCTTAACCCTTCTTGTATATATGCAAATACAGCAATGTTAAAGTTTGAATGCTAATGCTAACTTGCTAATTCTAGCGATTTAATGTTAGTGCTAATATCTGGTCATTTTCATAATGAACGTGTCCTCTATGATGGAAATAAGAGATCACATGGCATTAAAGCATAACCCTTCATGGGAATATGAGATTAGATGGCATTAAAGCTTAACCCTTCTTGTAAATATGCAAATACAGTCATGTTAAAGTTTGAATGCTAATGCTAGCGATCTAATGCTAGTGCTAATATCTAGTCATTGTCATACTGTATGTGTCCTCTTTGATGGAAATAAGAGATCAGATCGCATTAAAGCATAACCCTTCATGGGAATATTAGATTAGATGGCATTGAAGCTTAACCCTTCTTCTAAATATGCAAATACAGCACTGTTAAATTTGAATGCTAATGCTAACTTGCTAATGCTAGCGATCTAATGTTAGTTCTAATATCTGGTCATTTTCATACTGTATGTGTCCTCCATAATGGAAATAAGAGATCACATGGCATTAAATCATAATCCTTCATGTGAATATGAAATTAGATGCCGTTAAAGCTTAACCCTTCTTGTAAATATGCAAATACAGTCATGTTAAAGTTTGAGTGCTAATGCTAGCGATCTAAAGCTAGTGCTAATATCTGGTCATTGTCATACTGAATGTGTCCTCTATGATGGAAGTAAGAGATCAGATGGCATTAAAGCATAACCCTTCATGGCAATATGAGATTAAATGGCATTAAAGCTTAACCCTTCTTTAAATATGCAAATACAGCAATGTTAAAGTTTGAATGGTAATGCTAACTTGCTAATGCTAGCAATCTAATGCTATTGCTAATATCTGGTCATTTTCATACTGTACGTGTCCTCTATGATGGAAATAAGAGATCAGATGGCATTAAAGCATAACCCTTCATGGGAATATGAGATTAAATGGCATTCAAGCTAACCCTTCTTGTCTATGAAAATGCAAATACAGCAATGTTAAAGTTTGAATGCTAATGCTAACTGAATGCTAATGCTAGCGATTTAATTTTAGAGCTAATATCTGGTCATTTTCATAATGTACGTGTCCTCTATGATGGAAATAAGAGATCAGATGGCATTAAAGCATAACCCTTCATGGGAATATGAGATTAGATGGCATTAAAGCTTAACCCTTCTTGTAAATATGCAAATACAGTCATGTTAAAGTTTGAATTTGAATGCTAATGCTAGCGATCTAATGCTAGTGCTAATATCTGGTCATTGTCATACTGTATGTGTCCTCTTTGATGGAAATAAGAGATCAGATGGCATTAAAAGCATAACCCTTCATGGGAATATTAGATTAGATGGCATTGAAGCTTAACCCTTCTTGTAAATATGCAAATACAGCACTGTTAAATTTGAATGCTAATGCTAACTTGCTAATGCTAGCGATCTAATGCTAGTGCTAATATCTGGTCATTTTCATACTGTATGTGTCCTCTTTGATGGAAATAAGAGATCAGATGGCATTAAAGCATAACCCTTCATGGCAATATGAGATTAAATGGCATTAAAGCTTAACCCTTCTTGTAAATATACAAATACAGTAATGTTAAAGTTTGAATGCTAATGCTAACTTGCTAATGCTAGCAATCTAATGCTAGTGCTAATATCTGGTCATTTTCATACTGTATGTGTCCTCTATGATGGAAATAAGAGATCAGATGGCATTAAAGCTTAACCCTTCTTGTATATATGCAAATACAGCAATGTTAAAGTTTGAATGCTAATGCTAACTTGCTAATGCTAGCGATTTAATTTTAGTGCTAATATCTGGTCATTTTCATACTGTATGTGTCCTCTATGATGGAAATAAGAGATCAGATGGCATTAAAGCATAACCCTTCATGGGAATATGAGATTAAATGGCATTAAAGCTTAACCCTTCTTGTAAATATGCAAATACAGCAATGTTAAAGTTTGAATGCTAATGCTAACTTGCTAATCTAATGCTAGTGCTAATATCTAGTCATTGTCATACTGTATGTGTCCTCTATGATGGAAATAAGAGATCAGATGGCATTAAAGCATAACCCTTCATTGCAATATGAGATTAAATGGCATTAAAGCTTAACCCTTCTTGTAAATATGCAAATACAGCAATGTTAAAGTTTGAATTCTAATGCTAACTTGCTAATGCTAGCGATCTAATGCTAATGCTAATATCTGGTCATTTTCATACTGTATGTGTCCTCTATGATGGAAATAAGAGATCAGATGCATTAAAGCATAACCCTTCATGGGAATATGAGATTAAATGGCATTAAAGCTTAACCCTTCTTGTATATATGCAAATACAGCAATGTTAAAGTTTGAATGCTAATGCTAACTTGCTAATGCTAGCGATCTAATGCTAGTGCTAATATCTGGTCATTTTCATACTGTATGTGTCCTCTATGATGGAAATAAGAGATCAGATGGCATTAAAGCATAACCCTTCATGGGAATATGAGATTAAATGGCATTAAAGCTTAACCCTTCTTGTATATATGCAAATACAGCAATGTTAAAGTTTGAATGCTAATGCTAACTTGCTAATGCTAGCGATTTAATGCTAGTGCTAATATCTGGTCATTTTCATACTGTACGTGTCCTCTATGATGGAAATAAGAGATCAGATGGCATTAAAGCATAACCCTTCATGGGAATATGAGATTAAATGGCATTAAAGCTTAACCCTTCTTGTATATATGCAAATACAGCAATGTTAAAGTTTGAATGCTAATGCTAACTTGCTAATGCTAGCGATCTAATGCTAGTGCTAATATCTGGTCATTTTCATACTGTACGTGTCCTCTATGATGGAAATAAGAGATCAGATGGCATTAAAGCATAACCCTTCATGGGAATATGAGATTAAATGGCATTAAAGCTTAACCCTTCTTGTATATATGCAAATACAGCAATGTTAAAGTTTGAATGCTAATGCTAACTTGCTAATGCTAGCGATCTAATGCTAGTGCTAATATCTGGTCATTTTCATACTGTATGTGTCCTCTATGATGGAAATAAGAGATCAGATGGCATTAAAGCATAACCCTTCATGGGAATATGAGATTAAATGGCATTAAAGCTTAACCCTTCTTGTATATATGCAAATACAGCAATGTTAAAGTTTGAATGCTAATGCTAACTTGCTAATGCTAGCGATTTAATTTTAGTGCTAATATCTGGTCATTTTCATAATGTACGTGTCCTCTATGATGGAAATAAGAGATCACATGGCATTAAAGCATAACCCTTCATGGGAATATGAGATTAAATGGCATTAAAGCTTAACCCTTCTTGTATATATGCAAATACAGCAATGTTAAAGTTTGAATGCTAATGCTAACTTGATCTAATGCTAGTGATAATATCTAGCTAATATTGTCATTTTCATAATGTGTATGTGTCTTATGATGGAAATAAGAGATCAGATGGCATTAAAGCATAACCCTTCATGGGAATATGAGATTAGATGGCATTAAAGCTTAACCCTTCTTGTAAATATGCAAATACAGCAATGTTAAAGTTTGAATGCTAATGCTAACTTGCTAATGCTAGCGATCTAATGCTAGTGCTAATATCTGGTCATTTTCATACTGTATGTGTCCTCTTTGATGGAAATAAGAGATCAGATGGCATTAAAGCATAACCCTTCATGGGAATATGAGATTAAATGGCATTAAAGCTTAACCCTTCTTGTAAATATGCAAATACAGTCATGTTAAAGTTTGAATGCTAATGCTAATGCTAGATCTAATGCTAGTGCTAATATCTGGTCATTTTCATACTGTACGTGTCCTCTATGATGGAAATAAGAGATCAGATGGCATTAAAGCATAACCCTTCATGGGAATATGAGATTAAATGGCATTAAAGCTTAACCCTTCTTGTAAATATGCAAATACAGCAATGTTAAAGTTTGAATGCTAATGCTAACTTGCTAATGCTAGCGATCTAATGCTAGTGCTAATATCTGGTCATTTTCATACTGTATGTGTCCTCTATGATGGAAATAAGAGATCAGATGGCATTAAAGCATAACCCTTCATGGGAATATGAGATTAAATGGCATTAAAGCTTAACCCTTCTTGTATAATATGCAAATACAGCAATGTTAAAGTTTGAATGCTAATGCTAACTTGCTAATGCTAGCGATCTAATGCTAGTGCTAATATCTGGTCATTTTCATACTGTATGTGTCCTCTATGATGGAAATAAGAGATCAGATGGCATTAAAGCATAACCCTTCATGGGAATATGAGATTAAATGGCATTAAAGCTTAACCTTCTTGTAAATATGCAAATACAGCAATGTTAAAGTTTGAATGCTAATGCTAACTTGCTAATGCTAGCGATCTAATGCTAGTGCTAATATCTGGTCATTTTCATACTGTATGTGTCCTCTATGATGGAAATAAGAGATCAGATGGCATTAAAAAGCATAACCCTTCATGGAATATGAGATTAAATGGCATTAAAGCTTAACCCTTCTTGTAAATATATGCAAATACAGCAATGTTAAAGTTTGAATGCTAATGCTAACTTGCTAATGCTAGCGATCTAATTTTAGTGCTAATATCTGGTCATTTTCATACTGTATGTGTCCTCTATGATGGAAATAAGAGATCAGATGGCATTAAAGCATAACCCTTCATGGGAATATGAGATTAAATGGCATTAAAGCTTAACCCTTCTTGTAAATATGCAAATACAGCAATGTTAAAGTTTGAATGCTAATGCTAACTTGCTAATGCTAGCGATCTAATGCTAGTGCTAATATCTGGTCATTTTCATACTGTATGTGTCCTCTATGATGGAAATAAGAGATCAGATGGCATTAAAGCATAACCCTTCATGGGAATATGAGATTAAATGGCATTCAAGCTTAACCCTTCTTGTAAATATGCAAATACAGCAATGTTAAAGTTTGAATGCTAATGCTAACCCTTGTATATTTAATTTTAGAGCTAATATCAGTAATTTTCATAATTTGAATCTAATGCTAGTGCTAATATCTGGTCATTTTCATAATGTGTCCTCTTTGATGGAAATAAGAGATCAGATGGCATTAAAGCATAACCCTTCATGGGAATATGAGATTAGATGGCATTAAAGCTTAACCCTTCTTGTAAATATGCAAATACAGCATGTGTTAAAGTTTGAATGCTAATGCTAACTTAGCGATCTAATGCTAGTGCTAATATCTGGTCATTTTCATACTGTATGTGTCCTCTTTGATGGAAATAAGAGATCAGATGGCATTAAAGCATAACCCTTCATGGGAATATTAGATTAAATGGCATTAAAGCTTAACCCTTCTTGTAAATATGCAAATACAGCAATGTTAAAGTTTGAATGCTAATGCTAACTTGCTAATGCAAGCAATCTAATGCTATTGCTAATATCTGGTAATTTTCATACTGTACGTGTCCTCTATGATGGAAATAAGAGATCAGATGGCATTAAAGCATAACCCTTCATGGGAATATTAAATGGATTAAAACCCTTCTTGTAAATTATAATACAGTAATGTTAAAGTTTGAATGGTAATGCTAACTTGCTAATCAATCTAATGCTATTGCTAATATCTGGTAATTTTCATACTATATCTCTATGATGGAAATACAGATGGCATTAAAGCATAATGTTAAAGTATTGAAATACAATGTTAAAGTTTGAAATGCTAACTTGCTAATGCTAGCGATTTAATTTTAGTGCTAATATCTGGTCATGTTCATAATGTACGTGTCCTCTATGATGGAAATAAGAGATCAGATGTCATTAAAGCATAACCCTTCATGGGAATATGAGATTAAATGGCATTCAAGCTTAACCCTTCTTGTATATATGCAAATACAGCAATGTTAAAGTTTGAATGCTAATGCTAACTTGCTAATGCCAGCGATTTAATTTTAGTCCTAATATCTGGTCATTTTCATAATGTACGTGTCCTTTATGATGGAAATAAGAGATCACATGGCATTAAAGCATAACCCTTCATGGGAATATGAGATTAGATGGCATTAAAGCTTAACCCTTCTTGTAAATATGCAAATACAGTCATGTTAAAGTTTGAATGATAATGCTAGCGATCTAATGCTAGTCCTAATATCTATTCATTGTCATACTGTATGTGTCCTCTTTGATGGAAATAAGAGATCAGATCGCATTAAAGCATATCCCATCATGGGAATATTAGATTAGATGGCATTGAAGCTTAACCCTTCTTGTAAATATGCAAATACAGCACTGTTAAATTTGAATGCTGATGCTAACTTGCTAATGCTAGCGATCTAATGCTAGTGCCAATATCTGGTCATTTTCATACTGTACGTGTCCTCTTTGATGGAAATAAGAGATCAGATGGCATTAAAGCATAACCCTTCATGGCATTATGAGATTAAATGCCATTAAAGCTTAACCTTTCTTGTAAATATACTAATACAGTAATGTTAAAGTTTGAATTGTAATGCTAACTTGCGAATGCAAGCAATCTAATGCTATTGCTAATATCTGGTAATTTTCATACTGTACGTGTCCTCTATGATGGAAATGAGAGATCAGATGGCATTAAAGCATAACCTTTCATGGGAATATGAGATTAAATGGCATTCAAGCTTAACCCTTCTAGTATATATGCAAATACAGCAATGTTAAAGTTTGAATGCTAATGCTAACTTGCTAATGCTAGCGATTTAATTTTAGTGCTAATATCTGGTCATTTTCAAAATGTACGTGTCCTCTATGATGGAAATAAGAGATCACATGGCATTAAAGCATAACCCTTCATGGGAATATGAGATTAGATGTCATTAAAGCTTAACCCTTAATGGGAATATGAGATTAGATGTCATTAAAGCTTAACCCTTCTTGTAAATATGCAAATACAGTCATGTTAAAGTGTGAATGCTAATGCTAGCGATCTAATGCTAGTGCTAATATCTAGTCAATGTCATACTGTATGTGTCCTCTTTGATGGAAATAAGAGATCAGATCGCATTAAAGCATAACCCTTCATGGGAATATTAGATTAGATGGCATTGAAGCTTAACCCTTCTTCTAAATATGCAAATACAGCACTGTTAAATTTGAATGCTAATGCTAACTTGCTAATGCTAGCGATCTAATGCTAGTGCTAATATCTGGTCATTTTCATACTGTATGTGTCCTCTATAATGGAAATAAGAGATCACATGGCATTAAATCATAACCCTTCATGTGAATATGAAATTAGATGCCGTTAAAGCTTAACCATTCTTGTAAATATGCAAATACTGTCATGTTAAAGTTTGAATGCTAATGCTAGCGATCTAATGCTAGTGCTAATATCTGGTAATTTTCATACTGTATGTGTCCTCTATGATGGAAGTAAGAGATCAGATGGCATTAAAGCATAACCCTTCATTGCAATGTGAGATTAAATGGCAATAAAGCTTAACCCTTCTTGTACATATGCAAATACAGCAATGTTAAAGTTTGATTTCTAATGCTAACTTGCTAATGCTATCGATCTTATGCTAATGCTAATATCTGGTCATTTTTATACTGTATGTGTCCTTTATGATGGAAATAAGAGCTCAGATGGCGTTAAAGAATAACCCTTCATGGGAATATGAGATTAAATGGCATTCAAGCTAAACCTTCTTGTCTATATGCAAATACAGCATTTTTAAAGTTTGAATGCTAATGCTAAGTTGCTAATGCTAGCGATCTAATGCTAGTGCTAATATCTGGTCATTTTCATACTGTACGTGTCCTCTATGATGGAAATAAGAGATCAGATGGCATTAAGGCATAACCCTTCATGGGAATATGAGATTAAATGCCATTCAAGCTTAACCCTTCTTGTATATATGCAAATACAGCAATGTTTAAGTTTGAATGCTAATGCTAAATTGCTAATCCTAGCGATTTAATGTGAGTGCTAATATCTGGTCATTTTCATAATGTACGTGTCCTCTATGATGGAAATAAGAGAACACATGGCATTAAAGCATAACCCTTCATGGGAATATGAGATTAGATGGCATTAAAGCTTAACCCTTCTTTTATATATGCAAATACAGCAATGTTAAAGTTTGAATGCTAATGCTAACTTGCTAATGCCAGCGATCTAATGCTACTGCTAAAATCTGGTCATTTTCATACTTTACGTGTCCTCTATGATGGAAATAAGAGATAAGTTGGCATTAAAGCATAACCCTTCATGGGAATATGAGATTAAATGGCATTAAAGCTTAACCCTTCTTTTATATATGCAAATACAGCAATGTTAAATTTGAATGCTTATGCTAACTTGCTAATGCTAGCGATCTAATGCTAGTGCTAATATCTGGTCATTTTCATACTGTACGTGTCCTCTATAATGGAAATAAGAGATCACATGGCATTAAAGCATAACCCTTTATGGGAATATGAGATTAAATGGCATTCAAGCTTAACCCTTCTTGTATATATGCAAATTCAGCAATGTTAAAGTTTGAATGCTAATGCTAACTTGCTAATGCTAGCGATTTAATTTTAGTGCTAATATCTGGTCATTTTCATAATGTAGGTGTCCTCTATGATGGAAATAAGAGATCACATGGCATTAAAGCATAACCCTTCATGGGAATATGAGATTAGATGGCATTAAAGCTTAACCTTTCTTGTAAATATGCAAATACAGTCATGTTAAAGTTTGAATGCTAACGCTAGCGATCTAATGCTAGTGCTAATATCTAGTCATTGTCATACTGTATGTGTCCTCTTTGATGGAAATAAGAGATCAGATCGCATTAAATCATAACCCTTCATGGGAATATTAGATTAGATGGCATTGAAGCTTTACCCTTCTTGTAAATATGCAAATACAGCACTGTTAAATTTGAATGCTAATGCTAACTTGCTAATGCTAGCGATCTAATGCTAGTGCTAATATCTGGTCATTTTCATACTGTACGTGTCCTCTTTGATGGAAATAAGAGATCAGATGGCATTTAAGCATAACCCTTCATGGGAATATGAGATTAGATGGCATTAAAGCTTAACCCTTCTTGTATATATACAAATACAGCAATGTTAAAGTTCGAATTCTAATGGTAACTTGCTAATGCTAGCGATCTAATGCTAGTGCTAATATCTTGTCATTTTCATACGGTACTTGTCTTCTATGATGGATATAAGAGATCAGATGGCATTAAAGCATAACCCTTCATGGGAATATGAGATTAAATGGCATTAAAGCTTCACCGTTCTTTTATAATTCAAATACAGCAATGTTAAAGTTTGAATGCTAATGCTAACTTGCTAATGCTAGCGATCTATTGTTCGTGCAAATATCTGGTCATTTTCATACTGTACGTGTCCTCTATGATGGAAATAAGAGATCAGATGGCATTAAAACATAACCCTTCATGGGAATATGAGATTAAATGGCATTAAAGCTTAACCCTTCTTTTATAAATTCAAATACAGCAATGTTAAAGTTTGAATGTTAATGCTAACTTGCTAATGCTAGCGATCTAATGCTAGTGCTAATATCTGGTCATTTTCATACTGTACGTGTCCTCTATGATGGAAATAAGAGATCTGATGGCAAAAAAGCACAACCCTTCATGGCAATATGAGATTAAATGGCATTAAAGCTTAACCCTTCTTGTATATATATACAAATACAGCAATGTTAAAGTTTGAATGCTAATGCTAACTTGCTAATGCTAGCGATCTAATGCTAGTGCTAATATCGGGTCATTTTCATACTGTACGTGTCCTCTATGATGGAAATAAGAGATCACATGGCATTAAAGCATAACCCTTCATGGGAATATGAGATTAGATGGCATTAAAGCTTAACCCTTCTTGTAAATATGCAAATACAGTCATGTTAAAGTTTGAATGCTAATGCTAGCGATCTAATGCTAGTGCTAATATCTAGTCATTGTCATACTGTATGTGTCCTCTTTGATGGAAATAAGAGATCAGATCGCATTGAAGCATAACCCTTCATGGGAATATTAGATTAGATGGAATTGAAGCTTAACCCTTCTTGTAAATATGCAAATACAGCACTGTTAAATTTGAATGCTAATGCTAACTTGCTAATGCTAGCGATCTAATGCTAGTGCTAATATCTGGTCATTTTCATACTGTATGTGTCCTCTATGATGGAAATAAGAGATCAGATGGCATTAAAGCATAACCCTTCATTGCAATATGAGATTAAATGGCATTAAAGCTTAACCCTTCTTGTACATATGCAAATACAGCAATGTTAAAGTTTGAATTCTAATGCTAACTTGCTAATGCTAGCGATCTAATGCTAGTGCTAATATCTGGTCATTTTATACTGTATGTGTCCTCTATGATGGAAATAAGAGATCAGATGGCATTAAAGCATAACCCTTCATGGGAATATGAGATTAAATGGCATTAAAGCTTAACCTTTCTTGTACATATGCAAATACAGCAATGTTAAAGTTTGAATGCTAATGCTAACTTGCTAATGCTAGCGATCTAATGCTAGTGCTAATATCTGGTCATTTTCATACTGTACGTGTCCTCTATGATGGAAATAAGAGATCAGATGGCATTAAAGCATAACCCTTCATGGGAATATGAGATTAAATGGCATTAAAGCTTAACCCTTCTCGTACATATGCAAATACAGCAATGTTAAATTTGAATGCTAATGCTAACTTGCTAATGCTAGCGATCTAATGCTAGTGCTAATATCTAGTCATTGTCATACTGAATGTGTCCTCTTTGATGGAAATAAGAGATCAGATCGCATTAAATCATAACCCTTCATGGGAATATTAGATTAGATGGCATTGAAGCTTTACCCTTCTTGTAAATATGCAAATACAGCACTGTTAAATTTGAATGCTAATGCTAACTTGCTAATGCTAGCGATCTAATGCTAGTGCTAATATCTGGTCATTTTCATACTGTACATGTCCTCTTTGATGGAAATAAGAGATCAGATGGCATTAAAGCATAACCCTTAATGGCAATATGAGATTAAATGGCATTAAAGCTTAACCCTTCTTGTATACATACAAATACAGCAATGTTATAGTTTGAATGTTAATGCTAACTTGCTAATGCTAGCGATCTAATGCTAGTGCTAAAATCTTGTCATTTTAATACTGTACTTGTCTTCAATGATGGAAATAAGAGATCAGATGGCATTAAATCATAACCCTTCATGGGAATATGAGATTAAATGGCATTAAAGCTTAACCCTTCTTGTACATATGCAAATACAGCAATGTTAAATTTTGAATTCTAATGCTAACTTGCTAATGCTAGCGATCTAATGCTAGTGCTAATATTGGGTCATTTTCATAATGTACGTGTCCTCTATGATGGAAATGAGAGATCAGATGCCTTTAAAGCAAAACCCTTCATGGGAATATGAGATTAGATGGCATTAAAGCTTAACCCTTCTTGTAAATATGCAAATACAGTCATGTTAAAGTTTGAATGCTAATGCTAGCGATCTAATGCTAGTGCTAATATCTAGTCATTGTCATACTGTATGTTTCCTCTTTGATGGAAATAAGAGATCAGATCTTATTAAAGAATAACCCTTCATGGGAATATTAGATTAGATGGCAATGAAGCTTAACCCTTCTTGTAAATATGCAAATACAGCACTGTTAAATTTGAATGCTAATGCTAACTTGCTAATGCTAGCGATCTAATGCTAGTGCTAATATCTGGTCATTTTCATACTGTACGTGTCCTCTTTGATGGAAATAAGAGATCAGATGGCATTTAAGCAAAACCCTTCATGGGAATATGAGATTAGATGGCATTAAAGCTTAACCCTTCTTGTATATATACAAATACAGCAATGTTAAAGTTCGAATTTTAATGGTAACTTGCTAATGCTAGCGATCTAATGCTAGTGCTAATATCTTGTCATTTTCATACGGTACTTGTCTTCTATGATGGATATAAGAGATCAGATGGCATTAAAGCATAACCCTTCATGGGAATATGAGATTAAATGGCATTAAAGCTTCACCCTTCTTTTTATAATTCAAATACAGCAATGTTAAAGTTTGAATGCTAATGCTAACTTGCTAATGCTAGCGATCTATTGTTAGTGCTAAATATCTGGTCATTTTAATACTGTATGTGTCCTCTATGATGGAAATAAGAGATCAGATGGCATTAAAACATAACCCTTCATGGGAATATGAGATTAAATGGCATTAAAGCTTAACCCTTCTTTTATAAATTCAAATACAGCAATGTTAAAGTTTGAATGTTAATGCTAACTTGCTAATGCTAGCGATCTAATGCTAGTGCTAATATCTGGTCATTTTCATACTGTACGTGTCCTCTATGATGGAAATAAGAGATCTGATGGCAAAAAAGCACAACCCTTCATGGCAATATGAGATTAAATGGCATTAAAGCTTAACCCTTCTTGTATATATACAAATACAGCAATGTTAAAGTTTGAATGCTAATGCTAACTTGCTAATGCTAGCGATCTAATGCTAGTGCTAATATCTGGTCATTTTCATACTGTACGTGTCCTCTATGATGGAAATAAGAGATCACATGGCATTAAAGCATAACCCTTCATGGGAATATGAGATTAGATGGCATTAAAGCTTAACCCTTCTTGTAAATATGCAAATACAGTCATGTTAAAGTTTGAATGCTAATGCTAGCGATCTAATGCTAGTGCTAATATCTAGTCATTGTCATACTGTATGTGTCCTCTTTGATGGAAATAAGAGATCAGATCGCATTGAAGCATAACCCTTCATGGGAATATTAGATTAGATGGAATTGAAGCTTAACCCTTCTTCTAAATATGCAAATACAGCACTGTTAAATTTGAATGCTAATGCTAACTTGCTAATGCTAGCGATCTAATGCTAGTGCTAATATCTGGTCATTGTCATACTGTATGTGTCCTCTATGATGGAAGTAAGAGATCAGATGGCATTAAAGCATAACCCTTCATTGCAATATGAGATTAAATGGCATTAAAGCTTAACCCTTCTTGTACATATGCAAAAACAGCAATGTTAAAGTTTGATTTCTAATGCTAACTTGCTAATGCTATCGATCTTATGCTAATGCTAATATCTGGTCATTTTTATACTGTATGTGTCCTCTATGATGGACATGAGAGATCAGATGCCTTTAAAGCATAACCCTTCATGGGAATATGAGATTAAATGGCATTAAAGCTTAACCCTTCTTGTATATATGCAAATACAGCAATGTTAAAGTTTGAATGCTAATGCTAACTTGCGAATGCTAGCGATCTAATGGTAGTGCTAATATCTGGTCTTTCTCATACTGTATGTGTCCTCTATGATGGAAATAAGAGCTCAGATGGCATTAAAGAATAACCCTTCATGGGAATATGAGATTAAATGGCATTCAAGCTTAACCCTTCTTGTATATATGCAAATACAGCATTGTTAAAGTTTGAATGCTAATGCTAACTTGTTAATGCTAGCGATCTAATGCTAGTGCTAATATCTGGTCATTTTCATACTGTACGTGTCCTCTATGATGGAAATAAGAGATCAGATGGCATTAAAGCATAACCCTTCATGGGAATATGAGATTAAATGCCATTCAAGCTTAACCCTTCTTGTATATATGCAAATACAGCAATGTTTAAGTTTGAATGCTAATGCTAAATTGCTAATCCTAGCGATTTAATGTTAGTGCTAATATCTGGTCATTTTCATAATGTACGTGTCCTCTATGATGGAAATAAGAGAACACATGGCATTAAAGCATAACCCTTCATGGGAATATGAGATTAGATGGCATTAAAGCTTAACCCTTCTAGTACATATGTAAATACAGCAATGTTAAAGTTTGAATACTAATGCTAACTTGCTAATGCCAGCGATCTAATGCTACTGCTAAAATCTGGTCATTTTCATACTGTACGTGTCCTCTATGATGGAAATAAGAGATCAGATGGCATTAAAGCATAACCCTTCATGGGAATATGAGATTAAATGGCATTCAAGCTTAACCCTTCTTGTATATATGCAAATACAGCAATGTTAAAGTTTGAATGCTAATGCTAACCTGCTAATGCTAGCGATCTAATGCTAGTTCTAATATCTGGTCATTTTCATACTGTACGTGTCCTCTATGATGGAAATAAGAGATCAGATGGCATTAAAGCATAACCCTTTATGGGAATATGAGATTAAATGGCATTCAAGCTTAACCCTTCTTGTATATATGCAAATTCAGCAATGTTAAAGTTTGAATGCTAATGCTAACTTGTTAATGCTAGCGATTTTATTTTTGAGCTAATATCTGGTCATTTTCCTAATGTACGTGTCCTCTATGATGGAAATAAGAGATCACATGGCATTAAAGCATAACCCTTCATGGGAATATGAGATTAGATGGCATTAAAGCTTAACCCTTCTTGTAAATATGCAAATACAGTCATGTTAAAGTTTGAATGCTAATGCTAGCGATCTAATGCTAGTGCTAATATCTAGTCATTGTCATACTGTATGTGTCCTCTTTGATGGAAATAAGAGATCAGATCGCATTTAAGCATAACCCATCATGGGAATATTAGATTAGATGGCATTGAAGCTTAACCCTTCTTGTAAATATGCAAATACAGCATTGTTAAATTTGAATGCTAATGCTAACTTGCTAATGCTAGCGATCTAATGCTAGTGCTAATATCTGGTCATTTTCATACTGTACGTGTCCTCTTTGATGGAAATAAGAGATCAGATGTCATTAAAGCATAACCCTTCATGGCATTATGAGAATAAATGGCATTAAAGCTTAACCCTTCTTGTAAATATACTAATACAGTAATGTTAAAGTTTGAATGGTAATGCTAACTTGCTAATGCAAGCAATCTAATGCTATTGCTAATATCTGGTAATTTTCATACTGTACGTGTCCTCTATGATGGAAATAAGAGATTAAATGGCATTAAAGCATAACCTTTCATTGGAATATGAGATTAAATGGCATTCAAGCTTAACCCTTCTTGTATATATGCAAATACAGCAATGATAAAGTTTGAATGCTAATGCTAACATGCTAATGCTAGCGATTTAATTTTAGTGCTAATATCTGGTCATTTTCATAATGTATGTGTCCTCTATGATGGAAATAAGAGATCAGATGGCATTAAAGCATAACCCTTCATGGGAATATGAGATTAAATGGCATTCAAGCTTAACCCTTCTTGTATATATGCAAATACAGCATTGTTTAAGTTTGAATGCTAATGCTAACTTGCTAATCCTAGCGATTTAATGTTAGTGCTAATATCTGGTCATTTTCATAATGAACGTTTCCTCTATGATGGAAATAAGAGATCACATGGCATTAAAGCATAACCCTTCATGGGAATATGAGATTAGATGGCATTAAAGCTTAACCCTTCTTGTAAATATGCAAATACAGTCATGTTAAAGTTTGAATGCTAATGCTAGCGATCTAATGCTAGTGCTAATATCTAGTCATTGTCATACTGTATGTGTCCTCTATGATGGAAGTAAGAGATCAGATTGCATTAAAGCATAACCCTTCATGGGAATATGAGATTAAATGGCATTCAAGTTAACCCTTCTTGTCAAAATGCAAATACAGCAATGTTAAAGTTTGAATGCTAATGCTAACTTGCTAATGCTAGCGATCTAATGCTAGTGCAAATATCTGGTCATTTTCAGACTGTACGTGTCCTCTATGATGGAAATAAGAGATCAGATGGCATTAAAGCATAACCCTTCAAGGGAATATGAGATTAAATGCCATTCAAGCTTAACCCTTCTTGTATATATGCAAATACAGTCATGTTAAAGTTTCAATGCTAATGCTAGCGATCTAATGCTAGTGCTTATATCTAGTCATTGTCATACTGTACGTGTCCTCTTTGATGGAAATAAGAGATCAGATCGCATTAAAGCATAACCCATCATGGGAATATTAGATTAGATGGCATTGAAGCTTAACCCTTCTTGTAAATATGCAAATACAGCACTGTTAAATTTGAATGCTAATGCTAACTTGCTAATGCTAGCAATCTAATGCTAGTGCTAATATCTGGTCATTTTCATACTGTACGTGTCCTCTTTGATGGAAATAAGAGATCAGATGGCATTAAAGCATAACCCTTCATGGCATTATGAGATTAAATGGCATTAAAGCTTAACCCTTCTTGTAAATATACTAATACAGTAATGTTAAAGTTTGAATGGTAATGCTAACTTGCTAATGCAAGCAATCTAATGCTATTGCTAATATCTGGTAATTTTCATACTGTACGTGTCCTCTATGATGGAAATAAGAGATTAGATGGCATTAAAGCATAACCTTTCATGGGAATATGAGATTAAATGGCATTCAAGCTTAACCCTTCTTGTATATATGCAAATACAGCAATGTTAAAGTTTGAATGCTAATGCTAACTTGCTAATGCTAGCGATTTAATTTTAATGCTAATATCTGGTCATTTTCATAATGTACGTGTCCTCTATGATGGAAATAAGAGATCAGATGGCATTAAAGCATAACCCTTCATGGGAATATGAGATTAAATGGCATTCAAGCTTAACCCTTCTTGTATATATGCAAATACAGCAATGTTAAAGTTTGAATGCTAATGCTAACTTGCTAATGCCAGCGATTTAATTTTAGTCCTAATATCTGGTCATTTTCATAATGTACGTGTCCTCTATGATGGAAATAAGAGATCACATGGCATTAAAGCATAACCCTTCATGGCAATATGAGATTAAATGGCATTAAAGCTTAACCCTTCTTGTAAATATACAAATACAGTCATGTTAAAGTTTGAATTGTAATGCTAACTTGCTAATGCAAGCAATCTAATGCTATTGCTAATATCTGGTAATTTTCATACTGTACGTGTCCTCTATGATGGAAATGAGAGATCAGATGGCATTAAAGCATAACCTTTCATGGGAATATGAGATTAAATGGCATTCAAGCTTAACCCTTCTTGTATATATGCAAATACAGCAATGTTAAAGTTTGAATGCTAATGCTAACTTGCTAATGCTAGTGATTTAATTTTAGTGCTAATATCTGGTCATTTTCATAATGTACGTGTCCTCTATGATGGAAATAAGAGATCACATGGCATTAAAGCATAACCCTTCATGGGAATATGAGATTAGATGTCATTAAAGCTTAACCCTTCTTGTAAATATGCAAATACAGTCATGTTAAAGTTTGAATGCTAATGCTAGCGATCTAATGCTAGTGCTAATATCTAGTCATTGTCATACTGTATGTGTCCTCTTTGATGGAAATAAGAGATCAGATCGCATTAAAGCATAACCCTTCATGGGAATATTAGATTAGATGGCATTAAAGCTTAACCCTTCTTCTAAATATGCAAATACAGCACTGTTAAATTTGAATGCTAATGCTAACTTGCTAATGCTAGCGATCTAATGCTAGTGCTAATATCTGGTCATTTTCATACTGTATGTGTCCTCTATGATGGAAATAAGAGATCAGATGGCATTAAAGCATAACCCTTCATGGCAATATGAGATTAAATGGCATTAAAGCTTAACCCTTCTTGTACATATGCAAATACAGCAATGTTAAAGTTTAATTTCTAATGCTAACTTGCTAATGCTAGCGATCTTATGCTAGTGCTAATATCTGGTCATTTTTATACTGTATGTGTCCTCTATGATGGAAATAAGAGATCAGATGCCATTAAAGCATAACCCTTCATGGGAATATGAGATTAAATGGCATTAAAGCTTTAACCCTTCTTGTCAAATATGCAAATACAGCAATGTTAAAGTTTGAATGCTAATGCTAACTTGCTAATGCTAGCGATCTAATGGTAGTGCTAATATCTGGTCATTTTCATACTGTACATGTCCTCTTTGATGGAAATAAGAGATCAGATGGCATTAAAGCATAACCCTTCATGGCAATATGAGATTAAATGGCATTAAAGCTTAACCCTTCTTGTATATATGCAAATACAGCAATGTTAAAGTTTGAATGCTAATGCTAACTTGCTAATGCTAGCGATCTAATGCTAGTGCTAAAATCTGGTCATTTTAATACTGTACTTGTCTTCTATGATGGAAATAAGAGATCAGATGGCATTAAATCATAACCCTTCATGGCAATATGAGATTAAATGGCATTAAAGCTTAACCCTTCTTGTACATATGCAAATACAGCAATGTTAAATTTTGAATGCTAATGCTAACTTGCTAATGCTAGCAATCTAATGCTAGTGCTAATATCTGGTCATTTTCATACTGTACGTGTCCTCTATGATGGAAATAAGAGATCAGATGGCATTAAAGCATAACCCTTCATGGGAATATGAGATTAGATGGCATTAAAGCTTAACCCTTCTTGTAAATATGCAAATACAGTCATGTTAAAGTTTGAATGCTAATGCTAGCGATCTAATGCTAGTGCTAATATCTAGTCATTGTCATACTGTATGTTTCCTCTTTGATGGAAATAAGAGATCAGATCTTATTAAAGAATAACCCTTCATGGGAATATTAGATTAGATGGCATTGAAGCTTAACCCTTCTTGTAAATATGCAAATACAGCACTGTTAAATTTGAATGCTAATGCTAACTTGCTAATGCTAGCGATCTAATGCTAGTGCTAATATCTGGTCATTTTCATACTGTACGTGTCCTCTTTGATGGAAATAAGAGATCAGATGGCATTAAAGCATAACCCTTCATGGGAATATGAGATTAGATGGCATTAAAGCTTCACCGTTCTTTTATAATTCAAATACAGCAATGTTAAAGTTTGAATGCTAATGCTAACTTGCTAATGCTTGCGATCTAATGCTAGTGCTAATATCTTGTCATTTTCATACGGTACTTGTCTTCTATGATGGATATAAGAGATCAGATGGCATTAAAGCATAACCCTTCATGGGAATATGAGATTAAATGGCATTAAAAAGCTTAACCCTTCTTTTATAATTCAAATACAGCAATGTTAAAGTTTGAATGCTAATGCTAACTTGCTAATGCTAGCGATCTATTGTTAGTGCAAATATCTGGTCATTTTCATACTGTACGTGTCCTCTATGATGGAAATAAGAGATCAGATGGCATTAAAACATAACCCTTCATGGGAATATGAGATTAAATGGCATTAAAGCTTAACCCTTCTTTTATAAATTCAAATACAGCAATGTTAAAGTTTGAATTTTAATGCTAACTTGCTAATGCTAGCGATCTAATGCTAGTGCTAATATCTGGTCATTTTCATACTGTACGTGTCCTCTATGATGGAAATATGAGATTAAATGGCATTAAAGCTTAACCCTTCTTGTATATATACAAATACAGCAATGTTAAAGTTTGAATGCTAATGCTAACTTGCTAATGCTAGCGATCTAATGCTAGTGCTAATATCGGGTCATTTTCATACTGTATGTGTCCTCTATGATGGAAATAAGAGATCACATGGCATTAAAGCATAACCCTTCATGGGAATATGAGATTAGATGGCATTAAAGCTTAACCCTTCTTGTAAATATGCAAATACAGTCATGTTAAAGTTTGAATGCTAATGCTAGCGATCTAATGCTAGTGCTAATATCTAGTCATTGTCATACTGTATGTGTCCTCTTTGATGGAAATAAGAGATCAGATCGCATTAAAGCATAACCCTTCATGGGAATATTAGATTAGATGGAATTGAAGCTTAACCCTTCTTCTAAATATGCAAATACAGCACTGTTAAATTTGAATGCTAATGCTAACTTGCTAATGCTAGCGATCTAATGCTAGTGCTAATATCTGGTCATTGTCATACTGTATGTGTCCTCTATGATGGAAATAAGAGATCAGATGGCATTAAAGCATAACCCTTCATTGCAATGTGAGATTAAATGGCATTAAAGCTTAACCCTTCTTGTACATATGCAAAAACAGCAATGTTAAAGTTTGATTTCTAATGCTAACTTGCTAATGCTATCGATCTTATGCTAATGCTAATATCTGGTCATTTTTATACTGTTCGTGTCCTCTATGATGGACATGAGAGATCAGATGCCTTTAAAGCATAACCCTTCATGGGAATATGAGATTAAATGGCATTAAAGCTTAACCCTTCTTGTAAATATGCAAATACAGTCATGTTAAAGTTTGAATGCTAATGCTAGCGATCTAATGCTAGTGCTAATATCTAGTCATTGTCATACTGTATGTTTCCTCTTTGATGGAAATAAGAGATCAGATCTTATTAAAGAATAACCCTTCATGGGAATATTAGATTAGATGGCATTGAAGCTTAACCCTTCTTGTAAATATGCAAATACAGCACTGTTAAATTTGAATGCTAATGCTAACTTGCTAATGCTAGCGATCTAATGCTAGTGCTAATATCTGGTCATTTTCATACTGTACGTGTCCTCTTTGATGGAAATAAGAGATCAGATGGCATTTAAGCATAACCCTTCATGGGAATATGAGATTAGATGGCATTAAAGCTTAACCCTTCTTGTATATATACAAATACAGCAATGTTAAAGTTTGAATGCTAATGGTAACTTGCTAATGCTAGCGATCTAATGCTAGTGCTAATATCTTGTCATTTTCATAATGTACTTGTCTTCTATGATGGATATAAGAGATCAGATGGCATTAAAGCATAACCCTTCATGGGAATATGAGATTAAATGGCATTAAAGCTTAACCCTTCTTTATAATTCAAATACAGCAATGTTAAAGTTTGAATGCTAATGCTAACTTGCTAATGCTAGCGATCTATTGTTCGTGCAAATATCTGGTCATTTTCATACTGTACGTGTCCTCTATGATGGAAATAAGAGATCAGATGGCATTAAAGCATAACCCTTCATGGGAATATGAGATTAAATGCCATTCAAGCTTAACCCTTCTTGTATATATGCAAATACAGCAATGTTTAAGTTTGAATGCTATTGCTAAATTGCTAATCCTAGCGATTTAATGTTAGTGCTAATATCTGGTCATTTTCATAATGTACGTGTCCTCTATGATGGAAATAAGAGAACACATGGCATTAAAGCATAACCCTTCATGGGAATATGAGATTAGATGGCATTAAAGCTTAACCCTTCTAGTACATATGTAAATACAGCAATGTTAAAGTTTGAATGCTAATGCTAACTTGCTAATGCCAGCGATCTAATGCTACTGCTAAAATCTGGTCATTTTCATACTGTACGTGTCCTCTATGATGGAAATAAGAGATCAGATGGCATTAAAGCATAACCCTTCATGGGAATATGAGATTAAATGGCATTAAATCTTAACCCTTCTTTTATATATGCAAATACAGCAATGTTAAATTTGAATGCTAATGCTAACCTGCTAATGCTAGCGATCTAATGCTAGTGCTAATATCTGGTCATTTTCATACTGTACGTGTCCTCTATAATGGAAATAAGAGATCACATGGCATTAAAGCATAACCCTTCATGGGAATATGAGATTAAATGGCATTCAAGCTTAACCCTTCTTGTATATATGCAAATTCAGCAATGTTAAAGTTTGAATGCTAATGCTAACTTGTTAATGCTAGCGATTTTATTTTTGAGCTAATATCTGGTCATTTTCCTAATGTACGTGTCCTCTATGATGGAAATAAGAGATCACATGGCATTAAAGCATAACCCTTCATGGGAATATGAGATTAGATGGCATTAAAGCTTAACCCTTCTTGTAAATATGCAAATACAGTCATGTTAAAGTTTGAATGCTAATGCTAGCTTCTAATGCTAGTGCTAATATCTAGTTATTGTCATACTGTATGTGTCCTCTTTGATGGAAATAAGAGATCAGATCGCATTTAAGCATAACCCATCATGGGAATATTAGATTAGATGGCATTGAAGCTTAACCCTTCTTGTAAATATGCAAATACAGCATTGTTAAATTTGAATGCTAATGCTAACTTACTAATGCTAGCGATCTAATGCTAGTGCTAATATCTGGTCATTTTCATACTGTACGTGTCCTCTTTGATGGAAATAAGAGATCAGATGTCATTAAAGCATAACCCTTCATGGCATTATGAGAATAAATGGCATTAAAGCTTAACCCTTCTTGTAAATATACTAATACAGTAATGTTAAAGTTTGAATGGTAAAGCTAACTTGCTAATGCAAGCAATCTAATGCTATTGCTAATATCTGGTAATTTTCATACTGTACGTGTCCTCTATGATGGAAATAAGAGATTAGATGGCATTAAAGCATAACCTTTCATTGGAATATGAGATTAAATGGCATTCAAGCTTAACCCTTCTTGTATATATGCAAATACAGCAATGTTAAAGTTTGAATGCTAATGCTAACTTGCTAATGCTAGCGATTTAATTTTAGTGCTAATATATGGTCATTTTCATAATGTATGTGTCCTCTATGATGGAAATAAGAGATCAGATGGCATTAAAGCATAACCCTTCATGGGAATATGAGATTAAATGGCATTCAAGCTTAACCCTTCTTGTATATATGCAAATAAAGCATTGTTTAAGTTTGAATGCTAATGCTAACTTGCTAATCCTAGCGATTTAATGTTAGTGCTAATATCTGGTCATTTTCATAATGAACGTGTCCTCTATGATGGAAATAAGAGATCACATGGCATTAAAGCATAACCCTTCATGGGAATATGAGATTAGATGGCATTAAAGCTTAACCCTTCTTGTAAATATGCAAATACAGTCATGTTAAAGTTTGAATGCTAATGCTATCGCTCTAATGCTAGTGCTAATATCTAGTTATTGTCATACTGTATGTGTCCTCTTTGATGGAAATAAGAGATCAGATCGCATTAAAGCATAACCCATCATGGGAATATTAGATTAGATGGCATTGAAGCTTAACCCTTCTTGTAAATATGCAAATACAGCATTGTTAAATTTGAATGCTAATGCTAACTTGCTAATGCTAGCGATCTAATGCTAGTGCTAATATCTGGTCATTTTCATAATGTATGTGTCCTCTATGATGGAAATAAGAGATCAGATGGCATTAAAGCATAACCCTTCATGGGAATATGATTAAAATGGCATTCAAGCTTAACCCTTCTTGTATATATACAAATACAGCATTGTTTAAGTTTGAATGCTAATGCTAACTTGCTAATCCTAGCGATTTAATGTTAGTGCTAATATCTGGTCATTTTCATAATGAACGTGTCCTCTATGATGGAAATAAGAGATCACATGGCATTAAAGCATAACCCTTCATGGGAATATGAGATTAGATGGCATTAAATCTTAACCCTTTTGTAAATATGCAAATACAGTCATGTTAAAGTTTGAATGCTAATGCTAGCTCTAATGCGAAAAGCTAATATCTAGTTATTGTCATACTGTATGTGTCCTCTTTTGATGGAAATAAGAGATCAGATCGCATTTAAGCATAACCCATCATGGGAATATTAGATTAGATGGCATTGAAGCTTAACCCTTCTTGTAAATATGCAAATACAGCATTGTTAAATTTGAATGCTAATGCTAACTTGCTAATGCTAGCGATCTAATGCTAGTGCTAATATCTGGTCATTTTCATACTGTACGTGTCCTCTTTGATGGAAATAAGAGATCAGATGTCATTAAAGCATAACCCTTCATGGCATTATGAGAATAAATGGCATTAAAGCTTAACCCTTCTTGTAAATATAGTAATACAGTAATGTTAAAGTTTGAATGGTAATGCTAACTTGCTAATGCAAGCAATCTAATGCTATTGCTAATATCTGATAATTTTCATACTGTACGTGTCCTCTATGATGGAAATAAGGGATTAGATGGCATTAAAGCATAACCTTTCATTGGAATATGAGATTAAATGGCATTCAAGCTTAACCCTTCTTGTATATATGCAAATACAGCAATGTTAAAGTTTGAATGCTAATGCTAACTTGCTAATGCTAGCGATTTAATTTTAGTGCTAATATCTGGTCATTTTCATAATGTATGTGTCCTCTATGATGGAAATAAGAGATCAGATGGCATTAAAGCATAACCCTTCATGGGAATATGAGATTAAATGGCATTCAAGCTTAACCCTTCTTGTATATATGCAAATACAGCATTGTTTAAGTTTGAATGCTAATGCTAACTTGCTAATCCTAGCGATTTAATGTTAGTGCTAATATCTGGTCATTTTCATTATGAACGTGTCCTCTATGATGGAAATAAGAGATCACATGGCATTAAAGCATAACCCTTCATGGGAATATGAGATTAGATGGCATTAAAGCTTAACCCTTCTTGTAAATATGCAAATACAGTCATGTTAAAGTTTGAATGCTAATGCTAGCGATCTAATTCTAGTGCTAATATCTGGTCATTGTCATACTGTATGTGTCCTCTTTGATGGAAATAAGAGATCAGATCGCATTAAAGCATAACCCATCATGGGAATATTAGATTAGATGGCATTGAAGCTTAACCTCTTCTTGAAAAATATGCAAATACAGCATTGTTAAATTTGAATGCTAATGCTAACTTACACGTTAGCGATCTAATGCTAGTGCTAATATCTGGTCATTTTCATACTGCACGGTCTCTTTGATGGAAATAAGAGATCAGATGTCATTAAAGCATAACCCTTCATGGCATTATGAGAATAAATGGCATTAAAGCTTAACCCTTCTTGTAAATATACTAATACAGTAATGTTAAAGTTTGAATGGTAATGCTAACTTGCTAATGCAAGCAATCTAATGCTATTGCTAATATCTGGTAATTTTCATACTGTACGTGTCCTCTATGATGGAAATAAGAGATTAGATGGCATTAAAGCATAACCTTTCATTGGAATATGAGATTAAATGGCATTCTGCTTAACCCTTCTTGTATATATGCAAATACAGCAATGTTAAAGTTTGAATGCTAATGCTAACTACACGTTATGCTAGCATTTAATTTAGTGCTAATATCTGGTCATTTTCATAATGTATGTGTCCTCTATGATGGAAATAAGAGATCGATGGCAAAAATA
>CM056199.1:99764398-99789801 GCA_029692085.1 Gymnothorax javanicus
AAAATTTTGCTCGAAATTAAAATGCAATGAAAATTTTGGGTTTTTTCAATTTACTTGTCTCTAATGAGGAAATTGGTAAATCATTAAACTTTTATGGAAAGAGACAAAGGCTTAAAACCCAACCCTTCTTGAGAATGAAAAAAGAAATTTAAAAGAAAAACCTCTTGTTAATCAACAAGCATGTAAATTTGTTTTTCAATGTACTTTTATTAAAATAAAAACAATTTGGCATTAAAAAAAAACCCTTGGGAATAAAATTAAATGGCATTGCAAAACCCTTTTTTTTGATATAAAAAATTAAGCAAGTTAAAATTTAAGCAATGAATTTGAATTTATGCTAACTGGTCAAATATAGGGTTTTTTCAATTTGTCTTATATAAATTCAGTTTAAAAAGATAATTCCTTGGGGAAATTAGAAAATGATTAAAGAAAAAGTTTAGAAAAAAAATCAAACCCCTTTTTAAAATGGGTTTAATCTAATTTAATTTTTTTTTAATCTAGTGTAATACTGGTTTTTCCCCTTTTAGGTGTCTATATGATAAAATAAGAGATCAATGGCATTAAAAATAACCCTTCATGGGAACATGAGATAAAAGGCATTATATTTTAACCCTTCTTGTATATATACATATACAGCAATGTTAAAGTTTGAATGCTATCATAACTGGCTAATGCTAAGCGATCTAATGCTAGTGCTAATATCTGGTCATTGTCATCCTGTATGTGTCCTCTAGATGAAAAATAAGAGATCAGATGGCATTAAAAGCATAACCGCTCATGGGAACATGAGATTAAAACGGCATTATAGCTTAACCCTTGTATATATACAAATACAGCAATGTTAAAGTTTTGAATGCTAATGCTAACTGGCTAATGCTAGCGATCTAATGGTAGAGCTAATATTCGGGTCATTGTCATCCTGTATGTGTCCTCTAGATGGAAATAAGAGATCGATGGTATTAAAGCATAACCCTTCATGGAAATATATGATTAAATGACATTAAAGGCTTAACCCTTCTTTATAGATGCAAATACGTTAAATGTTAAAGTTTGAATGCTAATGCTAATTGCTAATGCTAACGATCTAATGCTAGTGCTAATATCTGGTCACTGTCATAATTGTGTGTCCTCTATGATGGAAATAAGAGATCAGATGGCATTAAGCATAACCCTGGAAATGGAAAATGACATTAAAGTTTAATGACATTTGTATAGATGCTTTAACGCTATAGATGCAATACAGCAATGTTAAAGTATGAATGCTTAATGCTAACTTGCTAATGCTAGCGATCTAATGCTAGTGCTAATATCTGGTCATTGTCATACTGTATGTGTCCTATGATGGAAATAAGACATCAGATGGCATTAAAGCATAACCCTTAATGGTATAAGGAGATTAAATACATTCAGGCTTAACCCTTCTTGTATAAATAGAAATACAGCAATGTTAAAGTTTGAATTAAATGCTAATTTTGCTAATGCTAGCGCGATCTAACGTTAGTGCTAATATCTTGTAATTTTCATAATGTACTTGTCCTTTCTATGATGAAATAAGAGGTCAGATTCCATAGCATAACCCCTTCATGGGGAATATGAGATTAAATGTCATTCAAGTTTAACCCTTTCTTGTATATATACAAATACAGCAATGTCAAATACAGAATGCAATGCTAACTTAAAATTTGAATGCAAATAATGCTTTCATACTGTCTGTGTACTCTATGATGGAAACGATCTAATGCATAACCTCAAATATGAGATTAAATGTCAACTCCTTTTCATACTACAGCAATGTTTGAATACTAATGCTAACTGGCAAATGAAATAAGGATCATCTGTTCTTTTCTCATCCTGTATGTGTTCATGGGAAATAAGAGATTAAATGGCATTAAAGCATTAACCTCATGTATGAGATTAAAATGACAGCAATGTAAAACCCTTCTTACATATATGCAAATACAGCAATGTTAAATGCTTGAATGCTAATGCTAACACTAATGCTAATATCTGTATGCTATTGCATCCTGTATGTGTCCTCTAGATGGAAATAAGAGATCAGAAGGCATTAAAGCATAACCCTTCATGGGCAATATGAGATTAAATGGCATTAAGGCTTAAACCTTCTTGTATATATAGAAAAACAGGCAATGTTAAAAGTTTGAATGCTAATGCTAACTTGCTAATGCTAGCGATCTTATGCTATTGCAAATATCTGGTCATTGTCATACTGTAAAGCTGTCCTTTCTATCATGGAAATAAGAGATCAGATGGCATTAAAACATAACCCTTCATGGGGAATATGAGATTAAATGGCATTATCTGCTTAAACCTTCTTGTATATATATATAGAAAAACAGCAATGCTAAAATTTGAATGCTAATGCTAACTTGCTAATGCTAGCGATCTAATGCTAGTGCTAATATATGGTCATTTAAACTGCATGTGTCTCATGATGGAAAATAGAGATCAGATGCCATTAAAGCATAACCTTCATGGAAATATGAGATTAAATGGCATTCAGGCTTAACCCTTCTTGTATATATACAAATACAGCAATGTTAAAATTTGAATGCTAATGCTAACTTGCTAATGCTAGCTTATCTAATGCTAGTGCAAATATATGGTCATTTTCATACTTAGGTGTCCTATATGATGGAATCAGATAAGAGATAACCCCTTCATGCCATTAGATTCATGGAAATATGAGATTTATAGTATTAAATCTTAACCCTTCTTGTATATATGCAAATACAGCAATGTTAAAGTTTGAATGCTAATACGTTAACTTGCTAATGCTAAAGGATTTAATGCTAGTTCTAATATCTGGTCATTTTCATACTCTAGGTGTCCTATATGATTGAAATAAGAGATCGATGGCATTTAAGAAACCCTTCATGGGAACATTAGATTAAAAGGCATTATAGCTTAACCCCTTCTGTATATATGCAAATACAGCAATGTTAAAGTTTGAATGCTAATGCTAACTTGCTAATGCTAGCGATTTAATGCTAGTGCTAATATCTGGTCATTTTCATAATGCGTAGGTGTCTATGATTGAAAAAAAAGAGATCACATGGCATTTTAAGCATAACCCTTCATGGGATTATGAGATTAAAAGGCATTATAGCTTAACCCTTCTTGTATATATGCAAATACAGCAATGTTAAAATTTGAATGCTTAATGCTAACTTGCTATATAATGCTAGTGCTAATATGTGGTCATTTTCATACTGTATGTGTCCTCTATGATGGAAAAAAGAGATCAGATGGCATTAAAGCATAAACCTTCATGGATTATGAGATAAAATGGCATTAAAGCTTAACACTTCTGTATACATAGCAAATACAGTCATGTTAAAGTTTGAATGCTTTCAATGCTAGCTATCTAATGCTAGTGCTAATATGGCCATTTTCATACTGTATGTGTCCTCTATGATGGAAATTAGAGACTGATGGCATTAGCGATAAACCTTCATGGCAATATGAGATTAAATGGAATGAAAGCTTAACCCTTCTTGTATATATGCAAATACAGCAATGTTAAAGTTTGAATGCTAATGCTAACTTGCTAATGCTAGCGATCTAATGCTAGTAAACATCTGGTCATTTCATACTGTATGTGTCCTCTATGATGGAAATTAGATCAGATGGCATTAAAGAATAACCCTTCATGGCAATATGAGATTAAAATGGTACGAAAGCTTAACCCTTCTTGTATAAATTCAAATACAGCAATTTTAAAGTTTGAATGCACGTTAACTTGCTAATGCCAGCGATCTAATGCTAGTGCTAATATCTGGTCATTTTCATACTGTATGTGTCCTCTATGATGAAATGAGATCAGATGGCATTAAAGAATAACCCCTCACATGGAGATTAAAGCATTAAAGCCCTTCATAAATTCAAATACAGATTTAAAGTTTGAAATCAAGCTTTAGCGATGTAATGCTAGTTAATATCTGGTCATTTATACAAATACAGCAATGGAAAAAAGAGATGTTAATACATTAAAGCATAATGCTTCATGGGAATAATGATAGATGGCATTCAATATATGGTCATATATCAACACAGTAATGTGTCCTCTATGATGGAAACTTGCTAATGCGAGATCAGATGCCATTGCAAATATATGGTCATTTTCATACTGTATTGTCCTCTATGACGGGAATATGAGATCAGATGGCATTAAAAGCTTAACCCTTCATTGAATATATAAAAAATTGCAATGTTAAAGTTTGATTGCTAATGCAAATATTTTTTGCTAAAAGTTTGATTGGCTTATCTAATGCTAGTGCTAATATCTGGTCAATATCTGGTCATTGTCATAATTTATGTGTCCTCTATGATGGAAATAAGAGATCACATGGCATTAAAGCATAACCCTTCATGGGAATATGATTAGATGGCATTCAAGCTAACCCTCTTGTAAATATGCAAATACAGTCATGTTAAAGTTTGAATGCTAATGCTGCTAGCATCTAAAAGCTAAGTGCTAATATCTGGTCATTCTCATTCTGTATGTGTCCTCAATGATGGAAATACGAGATCAGATGGCATAAAAGCATAACCCCTTCATGGCAATATGAGATTAAATGGCATTAAGTCTTAACCCTTCTGTATATATTGAAATACAGCAATGTTAAAATTTGAATGCTAATGCTAACTTGCTAATGCTAGCGATCTAATGCTAGTGCAAATATAAGGTCATTTTCATACTGTATGTGTCCTCTATGATGGGAAATAAGAGATCAGATGGCATCAAAGCATAACCCTTCATGGCAATATATGAGATTAAATGGCATTAAAGTTTAACCTTCTTATATATGCAAATACAGCACTGTTAAAGTTTGAATGCTAATCCTAACTTGCTAATGCTTATGACATTTAATGCTATTCTAATATCTGGTCATTTTCATACCTAGGTGTCCTATATGATGGAAATAAGAGTTCAGATGGCATTAAAAGCATAACCCTTCATGGGAACATGAGAATAAAGGCATTATAGCTTCACCCCTTCTTGTATATATGCAAATACAGCAATGTTAAAGTTTGAATGCTAATGCTAACTTATAATGCTAGCTTAATCTAATGCTAGTGCTAATATCTGGTCATTTTCCTACTGTACGCATGTTCTCTATGATGGAAATAAGAGATCACATGGTTATTAAAAGCATAACCCTTCAAGGATTTCAGATTAGATGGCATCAAGCTTAACCCTTCTTGTAAATATGCAAATACAGTCATGTTAAAGTTTAAATGCTAATGCTAGCTATCTAATGCTAGTGCTAATATGGTCATTGTCATACTGTATGTGTCCTCTATGATGGAAATAAGAGATCAGATGGCATTAAAGCATAAACCTTCATGGCAATATGAGATAAAATGGAATTAAAAGCAAACACCTCTTGTATATATACAAATACAGCAATGTTAAGTTTGAATGCTAATTCTAAATTGCTAATGCTAGCGATCTAATGCTAGTGCAAATATATGGCCATTTTTCTACTGTATGTGTCCTCTATGATGGAAATAAGTGATCAGATGGCATTAAAGCATAACCCTTCATGGCAATATGAGATTAAATGGCATGAAAGCTTAACCCTTCTTGTATATATATGCAAAATACAGCAATGTTAAAAGTTTGAATGCTAATGCTAACTTAATGCTAGCGATCTAATGCTAGTGCTAATATCTGGTCATTGTCATACTGTATGTGTCCTCTATGATGAAATAAGAGATCATATGGCATTAAAGCATAACCCCTTCATGGGAATATGAGATTAGATGGCATCTGCTTAACCTTTCTTGTATATATACAAATACAGCAATGTTAAAATTTGAATGCTAATGCTAACTTGCTAATGCTAGCGACCAAATGATAGTGCAAATATATGGTCATTTCATACTGTATGTGTCCTCTATGATGGAAATAAGAGATCAGATGCCATTAAAGCATAACCCTTCATGGGAATATGAGATTAAATGGCATTGAAGCTTAACCCTTCTTGTATATATGCAAATATTGCAATGTTAAAGTTTGATTGCTAATGCTAACTTGCTAATGCTAGCGATCTAATGCTAGTGCTAATATCTGGCCATTGTCATACTATGTGTCCTCTATGATGGAAATAAGATATCACATGGCATTAAAGCATAACCCTTCATGGGAATATGAGATTAGATGGCATTCAAGCTTAACCCTTCTTGTAAATATGCAAATACAGTCATGTTAAAGTTTGAATGCTAATGCTAGCGATCTAAAGCTAGTGCTAATATCTGGTCATTCTCATTCTGTATGTGTCCTCAATGATGGAAATACGAGATCAGATGGCATTAAAGCATAACCCTTCATGGCAATATGAGATTAAATGGCATTAAGTCTTAACCCTTCTTGTATATATAGAAATACAGCAATGTTAAAATTTGAATGCTAATGCTAACTTGCTAATGCTAGCGATCTAATGCTAGTGCAAATATAAGGTCATTTTCATACTGTATGTGTCCTCTATGATGGAAATAAGAGATCAGATGGCATCAAAGCATAACCCTTCATGGCAATATGAGATTAAATGGCATTAAAGTTTAACCCTTCTAGTATATATGCAAATACAGCACTGTTAAAGTTTGAATGCTAATCCTAACTTGCTAATGCTTGCGATTTAATGCTAGTTCTAATATCTGGTCATTTTCATACTCTAGGTGTCCTATATGATGGAAATAAGAGTTCAGGTGGCATTAAAGCATAACCCTTCATGGGAACATGAGAATAAAAGGCATTATAGCTTAACCCTTCTTGTATATATGCAAATACAGCAATGTTAAAGTTTGAATGCTAATGCTAACTTGCTAATGCTAGCGATCTAATGCTAGTGCTAATATCTGGTCATTTTTCATACTGCACGTGCCTCTATGATGGAAATAAGAGATCACATGGCATTAGAGCATAACCCTTCATGGGATTATGAGATTAGATGGCATTCAAGCTTATCCCTTCTTGTAAATATGCAAATACAGTCATGTTAAAGTTTGAATGCTAATGCTAGCGATCTAATGCTAGTGCTAATATGTGGTCATTGTCATACTGTATGTGTCCTCTATGATGGAAATAAGAGATCAGATGGCATTAAAGCATAAACCTTCATGGCAATATGAGATAAAATGGCATTAAAGCTTAACACTTCTTGTATATATACAAATACAGCAATGTTAAAGTTTAAATCCTAATGCTAACTTGCTAATGCTAGCGATCTAATGCTAGTGCAAATATATGGCCATTTTCATACTGTATGTGTCCTCAATGATGGAAATATGAGATCAGATGGCATTAAAGCATAACGCTTCATGGGAATATGAGATTAAATGGCATTAAAGCTTAACCTTCTTTTGTATATGCAAATACAGCAATGTTAAAGTTTGAATGCTAATGCTAACTTGCTAATGCTAGCGATCTAATGCTAGTGCTAATATCTGGTCATTGTCATACTGTATGTGTCCTCTATGATGGAAATAAGAGATCAGATGGCATTAAAGCATAACCCTTCATGGCAATATGAGATTAAAAGGCATTAAGCTTAACCCTTCTTGTATATATTCAAATACAGCAATGTTAAAGTTTGAATGCTAATGCTAACTTGCTAATGCTAGCGATCTAATGCAAGTGCTAATATCTGGTCATTTTCATACTGTATGTGTCTCTATGATGGAAATAAGAGATCAGATGGCATTAAAGCATAACCCTTCATGGGGAATATGAGATTAAATGGCATTAAAGCCCTAACCCTTCTTGTATGAATGCAAATACAGCAATGTTAAAGTTTGAATGCTAATGCTAACTTTGCTAATGCTAATCTAATGCTAGTGCTAATATCTGGTCATTTTCATACTGTATGTGTCCTCTATGATGGAAATAAGAGATCAGATGGCATTAAAGCAAAACCCTTCATGGGAATATGAGATAAAATGGCATTAAAGCTTAACCCTTCTTGTAAATATGCAAATACAGCAATGTTAAAGTTTGAATGCTAATGCTAACTAATTAAATCTAATGCTAATGCTATCTTGTCATTTTAGTGCTGTACTTGTCCTCTAATGGAAATAAGGTCAGATGGCATTAAAGCAAAAATGTATGTGTCCTCTATCATGGAAAAGCTAACCTTCTTGTAGATGGCATTAAAGCATAACCCTTGAATGCTAATGCTAATATGCTAGCGATTAATGGCATTAAGGTCATTAATACTTATGTGTCCTCTATGATGGAAATAAGAGAAGATGGCATTAAAGCAAACCCTTCATGGCAATATGAGATTAAATGTTTAAAGTTTAACCCTTCTTGTATATATAGCTACAGCACTGTTAAAGTTTGAATTCTAATGTTAACTTGCTAATGTTAGCGATCTAATGCTAGTGCAAATATATGGTCATTTTCATACTGTATGTGTCCACTATGATGGAAATAAGAGATCAGATGGCATTAAAGCATAACCCTTCATGGGAATATGAGATTAAATGGCATTAAAGCTTAACCCTTCTTGTATATATGCAAATAAAGCAATGTTAAAGTTTGAATGCTAATGCTAACTTGCTAATGCTAGCGATCTAATGCAAGTGCTAATATCTGGTCATTTTCATACTGTATGTGTCCTTTATGATGGGAAATATGAGATCAAATGGCATTAAAGTTTAACCTTCATGGGAATATGAGATTAAATGGCATTCTTTAACCCTAAATATACAAATACAGTAATGTTAAAGTTTGAATGCTAATGCTAACTTGCTAATGCTAGCGATCTAATGCTAGTGCTAATGTCTGGTCATTTTCATACTGTATGTGTCCTCTATGATGGAAATTAGAGATCAGATTGCATTAAAGCATAACCCTTCATGGGAATATGAGACTAAATGCCATTAAAGCCTAACCCTTCTTGTATGAATGCAAATACAGCAATGTTAAATTTTGAATGCTAATGCTAACTTGCTAATGCTAGCGATCTAATGCTAGTGCTAATATCTTGTCATTTTCATACTGTACTTGTCCTCTATGATGGAAATAAGAGATCAGATGGCATTAAAGCAAAATCCTTCATGGGAATATGAGATTAAATGGCATTCAAGCTTAACCCTTCTTGTATATATGCAAATACAGCAATGTTAAAGTTTGAATGCTAATCCTAACTTGCTAATGCTAGCGATTTAATGCTAGTTCTAATATCTGGTCATTTTCATACTCTAGGTGTCCTCTATGATGGAAATAAGAGATCAGATGGCATTAAAGCATAACCCTTCATGGGAATATGAGATTAAAAGGCATTATAGCTTAACCCTTCTTGTATATATGCAAATACAGCAATGTTAAAGTTTGAATGCTAATGCTAACTTGCTAATGCTAGCGATCTAATGCTAGTGCTAATATCTGGTCATTTTCATACTATATGTGTCCTCTATGTTGGAAATAAGAGATCACATGGCATTAAAAGCATAACCCTTCATGGGAATATGAGATTAGATGGCATTCAGGCTTAACTCTTCTTGTAAATATGCAATACAGCAATGTTAAAGTTTGAATGCTAATGCTAGCGATCTAATGCTAGAGCTAATATGTGGTCATTGTCATACTGTATGTGTCCTCTATGATGGAAATAAGAGATCAGATGGCATTAAAGCATAACCCTTCATGGCAATATGAGATAAAATTGCATTAAAGCTTAACACTTCTTGTATATATACAAATACAGCAATGTTAAAGTTTGAATGCTAATGCTAACTTGCTAATGCTAGCGATATAATGCAAGTGCTAATATCTGATCATTTTCATACTGTTCGTCCACTCTATGATGGAAATAAGAGATCAGATGGCATTAAAGCATAACGCTTCATGGGAATATGAGATTAAATGGCATTAAAGCTTAACCCTTCTAGTATATATGCGAATACAGCAATGTTAAAGTTTGAATGCTAATGCCAACTTGCTAATGCTAGCGATCTAATGCTAGTGCTAATATCTGGTCATTGTCATACTGTATGTGTCCTCTATGATGGAAGTAAGAGATCAGATGGCATTAAAGCAAAACCCTTCATGGCAATTTGAGATTAAATGGCATTCAAGCTTAACCCTTCTTGTATATATGCGAATACAGCAATGTTAAAGTTTGAATGCTAATGCTTACTTGCTAATGCTAGCAATCTAATGCTATTGCTAATATCTGGTCATTTTCATACTGTCCGTGTCCTCTATGATGGATATAAGAGATCAAATGGCATGAAAGCATAACCCTTCATCGGAATATGAGATTAAATGCAATTAAAGCTTAACCCTTCTTGTAAATATGCAAATACAGTCATGTTAAAGTTTGAATGCTAATGCTAGAGATCTAATGCTAGTGCTAATATCTGGTCATTATCATACTCTATGTGTCCTCTATGATGGAAATAAGAGATCAGATGGAATTAAAGCATAACCCTTGATTGCAATGTGAGATTTAATGCCATTAAAGCTTAACCCTTCATGAAAATATGTGATTAAATGGCATTAAAGCTTAACCCTTCTCGTACATATGCAAATACAGCAATGTTATATTTTGAATGCTAATGCTAACTTGCTAATGCTAGCGATCTTATGCTAGTGCTAATATCTGGTCATTTTCATACTGTACGTGTCCTCTATGATGGAAATTAGAGATTAGATGGCATTAAAGCATAACCCTTCATGGGAATATGAGATTAAATGGCATTCAAGCTTAACCCTTCTTGTATATATGCAAATAGAGCAATGTTTAAGTTTGAATGCTAATGCTAACTTGCAAATGCTATCATTCTAATGCTAGTTCTAATATCTTGTCATTTTCATACGGTACTTGTCATCTATGATGGAAATAAGAGATCAGATGCCAAAAAAGCACATCCCTTCATGGCAATATGAGATTAAATGGCATTAAAGCTTAACCCTTCTTGTATATATACAAATACAGCAATGTTAAAGTTTGAATGCTAATGCTAACTTGCTAATGCTAGCGATCTAATGCTAGTGCTAATATCTGCTCATTGTCATACTGTATGTGTCCTCTATGATGGAAATAAGAGATCAGATGGCATTAAAGCATAACCCTTCATGGGAATATGAGATTAAATTGCATTAAATCTTAACCCTTCTTTTATATATGCAAATACACCAATGTTAAAGTTTGAATGCTAATGCTAACTTGCTAATGCTAGCGATCTAATTTTAGTGCTAATATCTGGTCATTTTCATAATGTACGTGTCCTCTATGATGGAAATAAGAGATTACATGGCATTAAAGCATAACCCTTCATGGGAATATGAAATTAGATGCCATTAAAGCTTAACCCTTCTTGTAAATATGCAAATACAGTCATGTTAAAGTTTGAATGCTAATGCTAGCGATCTGATGCTAGTGCTAATATCTAGTCATTGTCATACTGTATGTGTCCTCTTTGATGGAAATAAGAGATCAGATGGAATTAAAGCAAAACCCTTCATGGCAATATGAGATTAAATGGCATTAAAGCTTAACCCTTCTTGTATATATACAAATACAGCAATGTTAAAGTTCGAATTCTAATGCTAACTTGCTAATGCTAGCGATCTAATGCTAGTGCTAATATCTTGTCATTTTCATACGGTACTTGTCTTCTATGATGGAAATAAGAGATCAGATAGCATTAAAGCATAACCCTTCATGGGAATATGAGATTAAATAGCATCAAATCTTAACCCTTCTTTTATGAATTCAAATACAGCGATGTTAAAGTTTGAATGCTAATGCTAGCGATCTAATGCTAGTGCTAATATCTGCTCATTGTCATACTGTATGTGTCCTCTATGATGGAAATAATAGATCAGATGGCATTAAAGCATAACCCTTCATGGCAATATGAGATTAAATGGCATTAAATATTAACCCTCATAGTATATATGCAAATACAGCACTGTTAAATTTGAATGCTAATGCTAACTTGCTAATTCTCGCGATCTAATGCTAGTGCTAATATCTGGTCATTTTCATACTGTACGTGTCCTCTATGATGGAAATAAGAGATCAGATGGCATTAAAGCATAACCCTTCATGGGAATATGAGATTAAATGGCATTAAAGCTTAACCCTTCTTGTATATATGGAAATACAGCAATGCTAAATTTGAATGCTAATGCTAACTTGCTAATGCTAGCGATCTAATACTAGTGCTAATATCTCGTCATTTTCATACTGTATGTGTCCTCTATAATGGAAATAAGAGATCACATGGCATTAAAGCATAACCCTTCATGGCAATTTGAGATTAAATGGCATTAAAGCTTAACCCATCTTGTAAATATACTATACATAAATGTTAAAGTTTGAATGCTAATGCTAGCGATCTAATGCTAGTGCAAATATCTGGTCATTGTCATACTGTATGTGTCCTCTATGATGGAAGTAAGAGATCAGATGGCATTAAAGCATAACCCTTCTTGGCAATTTGAGATTAAATGGCATTAAAGCTTAACCCTTCTTGTAAATATACTAATACATAAATGTTAAAGTTTGAATGGTAATGCAAACATGCTAATGCTAGCAATCTAATGCTATTGCTAATATCTGGTCATTTTCATACTGTACGTGTCCTCTATGATGGAAATGAGAGATCAGATGCCATTAACGCATAACCCTTCAAGGGAATATGAGATTAAATGACATTCAAGCTAACCCTTCTTGTCTATATGCAAATACTGCAATGTTAAAGTTTGAATGCTAATGCTAACTTGCTAATGCTAGCAATCTAATGCTATTGCTAATATCTGGTAATTTTCATACTGTACGTGTCCTCTATGATGGAAATAAGAGATTAGATGGCATTAAAGCATAACCTTTCATGGGAATATGAGATTAAATGGCATTCAAAGCTTAACCCTTCTTGTATATATGCAAATACAGCAATGTTAAAGTTTGAATGCTAATGCTAACTTGCTAATGCTAGCGATTTAATTTTAGTGCTAATATCTGGTCATGTTCATAATGTACGTGTCCTCTATGATGGAAATAAGAGATCAGATCGCATTAAAGCATAACCCTTCATGGGAATATGAGATTAAATGGCATTCAAGCTTAACCCTTCTTGTATATATGCAAATACAGCAATGTTAAAGTTAGAATGCTAATGCTAACTTGCTAATGCCAGCGATTTAATTTTAGTCCTAATATCTGGTCATTTTCATAATGTACGTGTCCTCTATGATGGAAATAAGAGATCACATGGCATTAAAGCATAACCCTTCATGGGAATATGAGATTAGATGGCATTAAAGCTTAACCCTTCTTGTAAATATGCAAATACAGTCATGTTAAAGTTTGAATGATAATGCTAGCGATCTAATGCTAGTCCTAATATCTATTCATTGTCATACTGTATGTGTCCTCTTTGATGGAAATAAGAGATCAGATCGCATTAAAGCATATCCCATCATGGGAATATTAGATTAGATGGCATTGAAGCTTAACCCTTCTTGTAAATATGCAAATACAGCACTGTTAAATTTGAATGCTAATGCTAACTTGCTAATGCTAGCGATCTAATGCTAGTGCTAATATCTGGTCATTTTCATACTGTACGTGTCCTCTTTGATGGAAATAAGAGATCAGATGGCATTAAAGCATAACCCTTCATGGCATTATGAGATTAAATGGCATTAAAGCTTAACCTTTCTTGTAAATATACTAATACAGTAATGTTAAAGTTTGAATTGTAATGCCAACTTGCTAATGCAAGCAATCTAATGTTATTGCTAATATCTGGTAATTTTCATACTGTACGTGTCCTCTATGATGGAAATGAGAGATCAGATGGCATTAAAGCATAACCTTTCATGGGAATATGAGATTAAATGGCATTCAAGCTTAACCCTTCTAGTATATATGCAAATACAGCAATGTTAAAGTTTGAATGCAAATGCTAACTTGCTAATGCTAGCGATTTAATTTTAGTGCTAATATCTGGTCATTTTCAAAATGTACGTGTCCTCTATGATGGAAATAAGAGATCACATGGCATTAAAGCATAACCCTTCATGGGAATATGAGATTAGATGTCATTAAAGCTTAACCCTTCTTGTAAATATGCAAATACAGTCATGTTAAAGTTTGAATGCTAATGCTAGCGATCTAATGCTAGTGCTAATATCTAGTCAATGTCATACTGTATGTGTCCTCTTTGATGGAAATAAGAGATCAGATCGCATTAAAGCATAACCCTTCATGGGAATATTAGATTAGATGTCATTGAAGCTTAACCCTTCTTCTAAATATGCAAATACAGCACTGTTAAATTTGAATGCTAATGCTAACTTGCTAATGCTAGCGATCTAATGCTAGTGCTAATATCTGGTCATTTTCATACTGTATGTGTCCTCTATAATGGAAATAAGAGATCACATGGCATTAAATCATAACCCTTCATGTGAATATGAAATTAGATGCCGTTAAAGCTTAACCATTCTTGTAAATATGCAAATACTGTCATGTTAAAGTTTGAATGCTAATGCTAGCGATCTAATGCTAGTGCTAATATCTGGTAATTTTCATACTGTACGTGTCCTCTATGATGGAAATAAGAGAACACATGGCATTAAAGCATAACCCTTCATGGGAATATGAGATTAGATGGCATTAAAGCTTAACCCTTCTTTTATGTATGCAAATACAGCAATGTTAAAGTTTGAATTGTAATGCTAACTTGCTAATGCAAGCAATCTAATGTTATTGCTAATATCTGGTAATTTTCATACTGTACGTGTCCTCTATAATGGAAATGAGAGATCAGATGGCATTAAAGCATAACCTTTCATGGGAATATGAGATTAAATGGCATTCAAGCTTAACCCTTCTAGTATATATGCAAATACAGCAATGTTAAAGTTTGAATGCAAATGCTAACTTGCTAATGCTAGCGATTTAATTTTAGTGCTAATATCTGGTCATTTTCAAAATGTACGTGTCCTCTATGATGGAAATAAGAGATCACATGGCATTAAAGCATAACCCTTCATGGGAATATGAGATTAGATGTCATTAAAGCTTAACCCTTCTTGTAAATATGCAAATACAGTCATGTTAAAGTTTGAATGCTAATGCTAGCGATCTAATGCTAGTGCTAATATCTAGTCAATGTCATACTGTATGTGTCCTCTTTGATGGAAATAAGAGATCAGATCGCATTAAAGCATAACCCTTCATGGGAATATTAGATTAGATGTCATTGAAGCTTAACCCTTCTTCTAAATATGCAAATACAGCACTGTTAAATTTGAATGCTAATGCAAACTTGCTAATGCTAGCGATCTAATGCTAGTGCTAATATCTGGTCATTTTCATACTGTATGTGTCCTCTATAATGGAAATAAGAGATCACATAGCATTAAATCATAACCCTTCATGTGAATATGAAATTAGATGCCGTTAAAGCTTAACCATTCTTGTAAATATGCAAATACTGTCATGTTAAAGTTTGAATGCTAATGCTAGCGATCTAATGCTAGTGCTAATATCTGGTAATTTTCATACTGTACGTGTCCTCTATGATGGAAATAAGAGAACACATGGCATTAAAGCATAACCCTTCATGGGAATATGAGATTAGATGGCATTAAAGCTTAACCCTTCTTTTATGTATGCAAATACAGCAATGTTAAAGTTTGAATGCTAATGCTAACTTGCTAATGCCAGCGATCTAATGCTAATGCTAAAATCTGGTCATTTTCATACTGTACGTTTCCTCTATGATGGAAATAAGAGATCACATGGCATTAAAGCATAACCCTTCATGGGAATATGAGATTAGATGGCATTAAAGCTTAACCCTTCTTGTAAATATGCAAATACAGTCATGTTAAAGTTTGAATGCTAATGCTAGCGATCTAATGCTAGTGCTAATATCTAATCATTGTCATACTGTATGTGTCCTCTATGATGGAAGTAAGAGATCAGATTGCATTAAAGCATAACCCTTCATGGGAATATGAGATTAAATTGCATTCAAGCTAACCCTTCTTGTCAAAATGCAAATACAGCAATGTTAAAGTTTGAATGCTAATGCTAACTTGCTAATGCTAGCGATCTAATGCTAGTGCAAATATCTGGTCATTTTCAGACTGTACGTGTCCTCTATGATGGAAATAAGAAATCAGATGGCATTAAAGCATAACCCTTCAAGGGAATATGAGATAAAATGCCATTCAAGCTTAACCCTTCTTGTATATATGCAAATACAGTCATGTTAAAGTTTCAATGCTAATGCTAGCGATCTAATGCTAGTGCTAATATCTAGTCATTGTCATACTGTACGTGTCCTCTTTGATGGAAATAAGAGATCAGATCGCATTAAAGCATAACCCATCATGGGAATATTAGATTAGATGGCATTGAAGCTTAACCCTTCTTGTAAATATGCAAATACAGCACTGTTAAATTTGAATGCTAATGCTAACTTGCTAATGCTAGCAATCTAATGCTAGTGCTAATATCTGGTAATTTTCATACTGTATGTGTCCTCTATGATGGAAGTAAGAGATCCGATGGCATTAAAGCATAACCCTTCATTGCAATGTGAGATTAAATGGCAATAAAGCTTAACCCTTCTTGTACATATGCAAATACAGCAATGTTAAAGTTTGATTTCTAATGCTAACTTGCTAATGCTATCGATCTTATGCTAATGCTAATATCTGGTCATTTTTATACTGTATGTGTCCTTTATGATGGAAATAAGAGCTCAGATAGCGTTAAAGAATAACCCATCATGGGAATATGAGATTAAATGGCATTCAAGCTAAACCTTCTTGTCAATATGCAAATACAGCATTTTTAAAGTTTGAATGCTAATGCTAAGTTGCTAATGCTAGTGATCTAATGCTAGTGCTAATATCTGGTCATTTTCATACTGTACGTGTCGTCTATGATGGAAATAAGAGATCAGATGGCATTTAGGCATAACCCTTCATGGGAATATGAGATTAAATGCCATTCAAGCTTAACCCTTCTTGTATATATGCAAATACAGCAATGTTTAAGTTTGAATGCTAATGCTAAATTGCTAATCCTAGCGATTTAATGTGAGTGCTAATATCTGGTCATTTTCATAATGTACGTGTCCTCTATGATGGAAATAAGAGAACACATGGCATTAAAGCATAACCCTTCATGGGAATATGAGATTAGATGGCATTAAAGCTTAACCCTTCTAGTACATATGTAAATACAGCAATGTTAAAGTTTGAATGCTAATGCTAACTTGCTAATGCCAGCGATCTAATGCTACTACTAAAATCTGGTCATTTTCATACTGTACGTGTCCTCTATGATGGAAATAAGAGATCAGATGGCATTAAAGCATATCCCTTCATGGGAATATGAGATTAGATGGCATTAAAGCTTAACCCTTCTTTTATGTATGCAAATACAGCAATGTTAAAGTTTGAATGCTAATGCTAACTTGCTAATGCCAGCGATCTAATGCTACTGCTAAAATCTGGTCATTTTCATACTTAACGTGTCCTCCATGATGGAAATAAGAGATAAGTTGGCATTAAAGCATAACCCTTCATGGGAATATGAGATTAAATGGCATTAAAGCTTAACCCTTCTTTTATATATGCAAATACAGCAATGTTAAATTTGAATGCTAATGCTAACTTGCTAATGCTAGCGATCTAATGCTAGTGCTAATATCTGGTCATTTTCATACTGTACGTGTCCTCTATAATGGAAATAAGAGATCACATGGCATTAAAGCATAAACCTTTATGGGAATATGAGATTAAATGGCATTCAAGCTTAACCCTTCTTGTATATATGCAAATTCAGCAATGTTAAAGTTTAAATGCTAATGCTAACTTGCTAATGCTAGCGATTTAATTTTAGTGCTAATATCTGGTCATTTTCATAATGTACGTGTCCTCTATGATGGAAATAAGAGATCACATGGCATTAAAGCATAACCCTTCATGGGAATATGAGATAAGATGGCATTAAAGCTTAACCTTTCTTGTAAATATGCAAATACAGTCATGTTAAAGTTTGAATGCTAATGCTAGCGATCTAATGCTAGTGCTAATATCTAGTCATTGTCATACTGTATGTGTCCTCTTTGATGGAAATAAGAGATCAGATTGCATTAAATCATAACCCTTCATGGGAATATTAGATTAGATGGCATTGAAGCTTTACCCTTCTTGTAAATATGCAAATACAGCACTGTTAAATTTGAATGCTAATGCTAACTTGCTAATGCTAGCGATCTAATGCTAGTGCTAAAATCTTGTCATTTTAATACTGTACTTGTCTTCAATGATGGAAATAAGAGATCAGATGGCATTAAATCATAACCCTTCATGGGAATATGAGATTAAATGGCATTAAAGCTTTACCCTTCTTGTACATATGCAAATACAGCAATGTTAAATTTTGAATTCTAATGCTAACTTGCTAATGCTAGCGATCTAATGCTAGTGCTAATATCGGGTCATTTTCATACTGTACGTGTCCTCTATGATGGAAATGAGAGATCAGATGCCTTTAAAGCAAAACCCTTCATGGGAATATGAGATTAGATGGCATTAAAGCTTAACCCTTCTTGTAAATATGCAAATACAGTCATGTTAAAGTTTGAATGCTAATGCTAGCGATCTAATGCTAGTGCTAATATCTGGTCATTGTCATACTGTATGTTTCCTCTTTGATGGAAATAAGTGATCAGATCTTATTAAAGAATAACCCTTCATGGGAATATTAGATTAGATGGCATTGAAGCTTAACCCTTCTTGTAAATATGCAAATACAGCACTGTTAAATTTGAATGCTAATGCTAACTTGCTAATGCTAGCGATCTAATGCTAGTGCTAATATCTGGTCATTTTCATACTGTACGTGTCCTCTTTGATGGAAATAAGAGATCAGATGGCATTCATGGGAATATGAGATTAGATGGCATAAAGCCCTTCATATATACAAATACAGGGAATAATGGTAACTTGCTGAGATTAATGCTATGTCATTTTCATACGGTACATTGGATATAAGAGATCAGATGGCATAACCCTTCTTAAATGTATATATAAATTCAAATACAGCAATGTTAAAGTTTGAATGCTAATGCTAACTTGCTAATGCTAGCGATCTAAATGTTAGTGCTAATATCTGGTCATTTTCATACTGTACGTGTCCTCTATGATGGAAATAAGAGATCAGATGGCATTAAAGCATAACCCTTCATGGGAATATGAGATTAAATGGCATGATCATAAAGCTTAACCCTTCTTTTTATATATGGAAAATACAGCAATGTTAAAGTTTGAATGTTAATGCTAACTTGCTAATGCTAGCGATCTAATGCTAGTGCTAATATCTGGTCATTTTCATACTGTACGTGTCCTCTATGATGGAAATAAGAGATCAGATGGCATTAAAGCATAACCCTTCATGGGAATATGAGATTAAATGGCATTAAAGCTTAACCCTTGTTGTAAATATGCAAATACAGCAATGTTAAAGTTTGAATGCTAATGCTAACTTGCTAATGCTAGCGATCTAATGCTAGTGCTAATATCTGGTCATTTTCATACTGTATGTGTCCTCTATGATGGAAATAATGAGATCCCTTCATGATGGCATTAAAGCATAACCCTTCAAATATGCAATACAGAGATTAAATGGCATTAAAGTGCTTAACCATACTTATGTGTCCTTGATAAATATGCAAATACAGCAATGTTAAAGTTTGAATGCTAAATGCAAAAAACTTGCTAATGCTAACTTGATCTATCGATCTTATGCTAGTGCTAATATCTGGTCATTTTCATACTGTTCGTGTCCTCTATGATGGAAGTAAGAGATCAGATGGCATTAAAGCATAACCCTTCATGGGAATATGAGATTAAATGGCATTAAAGCTTAACCCTTCTTGTAATATATGCAAATACAGCAATGTTAAAGTTTGAATGCTAATGCTAACTTGCTAATGCTAATGATCTAATGGTAGTGCTAATATCTGGTCATTTTTATACTGTATGTGTCCTCTATGATGGAAATAAGAGATCAGATGGCATTAAAGCATAACCCTTCATGGGAATATGAGATTAAATGGCATTCAAGCTTAACACTTCTTGTATATATGCAAATACAGCAATGTTAAAGTTTGAATGCTAATGCTAACTTGTTAATGCTAGCGATCTAATGCTAGTGCTAATATATGGTCATTTTCATACTGTATGTGTCCTCTATGATGGAAATAAGAGATCAGATGGCATTAAAGCATAACCCTTCATGGGAATATGAGATTAAATGGCATTCAAGCTTAACCCTTCTTGTATATATGCAAATACAGCAATGTTAAAGTTTGAATGCTAATGCTAAATTGTTAATGCTAGCGATTTAATGTTAGTGCTAATATCTGGTCATTTTCATACTGTACGTGTCCTCTATGATGGAAATAAGAGATCAGATGGCATTAAAGCATAACCCTTCATGGGAATATGAGATTAAATGGCATTCAAGCTTAACCCTTCTTGTATATATGCAAATACAGCAATGTTAAAGTTTGAATGCTAATGCTAACTTGCTAATGCTAGCGATCTAATGCTAGTGCTAATATCTGGTCATTTTCATACTGTACGTGTCCTCTATGATGGAAATAAGAGAACAGATGGCATTAAAGCATAACCCTTCATGGGAATATGAGATTAAATGGCATTAAAGCTTAACCCTTCTTTTAAATATGCAAATACAGCAATGTTAAAGTTTGAATGCTAATGCTAACTTGCTAATGCCAGCGATCTAATGCTAGTACTAAAATCTGGTCATTTTCATACTGTACGTGTCCTCTATGATGGAAATAAGAGATCAGATGGCATTAAAGCATAACCCTTCATGGGAATATGAGATTAAATGGCATTAAATCTTAACCCTTCTTTCTATATTTGCAAATACAGCAATGTTAAAGTTTGAATGCTAATGCAAACTTGCTAATGCTAGCGATTTAATGCTAGTGCTAATATCTGGTCATTTTCATACTCTAAGTGTCCTCTATGATGGAAATAAGAGATCAGATGGCATTAAAGCATAACCCTTCATGGGAATATGAGATTAAATGGCATTAAAGCTTAACCCTTCTTTTAAATATACTAATACAGCAATGTTAAAGTTTGAATGTTAATGCTAACTTGCTAATGCTAGCAATCTAATGCTAGTGCTAATATCTGGTCATTTTCATACTGTACGTGTCCTCTATGATGGAAATAAGAGATCAGATGGCATTAAAGCATAACCCTTCATGGGAATATGAGATTAAATGGCATTAAAGCTTAACCCTTCTTGTAAATATGCAAATACAGTAATGTTAAAGTTTGAATGGTAATGCTAACTTGCTAATGCAAGCAATCTAATGCTATTGCTAATATCTGGTAATTTTCATACTGTACGTGTCCTCTATGATGGAAATAAGAGATTAGATGGCATTAAAGCATAACCCTTCATGGGAATATGAGATTAAATGGCATTCAAGCTTAACCCTTCTTGTATATATGCAAATACAGCAATGTTAAAGTTTGAATGCTAATGCTAACTTGCTAATGCTAGCGATTTAATTTTAGTGCTAATATCTGGTCATTTTCATAATGTACGTGTCCTCTATGATGGAAATAAGAGATCACATGGCATTCAAGCATAACCCTTCATGGGAATATGAGATTAGATGGCATTAAAGCTTAACCCTTCTTGTAAATATGCAAATACAGTCATGTTAAAGTTTGAATGATAATGCTAGCGATCTAATGCTAGTCCTAATATCTAGTCATTGTCATACTGTATGCGTCCTCTTTGATGGAAATAAGAGATCAGATCGCATTAAAGCATATCCCATCATGGGAATATTAGATTAGATGGCATTGAAGCTTAACCCTTCTTGTAAATATGCAAATACAGCACTGTTAAATTTGAATGCTAATGCTAACTTGCTAATGCTAGCGATCTAATGCTAGTGCTAATATCTGGTCATTTTCATACTGTACGTGTCCTCTTTGATGGAAATAAGAGATCAGATGGCATTAAAGCATAACCCTTCATTGCATTATGAGATTAAATGGCATTAAAGCTTAACCCTTCTTGTAAATATACTAATACAGTCATGTTAAAGTTTGAATTGTAATGCTAACTTGCTAATGCAAGCAATCTAATGCTATTGCTAATATCTGGTAATTTTCATACTGTACGTGTCCTCTATGATGGAAATGAGAGATCAGATGGCATTAAAGCATAACCTTTCATGGGAATATGAGATTAGATGTCATTAAAGCTTAACCCTTCTTGTAAATATGCAAATACAGCACTGTTAAATTTGAATGCTAATGCTAACTTGCTAATGCTAGCGATCTAATGCTAGTGCTAATATCTGGTCATTTTCATACTGTATGTGTCCTCTATGATGGAAGTAAGAGATCAGATGGCATTAAAGCATAACCCTTCATTGCAATGTGAGATTAAATGGCAATAAAGCTTAACCCTTCTTGTACATATGCAAATACAGCAATGTTAAAGTTTGATTTCTAATGCTAACTTGCTAATGCTATCGATCTTATGCTAATGCTAATATCTGGTCATTTTTATACTGTACGTGTCCTCTATGATGGACATGAGAGATCAGATGCCTTTAAAGCATAACCCTTCATGGGAATATGAGATTAAATGGCATTAAAGCTTAACCCTTCTCGTACATATGCAAATACAGAAATGTTAAAGTTTGAGTGCTAATGCTAACTTGCGAATGCTAGCGATCTAATGGTAGTGCTAATATCTGGTCATTTTCATACTGTACATGTCCTCTTTGATGGAAATAAGAGATCAGATGGCATTAAAGCATAACCCTTAATGGCAATATGAGATTAAATGGCATTAAAGCTTAACCCTTCTTGTATACATACAAATACAGCAATGTTAAAGTTCGAATTCTAATGCTAACTTGCTAATGCTAGCGATCTAATGCTAGTGCTAAAATCTTGTCATTTTAATACTGTACTTGTCTTCAATGATGGAAATAAGAGATCAGATGGCATTAAATCATAACCCTTCATGGCAATATGAGATTAAATGGCATTAAAGCTTAACCCTTCTTGTACATATGCAAATACAGCAATGTTAAATTTCGAATTCTAATGCTAACTTGCTAATGCTAGCGATCTAATGCTAGTGCTAATATCGGGTCATTTTTTTACTGTACGTGTCCTCTTTGATGGAAATAAGAGATCAGATGGCATTTAAGCATAACCCTTCATGGGAATATGAGATTAGATGACATTAAAGCTTAACTCTTCTTGTATATATACAAATACAGCAATGTTAAAGTTCGAATTCTAATGGTAACTTGCTAATGCTTGCGATCTAATGCTAGAGCTAATATCTTGTCATTTTCATACGGTACTTGTCTTCTATGATGGATATAAGAGATCAGATGGCATTAAAGCATAACCCTTCATGGGAATATGAGATTAAATGGCATTAAAGCTTCACCGTTCTTTTATAATTCAAATACAGCAATGTTAAAGTTTGAATGCTCATGCTAACTTGCTAATGCTAGCGATCTATTGTTCGTGCAAATATCTGGTCATTTTCATACTGTACGTGTCCTCTATGATGGAAATAAGAGATCAGATGGCATTAAAACATAACCCTTCATGGGAATATGAGATTAAATGGCATTTAAGCTTAACCCTTCTTCTATAAATTCAAATACAGCAATGTTAAAGTTTGAATTTTAATGCTAACTTGCTAATGCTAGCGATCTAATGCTAGTGCTAATATCTGGTCATTTTCATACTGTACGTGTCCTCTATGATGGAAATAAGAGATCTGATGGCAAAAAAGCACAACCCTTCATGGCAATATGAGATGAAATGGCATTAAAGCTTAACCCTTCTTGTATATATACAAATACAGCAATGTTAAAGTTTGAATGCTAATGCTAACTTGCTAATGCTAGCGATCTAATGCTAGTGCTAATATCGGGTCATTTTCATACTGTACGTGTCCTCTATGATGGAAATAAGAGATCACATGGCATTAAAGCATAACCCTTCATGGGAATATGAGATTAGATGGCATTAAAGCTTAACACTTCTTGTAAATATGCAAATACAGTCATGTTAAAGTTTGAATGCTAATGCTAGCGATCTAATGCTAGTGCTAATATCTAGTCATTGTCATACTGTATGTGTCCTCTTTGATGGAAATAAGAGATCAGATCGCATTGAAGCATAACCCTTCATGGGAATATGAGATTAGATGGAATTGAAGCTTAACCCTTCTTCTAAATATGCAAATACAGCACTGTTAAATTTGAATGCTAATGCTAACTTGCTAATGCTAGCGATCTAATGCTAGTGCTAATATCTGGTCATTGTCATACTGTATGTGTCCTCTATGATGGAAGTAAGAGATCAGATGGCATTAAAGCATAACCCTTCATTGCAATGTGAGATTAAATGGCATTAAAGCTTAACCCTTCTTGTACATATGCAAAAACAGCAATGTTAAAGTATGATTTCTAATGCTAACTTGCTAATGCTATCGATCTTATGCTAATGCTAATATCTGGTCATTTTTTACTGTTCGTGTCCTCTATGATGGACATGAGAGATCAGATGCCTTTAAAGCATAACCCTTCATGGGAATATGAGATTAGATGGCATTAAAGCTTAACCCTTCTTGTAAATATGCAAATACAGTCATGTTAAAGTTTGAATGCTAATGCTAGCGATCTAATGCTAGTGCTAATATCTAGTCATTGTCATACTGTATGTTTCCTCTTTGATGGAAATAAGAGATCAGATCTTATTAAAGAATAACCCTTCATGGGAATATTAGATTAGATGGCATTGAAGCTTAACCCTTCTTGTAAATATGCAAATACAGCACTGTTAAATTTGAATGCTAATGCTAACTTGCTAATGCTAGCGATCTAATGCTAGTGCTAATATCTGGTCATTTTCATACTGTACGTGTCCTCTTTGATGGAAATAAGAGATCAGATGGCATTTAAGCATAACCCTTCATGGGAATATGAGATTAGATGGCATTAAAGCTTAACCCTTCTTGTATATATACAAATACAGCAATGTTAAAGTTCGAATTCTAATGGTAACTTGCTAATGCTTGCGATCTAATGCTAGTGCTAATATCTTGTCATTTTCATACGGTACGTGTCCTCTATGATGGAAATAAGACATCAGATGGCATTAAAGCATAACCCTTCATGGGAATATGAGATTAAATGGCATTAAATCTTAACCCTTATTTTATATATGCAAATACAGCAATGTTAAATTTGAATGCTAATGCTAACCTGCTAATGCTAGCGATCTAATGTTA
>CM056199.1:99789901-99809046 GCA_029692085.1 Gymnothorax javanicus
TTTCCATCATAGAGGACATACAGTATGAAATGACCAGATATTACCACTAGCATTAGATCGCTAGCATTAGCAAGGATTAGCATTAGAATTCAAACTTTAACATTGCTGTATTTGCATATAGACAAGAAGGGTTAGCAGATGCCATTTAATCTCATAATCCATGAAGGTTATGCTTTAATGCCATCCTGACCTTTTATTTTCCATCATAGAGGACACAAACAGTATGACAATGACCAGATATTAGCACTAGCATTAGATGCGCTAACATTAGCAAGTAAGCATTAACATTCAAACTTTAACCTAAGCTGTATTTGCATATATGTAATAGAAGGTTTAAGCTTTTAATGCCATTTAATCTCATATTCCATGAAGGGGTTATGCTTCAAAGGCATCTGATCTCTCCATTTCCATCATAGAGGATAGGTGCAGTATGAAAATGACCAGATATTAGCACTAGCACATTCGTCATGGGATTAGCAAAGTTAGCATTAAATTCAAACTTTAACATTGCTGTATTTGCATATAGACAAGAAAGGTTAAGCAATGCCATTTAATCTCCATAATCCCATGAAGGGGTTATAACAATGCCATCTGACCTTTTTATTTCCATCATAGAAGACACAAACAGTATGACAATGACCAGATATTAGCACTTAGCATTAGATCCTTCTAACATTAGCAAGTAAGCATTAGCATTCAAACTTTAACCTAACTGTATTTGCATATGTAATAGAAGGTTTAAGCTTTAATGCCATTTAATCTCATATTCCCCATGAAGGGTTATGCTTTAAAGGCATCTGATCTCTCTCATTTCCATCATAGAGGATACGTACAGTATGAAAATGACCAGATATTAGCACTTAGCATTGGTCGCTAGGATTAGCAAGTTAGCATTAGAATTCAAACTTTAACATTGCTGTATTTGCATATGTACAAGAAGGGTTAAGCTTTAATGCCATTTAATCTCACATTGCCATGAAGGGTTATGCTTTAATTCATCTGATCTCTTATTTCCATCATAGAGGACACAAACAGTATGAAAATGACCAGATATTAGCCGTAGCATTAGATCGCTAGCATTAGCATTCAAACTTTCACATGTCTGTATTTGCATATTTACAAGAAGGGTTAAGCTTTAATGCCATAATCTCATATTCCGTGAAGGGGTTATGCTTTAATGCCATGTCATCTCTTATTTCCATCATAGAGGACACGTACAGTATGAAAATGACCAGATATTAGCAATAGCATTTGATTGCTAGCATTAACAAGTTAGCATTAGCATTCAAACTTTAACATGACTGTATTTGCATATTTACAGGAAGGGTTAAGCTTTTAATGGCATCTAATTTCATATTCCCATCAAGGGTTATGCTTTAAATGCCATGTGATCTCTTATTTCCATTATAGAGGACACGTACAGTATGAAAATGACCAGATATTAGCTTTTAGCATTAGATCCTAGCATTAGCAAGTTAGCATTAGCATTCAAATTTAACATTGCTGTATTTGTATATATAAAAGGAAGGGTTAAGCTTTAATGCCATTTAATCTCATATTGCCATGAAGGGTTGTGCTTTTTTGCCATCTGATCTCTTATTTCCATCATAGAGGACACGTACAGTATGAAAATGACCAGATATTAGCACTAGCATTAGATAAGCTAGCATTAGCAAGTTAGCATTAGCATTCAAACTTTAACATTGCTGTATTTGAATTAATAAAAGAAGGGTTAAGCTTTAATGCCATTTAATCTCATATTCCCATGAAGGGTTATGCTTTAATGCCATCTGATCTCTTATTTCCATCATAGAGGACACGTACAGTATGAAAATGACCAGATATTAGCACTAGCATTAGATCGCTAGCATTAGCAAGTTAGCATTAGCATTCATTTAACAGTGCTGTATTTGCATATATACTAGAAGGGTTAAGCATTAATGCCATTTAATCTCATATTCCCATGAAGGGTTATGCTTTAATGCCATCTGATCTCTTATTTCCATCATAGAGGACACGTACAGTATGAAAATGACCAGATATTAGCACTAGCATTAGATTGCTAGCATCAGCAAGTTAGCATTAGCATTCACACTTTAACAGTGCTGTATTTGCATATATACTAGAAGGGTTAAGTTTAATGCCATTTTAATCTCATATTCCCATGAAGTGTTATGCTTTAATGCCATCTGATCTCTTATTTCCATCATAGAAGACAAGTACCGTATAAAAATGACTAGATATTAACACTAGCATTAGATCGCTAGCATTAGCAAGTTAGCATTAGCATTCAAACTTTAACATTGCTGTATTTGCATATAGACAAGAAGGGTTAGCTTGAATGCCATTTAATCTCATATTCCCATGAAGGGTTATGCTTTAATGCCATCTGACCTCTTATTTCCCTCATAGAGGATACATACAGTATGACAATGACCAGATATTAGCACTAGCATTAGATCGCTAGCATTAGCAAGTTAGCATTAGCATTCAAACTTTAACATTGCTGTATTTGCATATGTAATAGAAGGTTTAAGGTTTAATGCCATTTAATTTCATATTCCCATGAAGGGTTATGCTTTAAAGGCATCTGATCTCTCATTTCCATCATAGAGGACACGTACAGTATGAAAATGACCAGATATTAGCACTAGCATTAGATCGCTAGGATTAGCAAGTTAGCATTAAATTCATACTTTAACATTGCTGTATTTGCATTTGTACAAGAAGGGTTAAGCTTTAATGCCATTTAATCTCACATTGCCAAGAAAGGGTTATGCTTAAATGCCATCTGATCTCTTATTTCCATCATAGAGGACACATACAGTATGAAAATGACCAGATATTAGCACTAGCATTAGATCGCTAGCATTAGCATTCAAACTTTAACATGACTGTATTTGCATATTTACAAGATGGGTTAAGCTTTAATGCCATTTAATCTCATATTCCCATGAAGGGTTATGCTTTAATGCCATCTGATCTCTAATTTCCATCATAGAGGACTTCATTACAGTATGACAATGACCAGATATTAGCACTAGCATTAGATCGCTAGCATTAGCAAGTTAGCATTAGCATTCAAATTTAACAGTGCTGTATTTGCATATATACTAGAAGGGTTAAGCTTTAATGCCATTTAATCTCATATTGCCATGAAGGATTGTGCTTTTTTGCCATCTGTTCTCTTATTTCCATCATAGAGGACACGTACAGTATGAAAATGACCAGATATTCGCACTAACAATAGATCGCTAGCATTAGCAAGTTAGCATTAGCATTCAAACTTTAACATTGCTGTATTTGAATTTATAAAAGAAGGGTGAAGCTTTAATGCCATTTAATCTCATATTCCCATGAAGTGTTATGCTTTAATGCCATATGATCTCTTATTTCCATCAAAAAAAAAAAAAAGACAAGTACCGTATGAAAATGACTAGATATTAGCACTAGCATTAGATCGCTAGCATTAGCATTCAAACTTTTAACATGACTGTATTTGCATATTTTCAAGAAGGCTTAAGCTTTAATGCCATCTAATCTCATATTACCATGAAGGGTTATGCTTTAATGCCATGTGATCTCTTATTTCCATCATAGAGGACACATACAGTATGACATTGACCAGATATTAGCACTAGCATTAAATCGCTAGCATTAGCAAGTTAGCATTAGCATTCAAACTTTAACATTGCTGTATTTGCATATATATACAAGAAGGGTTAAGCTTGAATGCCATTTAATCTCATATTCCCATGAAGGGTTATGCTTTAATGCCATCTGATCTCTTATTTCCATCATAGAGGACACGTACAGTATGAAAATGAGCAGATATTAGCACTAGCATTAGATCGCTAGCATTAGCAAGTTAGCATTAGCATTCAAACTTTAACATTGCTGTATTTGCATATAGACAAGAAGGGTTAAGCTTGAATGCCATTAAATCTCATATTCCCATGAAGGGTTATGCTTTAATGCCATCTGATCTCTCATTTCCATCATAGAGGACACGTACAGTATGAAAATGACCAGATATTAGCACTAGCATTAAATCGCTAGCATTAGCAAGTTAGCATTAGAATTCAAACTTTAACATTGCTGTATTTTGCATATAGACAAGAAGGGTTAAGCAGAATGCCATTTAATCTCATAATCCCATGAAGGGTTATGCTTTAATGCCATCTGACCTTTTATTTCCATCATAGAGGACACAAACAGTATGACAATGACCAGATATTAGCACTAGCATTAGATCGCTAACATTAGCAAGTAAGCATTAGCATTCAAACTTTAACCTAGCTGTATTTGCATATGTAATAGAAGGTTTAAGCTTTAATGCCATTTAATTTCATATTCCCATGAAGGGTTATGCTTTAAAGGCATCTGATCTCTCATTTCCATCATAGAGGATACGTACAGTATGAAAATGACCAGATATTAGCACTAGCATTCGATCGCTAGGATTAGCAAGTTAGCATTAGAATTCAAACTTTAACATTGCTGTATTTGCATATGTACAAGAAGGGTTAAGCTTTAATGCCATTTAATCTCACATTGCCATGAAGGGTTATGCTTTAATTCCATCTGATCTCTTATTTCCATCATAGAGGACACAAACAGTATGACAATGACCAGATATTAGCACTAGCATTAGATCGCTAGCATTAGCATTCAAACTTTCACATGTCTGTATTTGCATATTTACAAGAAGGGTTAAGCTTTAATGCCACTTAATCTCATATTCCCGTGAAGGGTTATGCTTTAATGCCATGTCATCTCTTATTTCCATCATAGAGGACACGTACAGTATGAAAATGACCAGATATTAGCAATAGCATTTGATTGCTAGCATTAGCAAGTTAGCATTAGCATTCAAACTTTAACATGACTGTATTTGCATATTTACAGGAAGGGTTAAGCTTTAATGGCATCTAATTTCATATTCCCATCAAGGGTTATGCTTTAATGCCATGTGATCTCTTATTTCCATTATAGAGGACACGTACAGTATGAAAATGACCAGATATTAGCACTAGCATTAGATCGCTAGCATTAGCAAGTTAGCATTAGCATTCAAATTTAACATTGCTGTATTTGTATATATAAAAGGAAGGGTTAAGCTTTAATGCCATTTAATCTCATATTGCCATGAAGGGTTGTGCTTTTTTGCCATCTGATCTCTTATTTCCATCATAGAGGACACGTACAGTATGAAAATGACCAGATATTAGCACTAGCATTAGATCACTAGCATTAGCAAGTTAGCATTAGCATTCAAACTTTAACATTGCTGTATTTGAATTAATAAAAGAAGGGTTAAGCTTTAATGCCATTTAATCTCATATTCCCATGAAGGGTTATGCTTTAATGCCATCTGATCTCTTATTTCCATCATAGAGGACACGTACAGTATGAAAATGACCAGATATTAGCACTAGCATTAGATCGCTAGCATTAGCAAGTTAGCATTAGCATTCACATTTAACAGTGCTGTATTTGCATATATACTAGAAGGGTTAAGCTTTAATGCCATTTAATCTCATATTCCCATGAAGGGTTATGCTTTAATGCCATCTGATCTCTTATTTCCATCATAGAGGACACGTACAGTATGAAAATGACCAGATATTAGCACTAGCATTAGATCGCTAGCATCAGCAAGTTAGCATTAGCATTCACATTTAACAGTGCTGTATTTGCATATATACTAGAAGGGTTAAGCTTTAATGCCATTTAATCTCATATTCCCATGAAGTGTTATGCTTTAATGCCATCTGATCTCTTATTTCCATCATAGAAGACAAGTACCGTATAAAAATGACTAGATATTAACACTAGCATTAGATCGCTAGCATTAGCAAGTTAGCATTAGCATTCAAACTTTAACATTGCTGTATTTGCATATAGACAAGAAGGGTTAGCTTGAATGCCATTTAATCTCATATTCCCATGAAGGGTTATGCTTTAATGCCATCTGACCTCTTATTTCCCTCATAGAGGATACATACAGTATGACAATGACCAGATATTAGCACTAGCATTAGATCGCTAGCATTAGCAAGTTAGCATTAGCATTCAAACTTTAACATTGCTGTATTTGCATGTGTAATAGAAGGTTTAAGCTTTAATGCCATTTAATTTCATATTCCCATGAAGGGTTATGCTTTAAAGGCATCTGATCTCTCATTTCCATCATAGAGGACACGTACAGTATGAAAATGACCAGATATTAGCACTAGCATTAGATCGCTAGGATTAGCAAGTTAGCATTAGAATTCATACTTTAACATTGCTGTATTTGCATATGTACAAGAAGGGTTAAGCTTTAATGCCATTTAATCTCACATTGCCATGAAGGGTTATGCTTTAATGCCATCTGATCTCTTATTTCCATCATAGAGGACACATACAGTATGAAAATGACCAGATATTAGCACTAGCATTAGATCGCTAGCATTAGCATTCAAACTTTAACATGACTGTATTTGCATATTTACAAGATGGGTTAAGCTTTAATGCCATTTAATCTCATATTCCCATGAAGGATTATGCTTTAATGCCATCTGATCTCTAATTTCCATCATAGAGGACTCGTACAGTATGACAATGACCAGATATTAGCACTAGCATTAGATCGCTAGCATTAGCAAGTTAGCATTAGCATTCAAACTTTAACATTACTGTATTTGTATATTTACAAGAAGGGTTAAGCTTTAACCCGTTTTGCCCCACTGGCAACAATTGTTGCCGAAGTGTATCACTGTCATTTTCTACTCACAATAAAAAATCTCAAGGGTACTAATCCAACTTTTTCCACTTATATGCTAGTAGACAACTTAAACAAAGGTTTTGGTTTATAAAAAATAGTTTCCAAGTGCTTCCTGTCACATGACATCATCTGCTTCTTGCTCCTTCTGGCTAAAGACATGGCGAATGCAAATCCTCCTGGAAAGAGGTAATTTTCATAAATTTCTTATGATTTTCCCCCAAACATATTTATAATTATTTAATCATTCAAGTCTCTAGAGTAACCCTCCCACAAAAAATTGTACCTGGGATAAATTTTTTTTTTGTTCATGGCCTTATTTCTGTGAGTGGCAACAAAAGTTGCCAGTAGGCACATAGCTTGTCGCTAACTAAAGGAAAACACTGTCTGCAGGATTGCTAATAATTTACTTATTTCAAATTGTAGAATGATGTACAATGGCTCATTTTATTCCTCTTAGAATACTCTTCCTAGCGAAATAAATTCACAGGAATTCAAGCCCCTGTGTCTATAGGATTTTGAGACATTACCTTTCATCATTTTCTTGCTAGCTGCTAAGCAATCTTTCTCTGTTAGCTAACATTAGCTTGTCTTTACTGAGGTAAAAGATTTTGATGTGCAGTTGGAGGTGCACTTTTCTTGACACACAAGTACTTACCATAGCCAATGCCCACACCTACAGCCCCCCAAGTTTTTAGAGGTTCAAAGAAAAAAAAATTTTTAGAGGTTTCGAGTATATGGGTATTTGAGAATAAATAGGTTATCTATTTCATATGCATTGCATTTCTTTGACATTAAAATGATTATTTCTATTCTGTTTCATTTGCAAAACTAGCAACAACATATGATTTTATTTCCACCAACTTGTTCCCACGCTAGTTTGGCGGTTTTTCGATTGGCAGCGTGAATTCAATGTTTCAAACCTTATGTTTTAACCTGTTGGAGATTGTTTTTATATCATACAGACTTGGTCTGAGATGTATATCTAATACAAAGGTTATTTATGAATGAAGAACCCAGTTCAAATTGTATGTTGTTTTGAATTTTATACAGAGGGAACCAAGGTTTGAACCATGATCATTAGCTACCTTCCCAGGATGATAATATCCACTGGTATCCATGAAGAGTTTTACATATTTTTTATTTTTATTTTGCACCCCCACCCCCCCCCCCTCCACCTTTTTGTTATCATTTATTATGACTATATTATTATTTTGTTATTACTATATTATTATTATTATTTCTATATTATTATTAGGTGACATTTGACCTAGTGACAAGCTGTGTGACCACTGGCAACAATTGTTACCAGTCATAAAAATGCTATTTTCTTCAAAACAAAGTACAAAATGGAAAAAAAAAATAAATACATAACATGATTCAGAGGGACTCAAGTGATAAAATTATATGCCTTACAACTCCGAAAAAAATCTGGGCATGAATGGGTTAATGCCATTTAATCTCAAATTGCCATGAAGGGTTATGCTTTAATGCCATCTGATCTCTTACTTCCATAATAGAGGACACATACAGTATGACAATGACCAGATATTAGCACTAGCATTAGATCGCTAGCATTAGAATTCAAACTTTAACATGACTGTATTTGCATATTTACAAGAAGGGTTAAGCTTTAATGGCATCTAATTTCATATTCCCATGAAGGGTTATGCTTTAATGGCATGTGATCTCTTATTTCCATTATAGAGGACACGTACAGTATGAAAATGACCAGATATTAGCACTAGCATTAGATCGCTAGCATTAGCAAGTTAGCATTAGCATTCAAACTTTAACATTGCTGTATTTGCATATATACAAGAAGGGTTAAGCTTGAATGCCATTTAATCTCATATTCCCATGAAGGGTTATGCTTTAATGCCATGTGATCTCTTATTTCCATCATAGAGGACACGTACAATATGAAAATGACCAGATATTAGCACTAGCATTAGATCGCTAGCATTAGCAAGTTAGCATTAGCATTCAAACTTTAACATTGCTGTATTTGCATATATACAAGAAGGGTTAAGCTTGAATGCCATTTAATCTCATATTCCCCAAGGGTTATGCTTTAATGCCATCTGATCTCTTATTTCCATCATAGAGGACACGCATGCAGTATGAAAATGGCGAGATATTAGCACTAACAATAGATCGCTAGCATTAGCAAATTAGCACTAGCATTTAAACTTTAACATTGCTGTATTTGAATTCATAAAAGAAGGGTTAAGCTTTAATGCCATTTAATCTCATATTCCCATGAAGTGTTTTGCTTTAATGCCATCTGATCTCTTATTTCCATCATAGAAGACAAGTACCGTATGAAAATGACTAGATATTAGCACTAGCATTAGATCGCTGGCATTAGCATTCAAACTTTAACATGACTGTATTTGCATATTTACAAGAAGGGTTAAGCTTCAATGCCATCTAATCTCATATTCCCATCAAGGGTTATGCTTTAATGCCATCTGATCTCTTATTTCCATCATAGAGGACACATACAGTATGACATTGACCAGATATTAGCACTAGCATTAAATCGCTAGCATTAGCAAGTTAGCATTAGCATTCAAACTTTAACATTGCTGTATTTGCATATATACAAGAAGGGTTAAGCTTGAATGCCATTTAATCTCATATTCCCATGAAGGGTTATGCTTTAATGCCATCTGATCTCTTTTTTTCATCATAGAGGACACATACAGTATGACAATGACCAGATATTAGCACTAGCATTAGATCGTTAGCATTATCATTCAAACTTTAACATGACTGTATTTGCATATTTACAAGAAGGGTTAAGCTTTAATGCCATTTAATCTCATATTCCCATGAAGGGTTATGCTTTAATGCCATCTGATCTCTAATTTCCATCATAGAGGACACGTACATTATGAAAATGACCAGATTTTAGCAATAGCATTAGATTGCTAGCATTAGCAAGTTAGCATTAGCATTCAAACTTTAACATTACTGTATTTGTATATTAACAAGAAGGGTTAAGTTTTAATGCCATTTAATCTCAAATTGCCATGAAGGGTTATGCTTTAATGCCATCTGATCTCTTACTTCCATCATAGAGGACACATACAGTATGACAAAGACCAGATATTAGCACTAGCATTAGATCGCTAGCATTAGCAAGTTAGCATTAGCATTCAAATTTAACATTGCTGTATTTACATATATACAAGAAGGGTTAAGCTTTAATGCCATTTAATCTCATATTCCCATGAAGGGTTATGCTTTAATGCCATGTGATCTCTTATTTCCAACATAGAGGACACATACAGTATGACATTGACCAGATATTAGCACTACCATTAAATCGCTAGCATTAACAAGTTAGCATTAGCATTCAAATTTTAACATTGCTGTATTTGCATATATACAAGAAGGGTTAAGCTTGAATGCCATTTAATCTCATATTCCCATGAAGGGTTATGCTTTAATGCCATCTGATCTCTTATTTCCATCATAGAGGACACATACAGTATGAAAATGAGCAAATATTAGCACTAGCATTAGATCGCTAGCATTAGCAAGTTACCATTAGCATTCAAACTTTAAGATTGCTGTATTTGCATATAGACAAGAAGGGTTAGCTTGAATGCCATTTAATCTCATATTCCCATGAAGGGTTATGCTTTAATGCCATCTGATGTCTTATTTCCATCATAGAGGACACATACAGTATGACAATGACCAGATATTAGCACTAGCATTAGATCGCTAGCATTAGCATTCAAACTTTAACGTGACTGTATTTGCATATTTACAAGAAGGGTTAAGCTTTAATGGCATCAAATTTCATATTCCCATGAAGGGTTATGCTTTAATGCCATTTGATCTCTTATTTTTTAACATCATAGAGGACACGTACAGTATGAAAATGACCAGACATTAACACTAGCATTAGATCGCTAGCATTAGCAAGTTAGCATTAGCATTCAAACTTTAACATGACTGTATTTGCATATTTACAAGAAGGGTTAAGCTTTAATGGCATCTAATTTCATATTCCCATGAAGGGTTATGCTTTAATGCCATGTGATCTCTTATTTCCATTATAGAGGACACGTACAGTATGAAAATGACCAGATATTAGCACTAGCATTAGATCGCTAGCATTAGCAAGTTAGCATTAGCATTCAAATTTAACATTGCTGTATTTGCATCTAAACAAGAAGGGTTAAGCTTTAATGCCATTTAATCTCATATTCCCATGAAGGGTTATGCTTTAATGCCAGGTGATCTCTTATTTCAATCATAGAGGACACGTACATTATGAAAATGACCAGATATTAGCACTAACATTAAATCGCTAGCATTAGCAAGTTAGCATGAGCATTCAAACTTTAACATTGCTGTATTTGCATATATACAAGAAGGGTTAAGCTTGAATGCCATTTAATCTCATATTCCCATGAAGGGTTATGCTTTAATGCCATCTGATCTCTTTTTTCCATCATAGAGGACACATACAGTATGACAATGACCAGATATTAGCACTAGCATTAGATCGTTAGCATTATCATTCAAACTTTAACATGACTGTATTTGCATATTTACAAGAAGGGTTAAGCTTTAATGCCATTTAATCTCATATTCCCATGAAGGGTTATGCTTTAATGCCATCTGATCTCTAATTTCCATCATAGAGGACACGTACATTATGAAAATGACCAGATTTTAGCAATAGCATTAGATTGCTAGCATTAGCAAGTTAGCATTAGCATTCAAACTTTAACATTACTGTATTTGTATATTAACAAGAAGGGTTAAGTTTTAATGCCATTTAATCTCAAATTGCCATGAAGGGTTATGCTTTAATGCCATCTGATCTCTTACTTCCATCATAGAGGACACATACAGTATGACAAAGACCAGATATTAGCACTAGCATTAGATCGCTAGCATTAGCAAGTTAGCATTAGCATTCAAATTTAACATTGCTGTATTTACATATATACAAGAAGGGTTAAGCTTTAATGCCATTTAATCTCATATTCCCATGAAGGGTTATGCTTTAATGCCATGTGATCTCTTATTTCCAACATAGAGGACACATACAGTATGACATTGACCAGATATTAGCACAAACAATTAAATCGCTAGCATTAACAAGTTAGCATTAGCATTCAAATTTTTAACATTGCTGTATTTGCATATATACAAGAAGGGTTAAGCTTTAATGCCATTTAATCTCATATTCCCATGAAGGGTTATGCTTTAATGCCATCTGATCTCTTATTTCCATCATAGAGGACACATACAGTATGAAAATGAGCAAATATTAGCACTAGCATTAGATCGCTAGCATTAGCAAGTTACCATTAGCATTCAAACTTTAAGATTGCTGTATTTGCATATAGACACGAAGGGTTAGCTTGAATGCCATTTAATCTCATATTCCCATGAAGGGTTATGCTTTAATGCCATCTGATGTCTTATTTCCATCATAGAGGACACATACAGTATGACAATGACCAGATATTAGCACTAGCATTAGATCATTAGCATTCAAACTTTAACTGTATTTGCATATTTACAAGAAGGGTTAAGCTTTAATGGCATCAAATTTCATATTCCATGAAGGGTTATGCTTTAATTCAAACTATAACATTGATCTCTTATTTTTTAACATCATTTGGACATATAAAATGACAATATTAACACTAGCATTAAATCGTAGCATTAGAAGTTAGCATTAGCATTCAAACTTTAACTGTATTTGCATATTTACAAGAAGGGTTAATGCATTTAATTTCATATTCCCATGAAGGGTTATGCTTTAATGCCATGTGATCTCTTATTTCCATCATAGAGGACACAGCATAGTATGAAAATGACCAGATATTAGCACTAGCATTAGATCGCTAGCAATAGCAAGTTAGCATTAGCATTCAAATTTAACATTCCTGTATTTGCATATAAACAAGAAGGGTTAAGCTTTAATGCCATTTAATCTCATATTCCCATGAAGGGTTATGCTTTAATGCCATCTGATCTCTTATTTCCATCATAGAGGACACGTACATTATGAAAATGACCAGATATTAGCACTAGCATTAAATCGCTAGCATTAGCAAGTTAGCATTAGCATTCAAACTTTAACATTGCTGTATTTGCAATATACAAAAGGGTTAACTTGAATGCCATTTAATCTCACATTCCCATGAAGGGTTATGCTTTAATGCCATCTGATCTCTTATTTCCATCATAGAGGACACATACATGACAATGACCAGATATGAGCACTATTTCCATCGCATTAGCATTCAAACTTTAACATGACCAGATATTTGCATTAGATTAGATAAGCTAGCATTAGCATTTAAATTTAACATGACTGTATTTGCATATTTGCAAGAAGGGTTATCATTAATGAATGCAAAATGACCAGATATTCCCAATGAAGGGTTATGCTTTAATGCCATTTAACATTACTCTTATATTTACATCATAGGGTTAAAGCTTAATGCCACATACAGTATGAAAATGACCAGATATTATCTCTTACATCATAGCATTAGATCGACAATGACCGGATATTAGCACTAGCATTAGATAAGCTAGCATTAGCAAACTTTTTACATGACTGTATTTGCATATTTACAAGAAGGGTTAAGCTTTAATGGCATCTAATTTCATATTCCCATGAAGGGTTATAATTTAATGCCATGTGATATCTTATTTCCATTATAGAGGACACGTACAGTATGAAAATGACCAGACATTAGCACTAGCATTAGATCGCTAGCATTAGCAAGTTCAAACTTTCAAATTTGACTTGCTTGCATTTATAAAAGAAGGGTTACAAGACAAGAAGGGTTAAGCTTTAATGCCATTTAATCTCATATTCCCATGAAGGGTTATGCTTTAATGCCATCTGATCTCTTATTTCCATCATAGAGGACACGTACAGTATGAAAATGACCAGATATTAGCACAAACAATAGATCGATAGCATTAGCAAGTTAGCATTAGCATTCAAACTTTAACATTGCTATATTTGAATTTATAAAAGAAGGGTTAAGCTTTAATGCCATTTAATCTCATATTCCCATGAAGGGTTATGCTTTAATGCCAGCTGATCTCTTATTTCCATTATAGAGGAAATGTACAATATGAAAATGACCAGATATTAGCACTAGCATTAGATCGCTAGCATTAGCAAGTTAGCATTAGCAGTCAAACTTTAATATTGCTGTATTTGCATATAAACAAGAATGGTTAAGCTTTAATGGCATTTAATCTCATATTCCCCATGAAGGGTTATGCTTTTTAATGCCATCTGATCTCTTATTTCCATCATAGAGGACACATACAGTATGACAATGACCAGATATTAGCACTAGCATTAGATCGCTAGCATTAGAAAAGTTAGCATTAACATTCACAACTTTAACATTATTTGCATATTTACTAGAAGGGTTAAGCTTTAATGCCATTTAATCTCATATTCCCATGAAGGGTTATGCTTTAAAGGCATCTGATCTCTCATTTCCATCATAGAGGACACATACAGTATGAAAATGACCAGATATTAGCACTAGCATTAGATCGCTAGCATTAGCAAGTTAGCATTAAATTCAAACTTTAACATTGCTGTATTTGCATATTTACAAGAAGGGTTAAGCTTTCATGCCATTTAATCTCATATTCCCATGAAAGGTTATGCTTTAATGCCATCTGATCTCTTATTTCCATCATAGAGGACACATACAGTATGAAAATGACCAGATATTAGCACTAGCATTAGATCGCTAGCATTAGCATTCAAACTTTTAACATGACTGTATTTGCATATTTACAAGAAGGGTTAAGCTTTAATGGCATCTAATTTCATATTCCCATGAAGGGTTATGCTTTAATGCCATTTGATCTCTTATTTTTTATCATAGAGGACACGTACAGTATGAAAATGACCAGATATTAGCACTAGCATTAGATCGCTAGCATTAGCAAGTTAGCATTAGCATTCAAACTTTAACATTGCTGTATTTGCATATTTACAAGAAGGGTTAAGCTTTAATGCCATTTAATCTCATATTCCCATGAAGGTTTATGCTTTAATGCCATGTGATCTCTTATTTCCATTATAGAGGACACGTACAGTATGAAAATGACCAGATATTAGCACTAGCATTAGATCGCTAGCATTAGCAAGTTAGCATTAGCATTCAAATTTAACATTGCTGTATTTGCATCTAAACAAGAAGGGTTAAGCTTTAATGCCATTTAATCTCATATTCCCCATGAAGGGTTATGCTTTAATGCCATCTGATCTCTTATTTCCATCATAGAGGACACGCATACATTATGAAAATGACCAGATATTAGCACTAACATTAAATCGCTAGCATTAGCAAGTTAGCATTAGCATTCAAACTTTAACATTGCTGTATTTGCATATATACAAGAAGGGTTAAGCTTTAATGCCATTTAATCTCATATTCCCATGAAGGGTTATGCTTTAATGCCATCTGATCTCTTATTTCCATCATAGAGGACACATGCAGTATGAAAATGACCAGATATTAGCACTAGCATTAGATCGCTAGCATTAGCAAGTTAGCATTAGCATTTAAACTTTAACATTGCTGTATTTGCATATATACTAGAAGGGTTAAGCTTTAATGCCTTTTAATTTCATATTCCCATGAAGGGTTATGCTATAATGGCATCTGATTTCTCATTTCCATCATAGAGGACACATACAGTATGACAATAACCAGATATTAGCACTAGCATTAGATGGCTAGCATTAGCATTAGCATTAGAATTCGAACTTTAACATTGCTGTATTTGCATATTTACAAGAAGGGTTAAGCTTTAATGCCATTTAATCTCATATTCCCATGAAGGGTTATGCTTTAATGCCATCTGATCTCTTATTTCCATCATAGAGGACACATACAGTATGACAATGACCAGATATTAGCACTACCATTAGATCGCTAGCATTAGCATTCAAACTTTAACATTACTGTATTTGCATATTTACAAGAAGGGTTCAGCTTTAATGCCATTTAATCTCAAATTGCCATGAAGGGTTATGCTTTAATGCCATGTGATCTCTTATTTCCATCATAGAGGACACGTACATTATGAAAATGACAAGATATTAGCAGTAACATTAAATCGCTAGCATTAGCAAGTTAGCATTAGCATTCAAACTTTAACATTGCTGTATTTGCATATATACAAGAAGGGTTAAGCTTGAATGCCATTTAATCTCATATTCCCATGAAGGGTTATGCTTGAATGGCATCTGATTTCTTACTTCCATCATAGAGGACACGTACAGTATGAAAATGACCAGATATTAGCACTTGCATTAGATCGCTAGCATTAGTAAGTTAGCATTAGCATTCAAACTTTAACATTTTTATTTTGCATATATACTAGAAAGGTTAAGCTTTAATGCCATTTAATCTCATATTCAGTTATGCTTTAAAGGCATCTGATCTCTTATTTCCATCATAGAGGACACATACAGTATGACAATGACCAGATATTAGCACTAGCATTAGATCGCTAGCATTAGCATTCAAACTTTAACATGACTGTATTTGCATATTTACAAGAAGGGTTAAGCTTTAATGCCATTTAATCTCATATTCCCATGAAGGGTTATGCTTTAATGCCATCTGATCTCTAATTTCCATCATAGAGGACACGTACAGTATGAAAATGACCAGATATTAGCACTAGCATTAGATCGCTAGCATTAGCAAGTTAGCATTAGCATTCAATTTTAACAGTGCTGTATTTGCATATATACTAGAAGGTTTAAGCTTTAATGCCATTTAATCTCATATTGCCATGAAGGGTTGTGCTTTTTTGCCATCTGATCTCTTATTTCCATCATAGAAGACAAGTACCGTATGAAAATGACTAGATATAAGCACTAGCATTAGATCGCTAGCATTAGCCTTCAAACTTTAACATGACTGTATTTGCATATTTACAAGAAGGGTTAAGCTTTAATGCCATGTGATCAATTATTTCCATCATAGAGGACACATACAGTATGACATTGACCAGATATTAGCACAAGCATTAAATCGCTAGCATTAGCAAGTTAGCATTAGCATTCAAACTTTAAAATTGCTGTATTTGCATATATACAAGAAGGGTTAAGCTTGAATGCCATTTAATCTCATATTCCCATGAAGGGTTATGTTTTAATGTCATCTGATCTCTTATTTCCATCATAGAGGACCGCATACAGTATAGAAAATGACCAGATATTAGCACTAGCATTAGATCGCTAGCATTAGCAAGTTAGCATTAGCATTCAAACTTTTACATTGCTGTATTTGCATATAGACAAGAAGCGTTAGCTTGAATGCCATTTAATCTCATATTCCCATGAAGGGTTATGCTTTAATGCCATCTGAACTCTTATTTCCATCATAGAGGACACATACAGTATGACAATGACCAGATTTTAGCAGTAGCATTAGATCGCTAGCATTAGCAAGTTAGCATTAGCATTCAAACTTTACCATTGTTGTATTTGCATATGTACTAGAAGGGTTAAGCTTTAATGCCATTTAATCTCATATTCCCATGAAGGGTTATGCTTTAAAGACATCTGATCTCTCATTTCCATCATAGAGGACACGTACAGTATGAAAATCACCAGATATTAGCACTAGCATTAGATCGCTAGCATTAGCAAGTTAGCATTTGAATTCAAACTTTAACATGGCTGTATTTGCTTATGTACAAGAAGGATTTAGCTTTAATGCCATTTAATCACACATTGCCATGAAGGGTTATGCTTTAATGCCATCTGATCTTGTATTTCCATCATAGAGGACACATACAGTATGACAATGATCAGATTTTAGCACTAGCATTAGCATTCAAACTTTAACATGACTGTATTAGTATATTTACAAGAAGCGTTAAGCTTTAATGCTATTTAATCTCAAATTGCCATGAAGGGTTATGGTTTTATGCCATCTGATGTCTTACTTCCATCATAGAGGACACATACAGTATGACAATGACCAGATATTAGCACTAGCATTAGATCGCTAGCATTAGCATTCAAACTTTAACATGACTGTATTTGCATATTTATAAGGAGGGTTAAGCTTTAATGACATCTAATTTCATATTCCCATGAAGGGTTATGCTTTAATGTCATGTGATCTCTTATTTCCATTATAGAGGACACGTACAGTATGGAAATGACCAGATATTAGCACTAGCATTTCATCGCTAGCATTAGCAAGTTAGCATTAGCATTCAAACTTTAATATTGCTGTATTTGCATATAAACAACAAGGGTTAGCTTGAATGCCATTTAATCTCATATTCCCATGAAGGGTTATGCTTTAATGCCATCTGACCTCTTATTTCCATCATAGAGGACACATACAGTATGACAATGACCACATATTAGCACTAGCATTAGATCGCTAGCATTAGCAAGTTAGCATTAGCATTCAAACTTAAACATTCCTGTATTTGCATATATACTAGAAGGGTTAAGCTTTAATGCCTTTTTATCTCATATTCCCATGAAGGGTTATGCTTTCAAGGCATCTGATCTCTCAATTCCATCATAGAGGACACGTACAGTATGAAAATGACCAGATATTAGCACTAGCATTAAATCGCTAGCATTAGCAAGTTAGCATTAGAATTCAAACTTTAACATTGCTGTATTTGCATATGTACAAGAAGGGTTAAGCTTTCATGCCATTTAATCTCACATTGCCATGAAAGGTTATGCTTTAATGCCATCTGATCTCTTATTTCCATCATAGAGGACACATACAGTATGACAATGACCAGATATTAGCACTAGCATTAGATCGCTAGCATTAGCATTCAAACTTTAACATGACTGTATTTGCATATTTACAAGAAGGGTTTAGCTTTAATGGCATCAAATTTCATATTCCCATGAAGGGTTATGCTTTAATGCCATTTGATCTCTTATTTTTTAACATCATAGAGGACACGTACAGTATGAAAATGACCAGACATTAGCACTAGCATTAGATCGCTAGCATTAGCAAGTTAGCATTAGCATTCAAACTTTATCATTACTGTATTTGCATATATACTGGAAGGGTTAAGATTTTAATGCCATTTAATCTCATATTCCCATGAAGGGTTATGCTTTAATGCCAGGTGATCTTTTATTTCCATTATAGAGGACACGTACAGTATGAAAATGACCAGATATTAGCACTAGCATTAGATCCCTAGCATTAGCAAGTTAGCATTAGCATTCAAATTTAACATTGCTGTATTTGCATCTATACAAGAAGGGTTAAGCTTTAATGCCATTTAATCTCATATTCCCATGAAGGGTTATGCTTTAATGCCAGGTGATCTCTTA
>CM056199.1:99809146-99863835 GCA_029692085.1 Gymnothorax javanicus
AGTTTGAATGTTAATGCTAACTTGCTAATGCTAGCGATCTAATGCTAGTGCTAATATCTGGTCATTTTCATACTGTACGTGTCCTCTATGATGGAAATAAGAGATCTGATGGCAAAAAAGCACAACCCTTCATGGCAATATGAGATTAAATGGCATTAAGGCTTAACCCTTGTTGTATATATACAAATACAGCAATGCTAAAGTTTGAATGCTAATGCTAACTTGCTAATGCTAGCGATCTAATGCTAGTGCTAATATCGGGTCATTTTCATACTGTACGTGTCCTCTATGATGGAAATAAGAGATCACATGGCATTAAAGCATAACCCTTCATGGGAATATGAGATTAGATGGCATTAAAGCTTAACCCTTATTGTAAATATGCAAATACAGTCATGTTAAAGTTTGAATGCTAATGCTAGCGATATAATGCTAGTGCTAATATCTAGTCATTGTCATACTGTATGTGTCCTCTTTGATGGAAATAAGAGATCAGATCGCATTGAAGCATAACCCTTCATGGGAATATTAGATTAGATGGAATTGAAGCTTAACCCTTCTTCTAAATATGCAAATACAGCACTGTTAAATTTCAATGCTAATGCTAACTTGCTAATGCTAGCGATCTAATGCTAGTGCTAATATCTGGTCATTGTCATACTGTATGTGTCCTCTATGATGGAAGTAAGAGATCAGATGGCATTAAAGCATAACCCTTCATTGCAATGTGAGATTAAATGGCATTAAAGCTTAACCCTTCTTGTACATATGCAAAAACAGCAATGTTAAAGTTTGATTTCTAATGCTAACTTGCTAATGCTATCGATCTTATGCTAATGCTAATATCTGGTCATTTTTATACTGTTCGTGTCCTCTATGATGGACATGAGAGATCAGATGCCTTTAAAGCATAACCCTTCATGGGAATATGAGATTAAATGGCATTAAAGCTTAACCCTTCTCGTACATATGCAAATACAGCAATGTTAAAGTTTGAATGCTAATGCTAACTTGCGAATGCTAGCGATCTAATGGTAGTGCTAATATCTGGTCTTTCTCATACTGTATGTGTCCTCTATGATGGAAATAAGAGCTCAGATGGCATTAAAGAATAACCCTTCATGGGAATATGAGATTAAATGGCATTCAAGCTTAACCCTTCTTGTATATATGCAAATACAGCATTGTTAAAGTTTGAATGCTAATGCTAACTTGTTAATGCTAGCGATCTAATGCTAGTGCTAATATCTGGTCATTTTCATACTGTACGTGTCCTCTATGATGGAACTAAGAGATCAGATGGCATTAAAGCATAACCCTTCATGGGAATATGAGATTAAATGCCATTCAAGCTTAACCCTTCTTGTATATATGCAAATACAGCAATGTTAAAGTTTGAATGCTAATGCTAACTTGCTAATGCCAGCGATCTAATGCTACTACTAAAATCTGGTCATTTTCATACTGTACGTGTCCTCTATGATGGAAATAAGAGATCAGATGGCATTAAAGCATATCCCTTCATGGGAATATGAGATTAAATGGCATTAAATCTTAACCCTTCTTTTATATATGCAAATACAGCAATGTTAAATTTGAATGCTAATGCTAACCTGCTAATGCTAGCGATCTAATGCTAGTTCTAATATCTGGTCATTTTCATACTGTACGTGTCCTCTATAATGGAAATAAGAGATCACATGGCATTAAAGCATAACCCTTTATGGGAATATGAGATTAAATGGCATTCTGCTTAACCCTTCTTGTATATATGCAAATTCAGCAATGTTAAAGTTTGAATGCTAATGCTAACTTGTTAATGCTAGCGATTTTATTTTTGAGATAATATCTGGTCATTTTCCTAATGTACGTGTCCTCTATGATGGAAATAAGAGATAAAATGCCATTCAAGCTTAACCCTTCTTGTATATATGCAAATACAGTCATGTTAAAGTTTCAATGCTAATGCTAGCGATCTAATGCTAGTGCTAATATCTAGTCATTGTCATACTGTACGTGTCCTCTTTGATGGAAATAAGAGATCAGATCGCATTAAAGCATAACCCATCATGGGAATATTAGATTAGATGGCATTGAAGCTTAACCCTTCTTGCAAATATGCAAATACAGCACTGTTAAATTTGAATGCTAATGCTAACTTTGGAATAATGCTAGCAATCTAATGCTAGTGCTAATATCTGGTCATTTTCATACTGTACGTGTCCTCTTTGATGGAAATAAGAGATCAGATGGCATTAAAGCATAACCCTTCATGGCATTATGAGATTAAATGGCATTAAAGCTTAACCCTTCTTGTAAATATACTAATACAGCAATGTTAAAGTTTGAATGGTAATGCTAACTTGCTAATGCAAGCAATCTAATGCTATTGCTATCTGGTCATTTTCATACTGTACGTGTCCTCTATGATGGAAATAAGAGATCTGATGGCATTAAAGCATAACCCTTCATGGGAATATGAGATTAAATGGCATTAAAAGCTTAACCCTTCTTGTATATATGCAAATACAGCAATGTTAAAGTTTGAATGCTAATGCTAACTTGCTAATGCTAGCGATTTAATGCTAGTGCTAATATCTGGTCATTTTCATAATGTACGTGTCCTCTATGATGGAAATAAGAGATCAGATGGCATTAAAGCATAACCCTTCATGGGAATATGAGATTAAATGGCATTAAAGCTTAACCCTTCTTGTAAATATGCAAAACAGTCATGTTAAAGTTTGAATGCTAATGCTAACTTGATAATGCCAGCGATTTAATTTTAGTCCTAATATCTGGTCATTGTCATAATGTATGTGTCCTCTATGATGGAAATAAGAGATCACATGGCATTAAAGCATAACCCTTCATGGGAATATGAGATTAGATGGCATTAAAGCTTAACCCTTCTTGTAAATATGCAAATACAGTCATGTTAAAGTTTGAATGCTAATGAACTAATGCTAGCGATCTAATGCTAGTCCTAATATCTGGTCATTTTCATACTGTATGTGTCCTCTTTGATGGAAATAAGAGATCAGATGGCATTAAAGCATAACCCATCATGGGAATATTAGATTAGATGGCATTAAAAGCAACCCTTCTTGTAAATATGCAAATACAGCAATGTTAAAAGTTTGAATTGTAATGCTAACTTGTTAATGCTAATCTAATGCTAGTGCTAATATCTGGTCATTTTCATACTCTAGGGTCCTCTATGATGGAAATAAGAGATCAGATGGCATTAAAGCATAACCCTTCATGGGAATATGAGATTAAATGGCATTAAAGCTAACCCTTCTTGTAAATATGCAAATACAGCAATGTTAAAGTTTGAATGCTAATGCTAACTTGCTAATGCTAGCGATTTAATGTTAGTGCTAATATCTGGTCATTTTCATACTGTACGTGTCCTCTATGATGGAAATAAGAGATCAGATGGCATTAAAGCATAACCCTTCATGGGAATATGAGATTAAATGGCATTAAAAGCTTAACCCTTCTTGTATATATGCAAATACAGCAATGTTAAAGTTTGAATATGCAAATACAGTGCTAGCGAAAGTAATGAAGTGCTAATATGTAGGTCATTTAATGCTAGTGCTAATATCTAGTGGATTGTCATGGCATTAAAGTATAACCCTTCTTTGAATATGAGATTAGATCAGTCATTTTAAGCATAACCCTTCATAAATATGCAATTACATGGCATGTTAAAGTTTGAATGCTAATGCTAATCCTTCTAATATCTAGTCATTGTCATACTGTATGTGTCCTCTTTGATGGAAATAAGAGATCAGATGTTTAAAGCATTTCATGGGAATATGAGATTAGATGGCATTAAAGCTTAACCCTTCTAGTACATATGTAAATACAGCAATGTTAAAGTTTGAATGCTAATGCTAACTTGCTAATGCCAGCGATCTAATGCTACTACTAAAATCTGGTCATTTTCATACTGTACGTGTCCTCTATGATGGAAATAAGAGATCAGATGGCATTAAAGCATATCCCTTCATGGGAATATGAGATTAAATGGCATTAAATCTTAACCCTTCTTTTATATATGCAAATACAGCAATGTTAAATTTGAATGCTAATGCTAACCTGCTAATGCTAGCGATCTAATGCTAGTTCTAATATCTGGTCATTTTCATACTGTACGTGTCCTCTATAATGGAAATAAGAGATCACATGGCATTAAAGCATAACCCTTTATGGGAATATGAGATTAAATGGCATTCAAGCTTAACCCTTCTTGTATATATGCAAATTCAGCAATGTTAAAGTTTGAATGCTAATGCTAACTTGTTAATGCTAGCGATTTTATTTTTGAGATAATATCTGGTCATTTTCCTAATGTACGTGTCCTCTATGATGGAAATAAGAGATAAAATGCCATTCAAGCTTAACCCTTCTTGTATATATGCAAATACAGTCATGTTAAAGTTTCAATGCTAATGCTAGCGATCTAATGCTAGTGCTAATATCTAGTCATTGTCATACTGTACGTGTCCTCTTTGATGGAAATAAGAGATCAGATCGCATTAAAGCATAACCCATCATGGGAATATTAGATTAGATGGCATTGAAGCTTAACCCTTCTTGCAAATATGCAAATACAGCACTGTTAAATTTGAATGCTAATGCTAACTTGCTAATGCTAGCAATCTAATGCTAGTGCTAATATCTGGTCATTTTCATACTGTACGTGTCCTCTTTGATGGAAATAAGAGATCAGATGGCATTAAAGCATAACCCTTCATGGCATTATGAGATTAAATGGCATTAAAGCTTAACCCTTCTTGTAAATATACTAATACAGTAATGTTAAAGTTTGAATGGTAATGCTAACTTGCTAATGCAAGCAATCTAATGCTATTGCTAATATCTGGTAATTTTCATACTGTACGTGTCCTCTATGATGGAAATAAGAGATTAGATGGCATTAAAGCATAACCTTTCATGGGAATATGAGATTAAATGGCATTCAAGCTTAACCCTTCTTGTATATATGCAAATACAGCAATGTTAAAGTTTGAATGCTAATGCTAACTTGCTAATGCTAGCGATTTAATTTTAATGCTAATATCTGGTCATTTTCATAATGTACGTGTCCTCTATGATGGAAATAAGAGATCAGATGGCATTAAAGCATAACCCTTCATGGGAATATGAGATTAAATGGCATTCAAGCTTAACCCTTCTTGTATATATGCAAATACAGCAATGTTAAAGTTTGAATGCTAATGCTAACTTGCTAATGCCAGCGATTTAATTTTAGTCCTCATATCTGGTCATTTTCATAATGTACGTGTCCTCTATGATGGAAATAAGAGATCACATGGCATTCAAGCATAACCCTTCATGGGAATATGAGATTAGATGGCATTAAAGCTTAACCCTTCTTGTAAATATGCAAATACAGTCATGTTAAAGTTTGAATGATAATGCTAGCGATCTAATGCTAGTCCTAATATCTAGTCATTGTCATACTGTATGTGTCCTCTTTGATGGAAATAAGAGATCAGATCGCATTAAAGCATATCCCATCATGGGAATATTAGATTAGATGGCATTGAAGCTTAACCCTTCTTGTAAATATGCAAATACAGCACTGTTAAATTTGAATGCTAATGCTAACTTGCTAATGCTAGCGATCTAATGCTAGTGCTAATATCTGGTCATTTTCATACTGTACGTGTCCTCTTTGATGGAAATAAGAGATCAGATGGCATTAAAGCATAACCCTTCATGGCATTATGAGATTAAATGGCATTAAAGCTTAACCCTTCTTGTAAATATACTAATACAGTCATGTTAAAGTTTGAATTGTAATGCTAACTTGCTAATGCAAGCAATCTAATGCTATTGCTAATATCTGGTAATTTTCATACTGTACGTGTCCTCTATGATGGAAATGAGAGATCAGATGGCATTAAAGCATAACCTTTCATGGGAATATGAGATTAAATGGCATTCAAGCTTAACCCTTCTTGTATATATGCAAATACAGCAATGTTAAAGTTTGAATGCTAATGCTAACTTGCTAATGCTAGCGATTTAATTTTAGTGCTAATATCTAGTCATTTTCATAATGTACGTGTCCTCTATGATGGAAAAAAGAGATCACATGGCATTAAAGCATAACCCTTCATGGGAATATGAGATTAGATGTCATTAAAGCTTAACCCTTCTTGTAAATATGCAAATACAGTCATGTTAAAGTTTGAATGCTAATGCTAGCGATCTAATGCTAGTGCTAATATCTAGTCATTGTCATACTGTATGTGTCCTCTTTGATGGAAATAAGAGATCAGATCGCATTAAAGCATAACCCTTCATGGGAATATTAGATTAGATGGCATGGAAGCTTAACCCTTCTTCTAAATATGCAAATACAGCACTGTTAAATTTGAATGCTAATGCTAACTTGCTAATGCTAGCGATCTAATGCTAGTGCTAATATCTGGTCATTTTCATACTGTATGTGTCCTCTATGATGGAAGTAAGAGATCAGATGGCATTAAAGCATAACCCTTCATTGCAATGTGAGATTAAATGGCAATAAAGCTTAACCCTTCTTGTACATATGCAAATACAGCAATGTTAAAGTTTGATTTCTAATGCTAACTTGCTAATGCTATCGATCTTATGCTAATGCTAATATCTGGTCATTTTTATACTGTACGTGTCCTCTATGATGGACATGAGAGATCAGATGCCATTTAAAGCATAACCCTTCATGGGAATATGAGATTAAATGGCATTAAAGCTTAACCCTTCTCGTACATATGCAAATACAGAAATGTTAAAGTTTGAGTGCTAATGCTAACTTGCGAATGCTAGCGATCTAATGGTAGTGCTAATATCTGGTCATTTTCATACTGTACATGTCCTCTTTGATGGAAATAAGAGATCAGATGGCATTAAAGCATAACCCTTAATGGCAATATGAGATTAAATGGCATTAAAGCTTAACCCTTCTTGTATACATACAAATACAGCAATGTTAAAGTTCGAATTCTAATGCTAACTTGCTAATGCTAGCGATCTAATGCTAGTGCTAAAATCTTGTCATTTTAATACTGTACTTGTCTTCAATGATGGAAATAAGAGATCAGATGGCATTAAATCATAACCCTTCATGGCAATATGAGATTAAATGGCATTAAAGCTTAACCCTTCTTGTACATATGCAAATACAGCAATGTTAAATTTTGAATTCTAATGCTAATGCTAGCGATCTAATGCTGCTAATATCGGGCGATACTAATGGAAATAAGAGATCAGATGGCATTTAAGCATAACCCTTCATGGGAATATGAGATTAGATGGCATTAAAGCTATTGTATATATACAAATACAGCAATGTTAAAGTTCAATTTTAATGGTAACTTGCTAATGCTTTATGATCTAATGCTAGAGCTAATATCTTGTCATTTTCATACGGTACTTGTCTTCTATGATGGATATAAGAGATCAGATGGCATTAAAGCATAACCCTTCATGGGAATATGAGATTAAATGGCATTAAAGCTTCACCGTTCTTTTATAATTCAAATACAGCAATGTTAAAGTTTGAATGCTAATGCTAACTTGCTAATGCTAGCGATCTATTGTTCGTGCAAATATCTGGTCATTTTCATACTGTACGTGTCCTCTATGATGGAAATAAGAGATCAGATGGCATTAAAACATAACCCTTCATGGGAATATGAGATTAAATGGCATTAAAGCTTAACCCTTCTTTTATAAATTCAAATACAGCAATGTTAAAGTTTGAATTTTAATGCTAACTTGCTAATGCTAGCGATCTAATGCTAGTGCTAATATCTGGTCATTTTCATACTGTACGTGTCCTCTATGATGGAAATAAGAGATCTGATGGCAAAAAAAACACAACCCTTCATGGCAATATGAGATGAAATGGCATTAAAGCTTAACCCTTCTTGTATATATACAAATACAGCAATGTTAAAGTTTGAATGCTAATGCTAACTTGCTAATGCTAGCGATCTAATGCTAGTGCTAATATCGGGTCATTTTCATACTGTACGTGTCCTCTATGATGGAAATAAGAGATCACATGGCATTAAAGCATAACCCTTCATGGGAATATGAGATTAGATGGCATTAAAGCTTAACCCTTCTTGTAAATATGCAAATACAGTCATGTTAAAGTTTGAATGCTAATGCTAGCGATCTAATGCTAGTGCTAATATCTAGTCATTGTCATACTGTATGTGTCCTCTTTGATGGAAATAAGAGATCAGATCGCATTGAAGCATAACCCTTCATGGGAATATGAGATTAGATGGAATTGAAGCTTAACCCTTCTTCTAAATATGCAAATACAGCACTGTTAAATTTGAATGCTAATGCTAACTTGCTAATGCTAGCGATCTAATGCTAGTGCTAATATCTGGTCATTGTCATACTGTATGTGTCCTCTATGATGGAAGTAAGAGATCAGATGGCATTAAAGCATAACCCTTCATTGCAATGTGAGATTAAATGGCATTAAAGCTTAACCCTTCTTGTACATATGCAAAAACAGCAATGTTAAAGTTTGATTTCTAATGCTAACTTGCTAATGCTATCGATCTTATGCTAATGCTAATATCTGGTCATTTTTTTACTGTTCGTGTCCTCTATGATGGACATGAGAGATCAGATGCCTTTAAAGCATAACCCTTCATGGGAATATGAGATTAGATGGCATTAAAGCTTAACCCTTCTTGTAAATATGCAAATACAGTCATGTTAAAGTTTGAATGCTAATGCTAGCGATCTAATGCTAGTGCTAATATCTAGTCATTGTCATACTGTATGTGTCCTCTTTGATGGAAATAAGAGATCAGATCTTATTAAAGAATAACCCTTCATGGGAATATTAGATTAGATGGCATTGAAGCTTAACCCTTCTTGTAAATATGCAAATACAGCACTGTTAAATTTGAATGCTAATGCTAACTTGCTAATGCTAGCGATCTAATGCTAGTGCTAATATCTGGTCATTTTCATACTGTACGTGTCCTCTTTGATGGAAATAAGAGATCAGATGGCATTTAAGCATAACCCTTCATGGGAATATGAGATTAGATGGCATTAAAGCTTAACCCTTCTTGTATATATACAAATACAGCAATGTTAAAGTTCGAATTCTAATGGTAACTTGCTAATGCTTGCGATCTAATGCTAGTGCTAATATCTTGTCATTTTCATACGGTACGTGTCCTCTATGATGGAAATAAGAGATCAGATGGCATTAAAGCATAACCCTTCATGGCAATATGAGATTAAATGGCATTAAATCTTAACCCTTCTTTTATATATGCAAATACAGCAATGTTAAATTTGAATGCTAATGCTAACCTGCTAATGCTAGCGATCTAATGTTAGTGCTAATATCTGGTCATTTTCATACTGTACGTGTCCTCTATAATGGAAATAAGAGATCACATGGCATTAAAGCATAACCCTTTATGGGAATATGAGATTAAATGGCATTCAAGCTTAACCCTTCTTGTATATATGCAAATTCAGCAATGTTAAAGTTTGAATGCTAATGCTAACTTGTTAATGCTTGCGATTTTATTTTTGAGCTAATATCTGGTCATTTTCCAAATGTACGTGTCCTCTATGATGGAAATAAGACATCACATGGCATTAAAGCATAACCCTTCATGGGAATATGAGATTAGATGGCATTAAAGCTTAACCCTTCTTGTAAATATGCAAATACAGTCATGTTAAAGTTTGAATGCTAATGCTAGCGCTCTAATGCTAGTGCTAATATCTAGTTATTGTCATACTGTATGTGTCCTCTTTGATGGAAATAAGAGATCAGATCGCATTTAAGCATAACCCATCATGGGAATATTAGATTAGATGGCATTGAAGCTTAACCCTTCTTGTAAATATGCAAATACAGCATTGTGAAATTTGAATGCTAATGCTAACTTGCTAATGCTAGCGATCTAATGCTAGTGCTAATATCTGGTCATTTTCATACTGTACGTGTCCTCTTTGATGGAAATAAGAGATCAGATGTCATTAAAGCATAACCCTTCATGGCATTATGAGAATAAATGGCATTAAAGCTTAACCCTTCTTGTAAATATACTAATACAGTAATGTTAAAGTTTGAATGGTAATGCTAACTTGCTAATGCAAGCAATCTAATGCTATTGCTAATATCTGGTAATTTTCATACTGTACGTGTCCTCTATGATGGAAATAAGAGATTAGATGGCATTAAAGCATAACCTTTCATTGAATATGAGATAAAATGGCATTCAAGCTTAACCCTTCTTGTATATATGCAAATACAGCAATGTTAAAGTTTGAATGCTAATGCTAACTTGCTAATGCTAGCGATTTAATTTTAGTGCTAATATCTGGTCATTTTCATAATGTATGTGTCCTCTATGATGGAAATAAGAGATCAGATGGCATTAAAGCATAACCCTTCATGGGAATATGAGATTAAATGGCATTCAAGCTTAACCCTTCTTGTATATATGCAAATACAGCATTGTTTAAGTTTGAATGCTAATGCTAACTTGCTAATCCTAGCGATTTAATGTTAGTGCTAATATCTGGTCATTTTCATAATGAACGTGTCCTCTATGATGGAAATAAGAGATCACATGGCATTAAAGCATAACCCTTCATGGGAATATGAGATTAGATGGCATTAAAGCTTAACCCTTCTTGTAAATATGCAAATACAGTCAATGTTAAAGTTTGAATGCTAATGCTAACGCTAATGCTAGTGCTTTAATATCTAGTTATTGTCATACTTTCATAATGTATGTGTCCTCTTTGATGGAAATAAGAGATCAGATCGCATTTAAGCATAACCCATCATGGGAATATTAGATTAGATGGCATTGAAGCTTAACCCTTCTTGTAAATATGCAAATACAGCATTGTTAAATTTGAATGCTAATGCTAACTTGCTAATGCTAGCGATCTAATGCTAGTGCTAATATCTGGTCATTTTCATAATGTATGTGTCCTCTTTGATGGAAATAAGAGATCAGATGTCATTAAAGCATAACCCTTCATGGCATTATGAGAATAAATGGCATTAAAGCTTAACCCTTCTTGTAAATATACTAATACAGTAATGTTAAAGTTTGAATGGTAATGCTAACTTGCTAATGCAAGCAATCTAATGCTATTGCTAATATCTGGTAATTTTCATACTGTACGTGTCCTCTATGATGGAAATAAGAGATTAGATGGCATTAAAGCATAACCTTTCATTGGAATATGAGATTAAATGGCATTCAAGCTTAACCCTTCTTGTATATATGCAAATACAGCAATGTTAAAGTTTGAATGCTAATGCTAACTTGCTAATGCTAGCGATTTAATTTTAGTGCTAATATCTGGTCATTTTCATAATGTATGTGTCCTCTATGATGGAAATAAGAGATCAGATGGCATTAAAGCATAACCCTTCATGGGAATATGAGATTAAATGGCATTCAAGCTTAACCCTTCTTGTATATATGCAAATACAGCATTGTTTAAGTTTGAATGCTAATGCTAACTTGCTAATCCTAGCGATTTAATGTTAGTGCTAATATCTGGTCATTTTCATAATGAACGTGTCCTCTATGATGGAAATAAGAGATCACATGGCATTAAAGCATAACCCTTCATGGGAATATGAGATTAGATGGCATTAAAGCTTAACCCTTCTTGTAAATATGCAAATACAGTCATGTTAAAGTTTGAATGCTAATGCTAGCGATCTATTGCTAGTGCTAATATCTAGTCATTGTCATACTGTATGTGTCCTCTATGATGGAAGTAAGAGATCAGATTGCATTAAAGCATAACCCTTCATGGGAATATGAGATTAAATTGCATTCAAGCTAACCCTTCTTGTCAAAATGCAAATACAGCAATGTTAAAGTTTGAATGCTAATGCTAACTTGCTAATGCTAGCGATCTAATGCTAGTGCAAATATCTGGTCATTTTCAGACTGTACGTGTCCTCTATGATGGAAATCAGAGATCAGATGGCATTAAAGCATAACCCTTCAAGGGAATATGAGATAAAATGCCATTCAAGCTTAACCCTTCTTGTATATATGCAAATACAGTAATGTTAAAGTTTGAATGCTAATGCTAACTTGCTAATGCTAGCGATTTAATTTTAGAGCTAATATCTGGTCATTTTCATAATGTACGTGTCCTCTATGAAGGAAATAAGAGATCACATGCCATTAAAGCATAACCCTTCATGGGAATATGAGATGAGATGGCATTAAAGCTTAACCCTTCTTGTAAATATGCAAAAACAGTCATGTTAAAGTTTGAATGCAATGCTAATGCTAATGCTAGATCTAATGCTAGTGCTAATATCTGGTCATTTTCATACTGTACGTGTCCTCTTTGATGGAAATAAGAGATCAGATGGCATTAAAGCATAACCCTTCATGGGAATATTAGATTAAATGGCATTAAAGCTAACCCTTCTTGTAAATATGCAAATACAGCACTGTTAAATTTGAATGCTAATGCTAACTTGCTAATGCTAGCAATCTAATGCTAGTGCTAATATCTGGTCATTTTCATACTGTATGTGTCCTCTTTGATGGAAATAAGAGATCAGATGGCATTAAAGCATAACCCTTCATGGCATTATGAGATTAAATGGCATTAAAGCTTAACCCTTCTTGTAAATATACAAATACAGCAATGTTAAAGTTTGAATGCTAATGCTAACTTGCTAATGCTAGCAATCTAATGCTATTGCTAATATCTGGTCATTTTCATACTGTACGTGTCCTCTATGATGGAAATAAGAGATCAGATGGCATTAAAGCATAACCCTTCATGGGAATATGAGATTAAATGGCATTAAAGCTTAACCCTTCTTGTAAATATGCAAATACAGCAATGTTAAAGTTTGAATGCTAATGCTAATTGCTAATGCTAGCGATCTAATGTTAATGCTAATATCTGGTCATTTTCATACTGTATGTGTCCTCTATGATGGAAATAAGAGATCAGATGGCATTAAAGCATAACCCTTCATGGGAATATGAGATTAGATGGCATTAAAGCTTAACCCTTCTTGTAAATATGCAAATACAGCACTGTTAAAGTTTGAATGCTAATGCTAACTTGCTAATGCTAGCGATCTAATGCTAATGCTAATATCTGGTCATTTTCATACTGTATGTGTCCTCTATGATGGAAATAAGAGATCAGATGGCATTAAAAGCATAACCCTTCATTGCAATATGAGATTAAATGGCATTAAAGCTTAACCCTTCTTGTAAATATGCAAATACAGCAATGTTAAAGTTTGAATGCTAATGCTAACTTGCTAATGCTATCGATCTAATGCTAGTGCTAATATCTGGTCATTTTCATACTGTATGTGTCCTCTATGATGGAAATAAGAGATCAGATGGCATTAAAGCATAACCCTTCATTGGAATATGAGATTAAATGGCATTAAAGCTTAACCCTTCTTGTACATATGCAAATACAGCAATGTTAAAGTTTGAATGCTAATGCTAACTTGCTAATGCTAGCGATCTAATGCTAGTGCTAATATCTGGTCATTTTCATACTGTATGTGTGTCTTTATGATGGAAATAAGAGATCAGATGGCATTAAAGCATAACCCTTCATGGGAATATGAGATTAAATGGCATTAAAGCTTAACCCTTCTTGTCTATATGCAAATACAGCAATGTTAAAGTTTGAATGCTAATGCTAACTTGCTAATGCTAGCGATCTAATGCTAGTGCTAATATCTGGTCATTTTCATAATGTATGTGTCCTCTATGATGGAAATAAGAGATCAGATGGCATTAAAGCATAACCCTTCATGGGAATATGAGATTAAATGGCATTCAAGCTTAACCCTTCTTGTATATATGCAAATACAGCAATGTTAAAGTTTGAATGCTAATGCTAACTTGCTAATGCTAGCGATCTAATGCTAGTGCTAATATCTGGTCATTTTCATAATGTACGTGTCCTCTATGATGGAAATAAAGATCAGATGGCATTAAAGCATAACCCTTCATGGGAATATGAGATTAAATGGCATTAAAGCTTAACCCTTCTTGTATATATGCAAATACAGCAATGTTAAAGTTTGAATGCTAATGCTAACTTGCTAATGCTAGCGATTTAATGCTAGTGCTAATATCTGGTCATTTTCATACTGTACATGTCCTCTATGATGGAAATAAGAGATCAGATGGCATTAAAAGCATAACCCTTCATGGCAATATGAGATTAAATGGCATTAAAGCTTAACCCTTCTTGTATATATGCAAATACAGCAATGTTAAAGTTTGAATGCTAATGCTAACTTGCTAATGCTAGCGATCTAATGCTAGTGCTAAAATCTGGTCATTTTCATACTGTACATGTCCTCTATGATGGAAATAAGAGATCAGATGGCATTAAAGCATAACCCTTCATGGGAATATGAGATTAAATGGCATTAAAGCTTAACCCTTCTTGTATATATGCAAATACAGCAATGTTAAAGTTTGAATTCTAATGCTAACTTGCTAATGCTAGCGATCTAATGCTAGTGCTAATATCTGGTCATTTTCATACTGTATGTGTCCTCTATGATGGAAATAAGAGATCAGATGGCATTAAAGCATAACCCTTCATGGGAATATGAGATTAAATGGCATTAAAGCTTAACCCTTCTTGTAAATATGCAAATACAGCAATGTTAAAGTTTGAATGCTAATGCTAACTTGCTAATGCTAGCGATCTAATGCTAGTGCTAATATCTGGTCATTTCATACTGTATGTCCCTCTATGATGGAAATAAGAGATCAGATGGCATTAAAGCATAACCCTTCATGGGAATATGAGATTAAATGGCATTCAAGCTTAACCCTTCTTGTAAATATGCAAATACAGCAATGTTAAAAGTTTGAATGCTAATGCTAACTTGCTAATGCTAGCGATCTAATGCTAGTGCTAATATCTGGTCATTTTCATACTGTATGTGTCCTCTATGATGGAAATAAGAGATCAGATGGCATTAAAGCATAACCCTTCATGGGAATATGAGATTAAATGGCATTAAAAAGCTTAACCCTTCTTGTAAATATGCAAATACAGCAATGTTAAAGTTTGAATGCTAATGCTAACTTGCTAATGCTAGCGATCTAATGCTAGTGCTAATATCTGGTCATTTTCATACTGTACTGTCTCTATGATGGAAATAAGAGATCAGATGGCATTAAAACATAACCCTTCATGGGAATATGAGATTAGATGGCATTAAAGCTTAACCCTTCTTGTAAATATGCAAATACAGCACTGTTAAAGTTTGAATGCTAACTGCTAATGCTAGATCTAATGCTAGTGCTAATATCTAGTCATTGTCATACTGTATGTGTCCTCTATGATGGAAATAAGAGATCAGATGCATTAAAGCATAACCCTTCATGGGAATATGAGATTAAATGGCATTAAAGCTAACCCTTCTTGTATATATGCAAATACAGCAATGTTAAAAGTTTGAATGCTAATGCTAACTTACTAATGCTAGCGATCTAATGCTAGTGCAAATATCTGGTCATTTTCATACTGTATGTGTCCTCTATGATGGAAATAAGAGATCAGATGGCATTAAAAGCATAACCCTTCATGGGAATATGAGATTAAATGGCATTCCAGCTTAACCCTTCTTGTATATATGCAAATACAGCAATGTTAAAGTTTGAATGCTAATGCTAACTTGCTAATGCTAGCGATTTAATGTTAGTGCTAATATCTTGAAATTTTCATAATGTACATGTCCTCTATGATGGAAATAAGAGATCACATGGCATTAAAAGCATAACCCTTCATGGGAATATGAGATTAGATGGCATTAAAAGCTTAACCCTTCTTGTAAATATGCAAATACAGTCATGTTAAAGTTTGAATGCTGCTAATGGTAGCGATCTAATGCTAGTGCTAATATCTAGTCATTGTCATACTGTATGTGTCCTCTTTGATGGAAATAAGAGATCAGATGGCATTAAAGCATAACCCTTCATGGGAATTTGAGATTAAATGGCATTAAAGCTTAACCCTTCTTGTAATATGCAAATACAGCATGTTAAAGTTTGAATGCTAATGCTAACTTGCTAATGCTAGCAATCTAATGCTAGTGCTAATATCTGGTCATTTTCATACTGTATGTGTCCTCTATGATGGAAATAAGAGATCAGATGGCATTAAAAGCATAACCCTTCATGGGAATATGAGATTAAATGGCATTAAAGCTTAACCCTTCTTGTAAATATGCAAATACAGTCATGTTAAAGTTTGAATGCTAATGCTAACGATCTAATCTAATGCTAGTGCTAATATCTGGTCATTTTCATACTGCATGTGTCCTCTATGATGGAAATAAGAGATCAGATGGCATTAAAAGCATAACCCTTCATGGCAATATGAGATTAAATGGCATTAAAGCTTAACCCTTCTTGTAAATATACAAATACAGTCATGTTAAAGTTTGAATGCTAATGCTAACTTGCTAATGCTAGCGATTTAATGGTGCATTCTGGTCATTTTTCATAATGTATGTGTCCTCTATGATGGAAATAAGAGATCAGATGGCATTAAAGCATAACCCTTCATGGGAATATGAGATTAAATGGCATTAAAAGCTTAACCCTTCTTGTAAATATGCAAATACAGCAATGTTAAAGTTTGAATGCTAATTGCTAATGCTAGCGATCTAATGCTAGTGCTAATATCTGGTCATTTTCATACTGTATGTGTCCTCTATGATGGAAATAAGAGATCAGATGTCTTTAAAAGCATAACCCTTCATGGGAATATGAGATTAAATGGCATTAAAGCTTAACCCTTCTTGTAAATATGCAAATACAGCAATGTTAAAGTTTGAATGCTAATGCTAACTTGCTAATGCTAGCGATCTAATGCTAGTGCTAATATCTGGTCATTGTCATACTGTATGTGTCCTCTATGATGGAAATAAGAGATCAGATGGCATTAAATCATAACCCTTCATGGGAATATGAGATTAAATGGCATTCAAGCTTAACCCTTCTTGTAAATATGCAAATACAGTCAATGTTAAAGTTTGAATGCTAATGCTAATGCTAATGCTAGCGATCTAATGCTAGTGCTAATATCTGGTCATTTTCATGCTGTATGTGTCCTCTATGATGGAAATAAGAGATCAGATGGCATTAAAGCATAACCCTTCATGGCAATTTGAGATTAAAATGGCATTAAAGCTTAACCCTTCTTCAAAATATACAAATACAATACAGCAATGTTAAAGTTTGAATGCTAATGCTAACTAATGCTAGCGAAATGCTGGTCATTTTCATCTGTACGTGTCCTTTTGATGGAAATAAGAGATGTCCATTAAAGCATAAAATGGGGAATATGAGATTAAATGGCATTAAAAGCATAACCCTTTCTTGTAAATATGCAAATACAGTCATGTTAAAAGTTTGAATGGCAATGCTAAAGCTGCTAATATCTGGTCATTGTCATACTGTATGTGTCCTCGATGATGGAAATAAGAGTGTCAGATGGCATTAAAGAATAACCCATCATGGGAATAAGAATTAAATGGCATTCAAGCTTAACCCTTCTTGTCTATATGCAAATACAGTATTGTTCAAGTTTGAATCTAATGCTAATGCTAATATCTAATCTAGTCCTTATTCATATTTTCATACTGTGTCCTCTATGATGGAAATAAGAGATCAGATGGCAAAGCATAACCCTTCATGGGAATATGATTAAATGGCATTCAAATGCTTAACTTCTTCAAATATATGGAAATTCAGCAAATACAGCAATGTTAAATTTGAAATTTAAATGCTAATTGCTAATCTTAGTATTTAATGTTAGTGCTAATATCTGTTCATTTTCATAATGCTAATCTATGATAAATAAGAGATCACATGGCATTAAAAGCATAACCCTTCATGGGAATATGAGATTAAATGGCATTAAATCTAACCCTTCTTGTAAATATGCAAATACAGTCATGTTAAAGTTTGAATGCTAATGCTAACACTGGAAATGCTAGTGCTAATATCTGGTCATTGTCATACTGTATGTGTCCTCTATGATGGAAATAAGAGATCAGATGGCATGAAGCATAACCCTTCATGGGAATATGAGATTAAATGGCATTAAGCTTAACCCTTCTTGTAAATATGCAAATACAGCAATGTTAAAGTTTGAATGCTAATGCTAACTTGCTAATTAGCTAATGCTAGCGAATATCTAATGCTAGTGCTAATATCTGGTCATTTTCATTCTTGTAAATATGCAAATGTCCTCTATGATGGAAATAAGAGATCAGATGCCATTAAAGCATAACCCTTCATGGCAATATGAGATTAAATGGCATTAAGCTTAACCCTTCTTGTAAATATGCAAATACAGCAATGTTAAATTTGAATGCTAATGCTAACTTGCTAATGCTAGCGATCTAATGCTAGTGCTAATATCTGGTCATTTTCATAGTGTACGTGTCCTCTATGATGGAAATAAGAGATCAGATGGCATTAAAGCATAACCCTTCATGGGAATATGAGATTAAATGGCATTAAAGCTTAACCCTTCTTGTAAATATGCAAATACAGTCATGTTAAAGTTTGAATGCTAACTAATGCTAGCGATCTAATGCTAGTGCTAATATCTGGTCATTTCATACTGTATGTGTCCTCTATGATGGAAATAAGAGATCAGATGGCATTAAAGCATAACCCTTCATGGGAATATGAGATTAAATGGCATTAAAACTTAACCCCTCTTGTAAATATGCAAATACAGCAATGTTAAAGTTAAATGCTAATTTGAATGCTAGCGATCTAATGCTAGTGCTAATATCTGGTCATTTTCATACTGTATGTGTCCTCTATGATGGAAATAAGAGATCAGATGGCATTAAAGCATAACCCTTCATGGCAATATGAGATTAAATGGCATTAAATCTTAACCCTTCTTGTATATATGCAAATACAGTGTTAAATTTGAATTGAATGCTAACTTGCTAATGCTAGCGATCTAATGCTAGTGCTAATATCTGGTCATTTTCATACTGTACGTGTCCTCTATGATGGAAATAAGAGATCAGATGGCATTAAAGCATAACCCTTCATGGGAATATGAGATTAAATGGCATTAAAAGCTTAACCCTTCTTGTAAATATACAGCAATGTTAAAGTTTGAATGCTAATGCTAACTTGAATGCTAAAGCAATCTAATGCTAGTGCTAATATCTGGTCATTTTCATACTGTATGTGTCCTCTATGATGGAAATAAGAGATCAGATGGCATTAAAAGCATAACCCTTCATGGGAATATGAGATTAAATGGCATTAAAGCTTAACCCTTCTTGTAAATATGCAAATACAGTCAATGTTAAAGTTTGAATGCTAATGCTAACTTACTAATGCTAGCGATCTAATGCTAGTGCTAATATCTGGTCATTGTCATACTGTGTATGTGTCCTCTATGATGGAAATAAGAGATCAGATGGCATTAAAGCATAACCCTTCATGGGAATATGAGATTAAATGGCATTAAAGCTTAACCCTTCTAGTATATATGCAAATACAGCAATGTTAAAGTTTGAATGCTAATGCTAACTTGCTAATGCTAGGATCTAATGCTACTGCTAAAATCTGGTCATTGTCATACTGTATGTGTCCTCTATGATGGAAATAAGAGATCAGATGGCATTAAAAACATAACCCTTCATGGGAATATGAAATTAAATGGCATTAAAGCTTAACCTTCTTGTCTATATGCAAATACAGCAATGTTAAAGTTTGAATGTTGCTAACTTTAATGCTAATGCTTGCGATCTAATGCTAGTGCTAATATCTGGTCATTTTCATACTGTATGTGTCCTCTATGATGGAAATAAGAGATCAGATGGCATTAAAACATAACCCTTCATTGAATATGAGATTAAATGGCATTCAAGCTTAACCCTTCTTGTATATATGCAAATACAGCAATGTTAAAGTTTGAATGCTAATGCTAACTTGCTAATGCTATAGATCTAATGCTAGTGCTAATATCTGGTCATTGTCATACTGTATGTGTCCTCTATGATGGAAATAAGAGATCAGATGGCATTAAAAGCATAACCCTTCATGGGAATATGAGATTAAATGGCATTAAAGCTTAAACCTTCTTGTAAATATGCAAATACAGTCATGTTAAAGTTTGAATGCTAACTTGCTAATGCTAGCGATCTAATGCTAGTGCTAATATCTGGTCATTTTCATACTGTACGTGTCCTCTATGATGGAAATAAGAGATCAGATGGCATTAAAGAATAACCCTTCATGGGAATAATATGAGATTAAATGGCATTAAAGCTTAACCCTTCTTGTCTATATATGCAAATACAGTAATGTTAAAGTTTGAATGCTAATGCTAACTTGCTAATGCTAGCGATCTAATGTTAGTGCTAATATCTGGTCATTTTCATACTGTATGTGTCCTCTATGATGGAAATAAGAGATCAGATGGCATTAAAGCATAACCCTTCATGGGAATATGAGATTAAATGGCATTAAAGCTTAACCCTTCTTGTATATATGCAAATACAGCAATGTTAAAATTTGAATGCTAATGCTAACTTGCTAATGCTAGCGATCTAATGCTAGTGCTAATATCTGGTCATTTTCATACTGTATGTGTCCTCTATGATGGAAATAAGAGATCAGATGGCATTAAAAGCATAACCCTTCATGGGAATATGAGATTAAATGGCATTAAAGCTTAACCCTTCTTGTAAATATGCAAATACAGTTAAAGTTTGAATTTGAATTGCTAATGCTAGCGATCTAATGCTAGTGCTAATATCTGGTCATTTTCATACTGTATGTGTCCTCTATGATGGAAATAAGAGATCAGATGGCATTAAAGCATAACCCTTCATGGGAATATGAGATTAAATGGCATTAAAGCTTAACCCTTCTTGTAAATATGCAAATACAGCAATGTTAAAGTTTGAATGCTAATGCTAACTTACTAATGCTAGCGATCTAATGCTAGTGCTAATATCTGGTCATTTTCATACTGTACGTGTCCTCTATGATGGAAATAAGAGATCAGATGGCATTAAAGCATAACCCTTCATGGGAATATGAGATTAAATGGCATTCCAAGCTTAACCCTTCTTTTATATATGCAAATACAGCAATGTTAAAGTTTGAATGCTAATGCTAACTTGCTAATGCTAGCGATTTAATGCTAGTGCTAAAATCTGGTCATTTTCATACTGTATGTGTCCTCTATGATGGAAATAAGAGATCACATGGCATTAAAGCATAACCCTTCATGGGAATATGAGATTAGATGGCATTAAAGCTTAACCCTTCTTGTAAATATGCAAATACAGTCATGTTAAAGTTTGAATGCTAATGCTAGCGATCTAATGCTAGTGCTAATATCTAGTCATTGTCATGCTGTATGTGTCCTCTATGATGGAAATAAGAGATCAGATGGCATTAAAAGCATAACCCTTCATGGCAATTTGAGATTAAATGGCATTAAAGATGAACCCTTTTTGTAAATATGCAAATACAGTAATGTTAAAGTTTGAATGCTAATGCTAGCGATCTAATGGTAGTGCTAATATCTGGTCATTGTCATACTGTATGTGTCCTCTATGATGGAAATAAGAGATCAGATGGCATTAAAGCATAACCCTTCATGGCAATGTGAGATTAAATGGCATTAAAGCTTAACCCTTCTTGTACATATGCAAATACAGCAATGTTAAAGTTTGAATTCTAATGCTAACTTGCTAATGCTAGCGATCTAATGCTAGTGCTAATATCTGGTCATTTTCATACTGTACGTGTCCTCTATGATGGAAATGAGAAATCAGATGGCTTTAAAGCATAACCCTTCATGGGAATATGAGATTAAATGGCATTAAAGCTTAACCCTTCTAGTATATATGCAAATACAGCAATGTTAAAGTTTGAATGCTAATGCTAACTTGCTAATGCTAGCGATCTAATGCTAGTGCTAATATCTGGTCATTTTCATACTGTACGTGTCCTCTATGATGGAAATAAGAGATCAGATGGCATTAAAGCATAACCCTTCATGGGAATATGAGATTAAATGGCATTCAAGCTTAACCCATCTTGTATATATGCAAATACAGCAATGTTAAAGTTTGAATGCTAATGCTAACTTGCTAATGCTAGCGATTTAATGTTAGTGCTAATATCTGGTCATTTTCATAATGTACGTGTCCTCTTATGATGGAAATAAGAGATCAGATGCAAATACAGCATTTAAATTTGAATGCAATAACCCTTCATGGGAATTTGAGATTAAATGGCATTTAAAGCTTAACCCTTCTTGTAAATATACAAATACAGTAATGTTAAAGTTTGAATGCTAATGCTAACTTGCTAATGCTAGCGATCTAATGCTATAGCTAATATCTGGTCATTTTCATACTGTACGTGTCCTCTATGATGGAAATAAGAGATCAGATGGCATTAAAGCATAACCCTTCATGGGAATATGATATTAGATGGCATTAAAGCTTAACCCTTCTTGTAAATATGCAAATACAGTCATGTTAAAGTTTGAAGGCTAATGCTAGCGATCTAATGCTAGTGCTAATATCTAGTCATTTTCATACGGTACTTGTCTTCTATGATGGAAATAAGAGATCAGATGGCATTAAAGAATAACACTTCATGGGAATATGAGATTAAATGGCATTAAAAAACAACCCTTCTTTTATAAATTCAAATACAGCAATGTTAAAGTTTGAATGCTAATGCTAACTTGCTAATGCTAGCGATCTATTGTTAGTGCTAATATCTGGTCATTTTCATACTGTACGTGTCCTCTATGATGGAAATAAGAGATCAGATGGCAAAAAAGCACAACCCTTCATGGCAATATGAGATTAAATGGCATTAAAGCTTAAACCTTCTAGTATATATGCAAATACAGCACTGTTAAAATTGAATGCTAATGCTAACTTGCTAATGCTAGCGATCTAATGCTAGTGCTAATATCTGGTCATTTTCATACTGTACGTGTCCTCTATGATGGAAATTAGAGATCAGATGGCATTAAAGCATAACCCTTCATGGGAATATGAGATTAAATGGCATTAAAGCTTAACCCTTCTTGTAAATATGCAAATACAGTCATGTTAAAGTTTGAATGCTAATGCTAGCGATCTAATGCTAGTGCTAATATCTGGTCATTGTCATACTGTATGTGTCCTCTATGATGGAAATAAGAGTTCAGATGGCATTAAAGCATAACCCTTCATGGGAATATGAGATTAAATGGCATTAAAGCTTAACCCTTCTAGTATATATGCAAATAAAGCAATGTTAAAGTTTGAATGCTAATGCTAACTTACTAATGCTAGCGATCTAATGCAAGTGCTAATATCTGGTCATTTTCATACTGTACGTGTCCTCTATGATGGAAGTAAGAGATCAGATGCCATTAAAGCATAACCCTTCATGGGAATATGAGATTAAATGGCATTCAAGCTTAACCCTTCTTTTATATATGCAAATACAGCAATGTTAAAGTTTGAATGCTAATGCTAACTTGCTAATGCTAGCGATTTAATGTTACTGCTAAAATCTTGTCATTTTCATGATGTACGTGTCCTCTATGATGGAAATAAGAGATCACATGGCATTAAAGCATAACCCTTCATGGGAATATGAGATTAGATGGCATTAAAGCTTAACCCTTCTTGTAAATATGCAAATACAGTCATGTTAAAGTTTGAATGCTAATGGTAGCGATCTAATGCTAGTGCTAATATCTAGTCATTGTCATGCTGTATGTGTCCTCTTTGATGGAAATAAGAGATCAGATCGCATTAAAGCATAACCCTTCATGGCAATTTGAGATTAAATGGCATTAAAGATGAACCCTTTTTGTAAATATGCAAATACAGTAATGTTTAAGTTTGAATGCTAATGCTAGCGATCTAATGGTAGTGCTAATATCTGGTCATTGTCATACTGTATGTGTCCTCTATGATGGAAATAAGAGATCAGTTGGCATTAAAGCATAACCCTTCATGGCAATGTGAGATTAAATGGCATTAAAGCTTAACCCTTCTTGTACATATGCAAACACAGCAATGTTAAAGTTCGAATTCTAATGCTAACTTGCTAATGCTAGCGATCTAATGCTAGTGCTAATATCTGGTCATTTTCATACTGTACGTGTCCTCTATGATGGAAATGAGAAATCAGATGCCTTTATAGCATAACCCTTCATGGGAATATGAAATTAAAAGGCATTAAAGCTTAACCCTTCTAGTATATATGCAAATACAGCAATGTTAAAGTTTGAATGCTAATGCTAACTTGCTAATGCTAGCGATCCAATGCTCGTGCTAATATCTGGTCATTTTCATACTGTACGTGTCCTCTATGATGGAAATAAGAGATCAGATGGCATTAAAGCATAACCCTTCATGGGAATATGAGATTAAATGGCATTCAAGCTTAACCCATCTTGTATATATGCAAATACAGCAATGTTAAAGTTTGAATGCTCATGCTAACTTGCTAATGCTAGCGATTTAATGTTAGTGCTAATATCTGGTCATTTTCATAATGTACGTGTCTTCTATGATGGAAATAAGTGATCACATGGCATTAAAGCATAACCCTTCATGGGAATAAGAGATTAAATGGTATTAAAGCTGAACCCTTCTTGAATACATGCAAATACAGCAATGTTAAATTTGAATGCTAATGCTAACTTGCTAATGCTAGCGATCTAATGCTAGTGCTAATTTCTGGTCATTATGATACTGTACGTGTCCTCTATAAGGGAAATAAGAGATCACATGGCATTAAAGCATAACCCTTCATGGGAATATGAAATTAGATGCCATTAAAGCTTAACCCTTCTTGTAAATATGCAAATACAGTCATGTAAAAGTTTGAATGCTAATGCTAGCGATCTAATGCTAGTGCTAATATCTGGTCATTGTCATACTGTATGTGTCCTCCATAATGGAAATAAGAGATCAGATGGCATTAAAGCATAATCCTTCATGGCAATTTGAGATAAAATGGCATTAAAGCTTAACCCTTCTTGTAAATATACAAATACAGTAATGTTAAAGTTTGAATGCTAATGCTAACTTGCTAATGCTAGCAATCTAATGCTATAGCTAATATCTCGTCATTTTCATACTGTACGTGTCCTCTATGATGGAAATAAGAGATCAGATGGCATTTAAGCATAACCCTTCATGGGAATATGAGATTAAATGGCATTAAGGCTTAACCCTTCTTTTAAATATGCAAATTCAGTCAAGTTAAAGTTTGAATGCTAATGCTAGCGATCTAATGCTAGTGCTAATATCTCGTCATTGTCATACTGTATGTGTCCTCTATGATGGAAATAAGAGATCAGATGGCATTAAAGCATAAACCTTCATGGCAATGTGAGATTAAATGGCATTAAAGCTTAACCGTTCTTGTACATATGCAAATACAGCAATGTTAAAGTTTGAATTCTAATTCTAACTTGCTAATGCTAGCGATCTAATGCTAGTGCTAATATCTGGTCATTTTCAAACTGTACGTGTCCTCTATGATGGAAATGAGAGATCAGATGCCTTTAAAGCATAACCCTTCATGGGAATATGAGATTAAAAGGCATTAAGGCTTAATCCTTCTAGTATATATGCAAATACAGCAATGTTAAAGTTTGAATGCTAGTGCTAACTTGCTAATGCTAGCGATCTAATGCTAGTGCTAATATCTGGTCATTGTCATACTGTATGTGTCCTCTATGATGGAAATAAGAGGTCCGATGGCATTAAAGCATAACCCTTCATGGGAATATGAGATTAAATGGCATTCAAGCTTAACCCTTCTTGTATATATGCAAATACAGCAATGTTAAAGTTTGAATGCTAATGCTAACTTGCTAATGCTAGCGATTTAATGTTAGTGCTAATATCTGGTCATTTTCATAATGTACGTGTCCTCTATGATGGAAATAAGAGATCACCTGGCATTAAAGCATAACCCTTCATGGGAATATGAGATTAAATGGCATTAAAGCTTAACCCTTCTTGTATAGATGCAAATACAGCAATGTTAAATTTGAATGCTAATGCTAACTTGCTAATGCTAGCGATCTAATGCTAGTGCTAATATCTGGTCATTTTCATACTGTACGTGTCCTCTATGATGGAAATAAGAGATCACCTGGCATTAAAGCATAACCCTTCATGGGAATATGAGATTAAATGGCATTAAAATCTTAACCCTTCCAGTATATATGCAAATACAGTAATGATAAAGTTTGAATGCTAATGCTAACTTGCTAATGCTAGCGATCTAATGCTAGTGCTAATGTCTGGTCATTTTCATACTGTACGTGTCCTCTATGATGGAAAAATAAGAGATCAAATGGCATTAAAAGCATAACCCTTCATGGGAATATGAAATTTGATGCCATTAAAATCTAAACCCTTCTTGTAAATATGCAAATACAGTCATGTTAAAGTTTGAATGCTAATGCTAACTTGCTAATGCTAATGCTAATGCTAATAATCTCTGGTCATTGTCATACTGTATGTGTCCTCTATGATGGAAATAAGAGATCAGATGGCATTAAAAGCATAACCCTTCATGGGAATATGAGATTAAATGGCATTAAAGCTTAACCCTTCTTGTACATATGCAAATACAGCAATGTTAAAGTTTGAATTCTAATGCTAACTTGCTAATGCTAGCGATCTAATGCTAGTGCTAATATCTGGTCATTGTCATACTGTATGTGTCCTCTATGATGGAAATAAGAGATCAGATGGCATTAAAAGCATAACCCTTCATGGGAATATGAGATTAAATGGCATTCAAGCTAACCCTTCTTGTTGTTTATATGCAAATACAGCAATGTTAAAGTTTGAATGCTAATGCTAACTTGCTAATGCTAGCGATGAAATGCTAGTGCTAATATCTGGTCATTTCCATACTGTATGTGTCCTCTATGATGGAAATAAGAGATCAGATGACATTAAAGCATAACCCTTCATGGGAATATGAGATTAGATGTCATTAAAAGCTTAACCCTTGTTGTAAATATGCAAATACAGTCATGTTAAAGTTTGAATGCTAATGCTAGCGATCTAATGCTAGTGCTAATATCTGGTCATTGTCATACTGTATGTGTCCTCTATGATGGAAGTAAGAGATCAGATGGCATAAAACCATAACCCTTCATGGCAATTTGAGATTAAATAGCATTAAAGCTTAACGCTTCTTGTAAATATACTAATACAGTCATGTTAAAGTTTGAATGCTAATGCTAGTGCTAAAATCTGATCATTGTCATACTGTATGTGTCCTCTATGATGGAAATACAAGATCAGATGGCATTAAAAGCATAACCCTTCATGGCAATGTGAAATTAAATGGCATTAAAGCTAAATCCTTCTTGTACATAAGCAAATACAGCCATGTTAAAGTTTGAATTCTAATGCTAACTTGCTAATGCTAGCGATCTAATGCTAGTGCTAATATCTGGTCATTTTCATACTGTACGTGTCCTCTATGATGGAAATGAGAGATCAGATGTCTTTAAAGCATAACCCTTCATGGGAATATGAGATTAAATGGCATTAAAAGCTTAACCCTTCTTGTTAAATACATATGCAAATACAGCAATGTTAAAGTTTGAATGCTAATGCTAACTTGCTAATGCTAGCGATCTAATGCTACTGCTAAAATCTGGTCATTTTCATACTGTATGTGTCCTCTATGATGGAAATAAGAGTTCAGATGGCATTAAAAGCATAACCCTTCATGGGAATATGAGATTAAATGGCATTCAAGCTTAACCCTTCTTGTCTATATGCAAATACAGCAATGTTAAAGTTTGAATGCTAATGCTAACTTGCTAATGCTAGCGATCTAATGCTAGTGCTAATATCTGGTCATTTTCATACTGTATGTGTCCTCTATGATGGAAATAAGAGATCAGATGACATTAAAACATAACCCTTCATGGGAATATGAGATTAAATGGCATTCAAGCTTAACCCTTCTTGTATATATGCAAATACAGCAATGTTAAAGTTTGAATGCTAATGCTAACTTGCTAATGCTAGCGATTTAATGCTAGTGCTAATATCTGGTCATTTTCATACTGTATGTGTCCTCTATGATGGAAATAAGAGATCAGATGGCATTAAAGCATAACCCTTCATGGGAATATGAGATTAAATGGCATTAAAGCTTAACCCTTCTTGTAAATATGCAAATACAGTCATGTTAAAGTTTGAATGCTAATGCTAACGATCTAATGCTAGTGCTAATATCTGGTCATTGTCATACTGTATGTGTCCTCTATGATGGAAATAAGAGATCAGATGGCATTAAAAGCATAACCCTTCATGGGAATATGAGATTAAATGGCATTAAAGCTTAACCCTTCTAGTATATATGCAAATACAGCAATGTTAAAGTTTGAATGCTAATGCTAACTTGCTAATGCTAGCGATCTAATGCTAGTGCTAATATCTGGTCATTTTCATACTGTACGTGTCCTCTATGATGGAAATAAGAGATCAGATGGCATTAAAGCATAACCCTTCATGGGAATATGAGATTAAATGGCATTAAAGCTTAACCCTTCTTGTAAATATGCAAATACAGTCATGTTAAAGTTTGAATGCTAATGCTAACTTGCTAATGCTAGCGATCTAATGCTAGTGCTAATATCTGGTCATTTTCATACTGTATGTGTCTCTATGATGGAAATAAGAGATCAGATGGCATTAAAAGCATAACCCTTCATGGGAATATGAGATTAAATGGCATTAAAGCTTAACCCTTCTTGTAAATATGCAAATACAGTCATGTTAAAGTTTGAATGCTAATGCTAACTTACTAATGCTAGTGCTAATGCAAGTGGTCATTGTCATTTTCATACTGTATGTGTCCTCTATGATGGAAATAAGAGATCAGATGGCATTAAAGCATAACCCTTCATGGAATATGAGATTAAATGGCATTAAAGCTTAACCCTTCTTGTATATATGCAAATACAGCAATGTTAAAGTTTGAATGCTAATGCTAACTTGCTAATGCTAGCGATCTAATGCTAGTGCTAATATCTGGTCATTTTCATACTGTACGTGTCCTCTATGATGGAAATAAGAAATCAGATGGCATTAAAGCATAACCCTTCATGGGAATATGAGATTAAATGGCATTAAAGCTTAACCCTTCTTGTATATATGCAAATACAGCAATGTTAAAGTTTAAATGCTAATGCTAACTTGCTAATGCTAGCGATCTAATGCTAGTGCTAATATCTGGTCATTTTCATACTGTATGTGTCCTCTATGATGGAAATAAGAGATCAGATGGCATTAAAGCATAACCCTTCATGGGAATATGAGATTAAATGGCATTAAAGCTTAACCCTTCTTGTATATATGCAAATACAGCAATGTTAAAGTTTGAATGCTAATGCTAACTTGCTAATGCTAGCGATTTAATGCTAGTGCTAATATCTGGTCATTTTCATACTGTACGTGTCCTCTATGATGGAAATAAGAGATCAGATGGCATTAAAGCATAACCCTTCATGGGAATATGAGATTAAATGGCATTAAAGCTTAACCCTTCTTGTATATATGCAAATACAGCAATGTTAAAGTTTGAATGCTAATGCTAACTTGCTAATGCTAGCGATCTAATGCTAGTGCTAATATCTGGTCATTTTCATACTGTACGTGTCCTCTATGATGGAAATAAGAGATCACATGGCATTAAAGCATCACCCTTCATGGGAATATGAAATTAAATGGCATTAAAGCTTAACCCTTCTTGTAAATATGCAAATACAGCAATGTTAAAGTTTGAATGCTAATGCTAACTTGCTAATGCTAATTTAATGCTAGTGCTAATATCTGGTCATTTTCATACTGTATGTGTCTCCATATGATGGAAATAAGAGATCACATGGCATTAAAGCATAACCCTTCATGGGAATATGAGATTAAATGGCATTAAAGCTTAACCCTTCTTGTAAATATGCAAATACAGTAATGTTAAAGTTTGAATGCTAATGCTAACTTGCTAATGCTAGCGATCTAATGCTAGTGCTAATATCTGGTCATTTTCATACTGTACGTGTCCTCTATGATGGAAATAAGAGATCAGATGGCATTAAAGCATAACCCTTCATGGGAATATGAGATTAAATGGCATTAAAGCTTAACCCTTCTTGTCAATATGCAAATTCAGTCATGTTAAAGTTTGAATACTAATGCTAGCGATCTAATGCTAGTGCTAATATCTGGTCATTGTCATACTGTATGTGTCCTCTATGATGGAAATAAGAGATCAGATGGCATTAAAGCATAAACCTTCATGGCAATGTGAGATTAAATGGCATTAAAGCTTAACCCTTCTTGTATATATGCAAATACAGCAATGTTAAAGTTTGAATGCTAGTGCTAACTTGCTAATGCTAGCGATCTAATGCTAGTGCTAATATCTGGTCATTGACATACTGTATGTGTCCTCTATGATGGAAATAAGAGGTCAGATGGCATTAAAGCATAACCCTTCATGGGAATATGAGATTAAATGGCATTAAAGCTTAACCCTTCTTTTTATATGCAAATACAGCAATATTAAAGTTTGAATGCTAATGCTAACTTGCTAATGCTAGAAATCTAATGCTAGTGCTAATATCTGGTCATTTTCATACTGTACGTGTCCTCTATGATGGAAATAAGAGATCAGATGGCATTAAAGCATAACCCTTCATGGGAATATGAGATTAAATGGCATTCAAGCTTAACCCTTCTTGTATATATGCAAATACAGCAATGTTAAAGTTTGAATGCTAATGCTAACTTGCTAATGCTAGCGATTTAATGCTAGTGCTAATATCTGGTCATTTTCATACTGTATGTGTCCTCTATGATGGAAATAAGAGATCACCTGGCATTAAAGCATAACCCTTCATGGGAATATGAGATTAAATGGCATTAAAGCTTAACCCTTCTTGTTTATATGCAAATACAGCAATGTTAAAGTTTGAATGCTAATGCTAACTTGCTAATGCTAGCGATCTAATGCTAGTGCTAATATCTGGTCATTTTCATACTGTACGTGTCCTCTATGATGGAAATAAGAGATCAGATGGCATTAAAGCATAACCCTTCATGGGAATATGAAATTAAATGGCATTAAAATGCTTAACCCTTCTTGTATAAATATATGCAAATACAGTCAATGTTAAAGTTTGAATGCTAATGCTAACTTGCTAATGCTAGCGATCTAATGCTTTGTGCTAATATCTGGTCATTTTCATAATGTATGTGTCCTCTATGATGGAAATAAGAGATCAAATGGCATTAAAGCATAACCCTTCATGGGAATATGAAATTAAATGGCATTAAAGCTTAACCCTTCTTGTAAATATGCAAATACAGTCATGTTAAAGTTTGAATGCTAATGCTAACTTGCTAATGCTAGCGATCTAATGCTAGTGCTAATATCTGGTCATTTTCATACTGTATGTGTCCTCTATGATGGAAATAAGAGATCAGATGGCATTAAAGCATAACCCTTCATGGGAATATGAAATTAAATGGCATTAAAGCTTAACCCTTCTTGTAAATATGCAAATACAGTCATGTTAAAGTTTGAATGCTAATGCTAACTTGCTAATGCTAGCGATCTAATGCTAGTGCTAATATCTGGTCATTTTCATACTGTATGTGTCCTCTATGATGGAAAAATAAGAGATCAGATGGCATTAAAGCATAACCCTTCATGGGAATATGAAATTAAATGGCATTAAAGCTTAACCCTTCTTGTAAATATGCAAATACAGTCATGTTAAAGTTTGAATGCTAATGCTAACTTCTAATGCTAGTGCTAATATCTGGTCATTTTCATACTGTATGTGTCCTCTATGATGGAAATAAGAGATCAGATGGCATTAAAGCATAACCCTTCATGGGAATATGAGATTAAATGGCATTAAAGCTTAACCCTTCTTGTAAATATGCAAATACAGCAATGTTAAAGTTTGAATGCTAATGCTAACTTGCTAATGCTAGCGATCTAATGCTAGTGCTAATATCTGGTCATTTTCATACTGTATGTGTCCTCTATGATGGAAATAAGAGATCAGATGGCATTAAAGCATAACCCTTCATGGGAATATGAGATTAAATGGCATTAAAGCTTAACCCTTCTTGTATATATGCAAATACAGCAATGTTAAAGTTTGAATGCTAATGCTAACTTGCTAATGCTAGCGATCTAATGCTAGTGCTAATATCTGGTCATTTTCATACTGTATGTGTCCTCTATGATGGAAATAAGAGGTCAGATGGCATTAAAGCATAACCCTTCATGGGAATATGAGATTAAATGGCATTAAAGCTTAACCCTTCTTGTAAATATGCAAATACAGTCAATGTTAAAGTTTGAATGCTAATGCTAACTTGCTAATGCTAGCGATCTAATGCTAGTGCTAATATCTGGTCATTTTCATACTGTACGTGTCCTCTATAATGGAAATAAGAGATCACATGGCATTAAAGCATAACCCTTCATGGGAATATGAGATTAAATGGCATTAAAGCTTAACCCTTCTTGTAAATATGCAAATACAGTCATGTTAAAGTTTGAATGCTAATGCTAACTTGCTAATGCTAGCGATCTAATGCTAGTGCTAATATCTGGTCATTTTCATACTGTATGTGTCCTCTATGATGGAAATAAGAGATCAGATGGCATTAAAGCATAACCCTTCATGGGAATATGAGATTAAATGGCATTAAAGCTTAACCCTTCTTGTATATATGCAAATACAGTCATGTTAAAGTTTGAATGCTAATGCTAACTTCTAATGCTAGCTAGTGCTAGTGCTAATATCTGGTCATTGTCATACTGTATGTGTCCTCTATGATGGAAATAAGAGATCAGATGGCATTAAAGCATAACCCTTCATGGGAATATGAGATTAAATGGCATTAAAGCTTAACCCTTCTTGTAAATATGCAAATACAGTCATGTTAAAGTTTGAATGCTAATGCTAACTTGCTAATGCTAGCGATCTAATGCTAGTGCTAATATCTGGTCATTTTCATACTGTATGTGTCCTCTATGATGGAAATAAGAGATCAGATGGCATTAAAAGCATAACCCTTCATGGGAATATGAGATTAAATGGCATTAAAAGCTTAACCCTTCTTGTAAATATGCAAATACAGTCAATGTTAAAGTTTGAATGCTAATGCTAACTTGCTAATGCTAGCGATCTAATGCTATTGCTAATATCTGGTCATTTTCATACTGTATGTGTCCTCTATGATGGAAATAAGAGATCAGATGGCATTAAAGCATAACCCTTCATGGGAATATGAGATTAAATGGCATTAAAGCTTAACCCTTCTTGTATATATGCAAATACAGCAATGTTAAAAGTTTGAATGCTAATGCTAACTTGCTAATGCTAGCGATTTAATGCTAGTGCTAATATCTGGTCATTTTCATAATGTACGTGTCCTCTATGATGGAAATAAGAGATCACCTGGCATTAAAGCATAACCCTTCATGGGAATATGAGATTAAATGGCATTAAAGCTTAACCCTTCTTGTTTATATGCAAATACAGTCATGTTAAATTTGAATGCTAATGCTAACTTGCTAATGCTAGCGATCTAATGCTAGTGCTAATATCTGGTCATTTTCATACTGTACGTGTCCTCTATGATGGAAATAAGAGATCACATGGCATTAAAGCATAACCCTTCATGGGAATATGAAATTAAATGCCATTAAAAGCTTAACCCTTCTTGTAAATATGCAAATACAGTCATGTTAAAGTTTGAATGCTAATGCTAATTGCTAATGCTAGCGATCTAATGCTAGTGCTAATATCTGGTCATTTTCATACTGTATGTGTCCTCTATGATGGAAAAATAAGAGATCAAATGGCATTAAAGCATAACCCTTCATGGGAATATGAAATTAAATGGCATTAAAGCTTAACCCTTCTTGTAAATATGCAAATACAGTCAATGTTAAAGTTTGAATGCTAATGCTAACTTGCTAATGCTAGCGATCTAATGCTAGTGCTAATATCTGGTCATTTTCATACTGTATGTGTCCTCTATGATGGAAATAAGAGATCAGATGGCATTAAAGCATAACCCTTCATGGGAATATGAGATTAAATGGCATTAAAAGCTTAACCCTTCTTGTATATATGCAAATACAGCAATGTTAAAGTTTGAATGCTAATGCTAACTTGCTAATGCTAGCGATCTAATGCTAGTGCTAATATCTGGTCATTTTCATACTGTATGTGTCCTCTATGATGGAAATAAGAGATCAGATGGCATTAAAGCATAACCCTTCATGGGAATATGAGATTAAATGGCATTAAAGCTTAACCCTTCTTGTATATATGCAAATACAGGAATGTTAAAGTTTGAATGCTAATGCTAACTTGCTAATGCTAGCGATCTAATGCTAGTGCTAATATCTGGTCATTTTCATACTGTATGTGTCCTCTATGATGGAAATAAGAGATCAGATGGCATTAAAGCATAACCCTTCATGGGAATATGAGATTAAATGGCATTAAAGCTTAACCCTTCTTGTATATATGCAAATACAGCAATGTTAAAAGTTTGAATGCTAATGCTAACTTGCTAATGCTAGCGATCTAATGCTAGTGCTAATATCTGGTCATTTTCATACTGTATGTGTCCTCTATGATGGAAATAAGAGATCAGATGGCATTAAAGCATAACCCTTCATGGGAATATGAGATTAAATGGCATTAAAGCTTAACCCTTCTTGTAAATATGCAAATACAGTCATGTTAAAAATGCTAATGAATGCTAATGCTAGCGATCTAATGCTAGTGCTAATATCTGGTCATTTTCATACTGTATGTGTCCTCTATAATGGAAATAAGAGATCAGATGGCATTAAAGCATAACCCTTCATGGGAATATGAGATTAAATGGCATTAAAGCTTAACCCTTCTTGTAAATATGCAAATACAGTCAATGTTAAAAGTTTGAATGCTAATGCTAACTTGCTAATGCTAGCGATCTAATGCTAGTGCTAATATCTGGTCATTTTCATACTGTATGTGTCCTCTATGATGGAAAAAAGAGATCAGATGGCATTAAAGCATAACCCTTCATGGGAATATGAGATTAAATGGCATTAAAGCTTAACCCTTCTTGTAAATATGCAAATACAGCAATGTTAAAGTTTGAATGCTAATGCTAACTTGCTAATGCTAGCGATCTAATGCTAGTGCTAATATCTGGTCATTTTCATACTGTATGTGTCCTCTATGATGGAAATAAGAGATCAGATGGCATTAAAAGCATAACCCTTCATGGGAATATGAGATTAAATGGCATTAAAAGCTTAACCCTTCTTGTAAATATGCAAATACAGTAATGTTAAAGTTTGAATGCTAATGCTAACTTGCTAATGCTAGCGATCTAATGCTAGTGCTAATATCTGGTCATTTTCATACTGTATGTGTCCTCTATGATGGAAAAATAAGAGATCAAATGGCATTAAAGCATAACCCTTCATGGGAATATGAAATTAAATGGCATTAAAGCTTAACCCTTCTTGTAAATATGCAAATACAGTCATGTTAAAGTTTGAATGCTAATGCTAACGATCTAATGCTAGTGCTAATATCTGGTCATTTTCATACTGTATGTGTCCTCTATGATGGAAATAAGAGGTCAGATGGCATTAAAGCATAACCCTTCATGGGAATATGAGATTAAATGGCATTCAAGCTTAACCCTTCTTGTACATATGCAAATACAGCAATGTTAAATTTTGAATGCTAATGCTAACTTGCTAATGCTAGCGATCTAATGCTAGTGCTAATATCTGGTCATTTTCATACTGTATGTGTCCTCTATGATGGAAATAAGAGATCAGATGGCATTAAAGCATAACCCTTAATGTGAATATGAGATTAAATGGCATTAAAGCTTAACCCTTCTTGTATATATGCAAATACAGCAATGTTAAAGTTTGAATGCTAATGCTAACTTGCTAATGCTAGCGATCTAATGCTAGTGCTAATATCTGGTCATTTTCATACTGTATGTGTGTCCTCTATGATGGAAATAAGAGGTCAGATGGCATTAAAGCATAACCCTTCATGGGAATATGAGATTAAATGGCATTAAAGCTAACCCTTCTTGTTTATATGCAAATACAGCAATGTTAAAGTTTGAATGCTAATGCTAACTTGCTAATGCTAGCGATCTAATGCTAGTGCTAATATCTGGTCATTTTCATACTGTATGTGTCCTCTATGATGGAAATAAGAGATCAGATGGCATTAAAGCATAACCCTTCATGGGAATATGAGATTAAATGGCATTAAAGCTTAACCCTTCTTGTATATATGCAAATACAGGAATGTTAAAGTTTGAATGCTAATGCTAACTTGCTAATGCTAGCGATCTAATGCTAGTGCTAATATCTGGTCATTTTCATACTGTACATTGTCCTCTATAATGGAAATAAGAGATCAGATGGCATTAAAGCATAACCCTTCATGGGAATATGAGATTAAATGGCATTAAAGCTTAACCCTTCTTTAAAATTCAAATACAGCAATGTTAAAGTTTGAATGCTAATGCTAACTTGCTAATGCTATCGATCTAATGCTTGTGCTAATATCTGGTCATTTTCATACTGTATGCGTGTCCTCTATGATGGAAATAAGAGATCAGATGGCATTAAAAATATAACCCTTCATGGGAATATGAAATTAGATGCCATTAAAGCTTAACCCTTCTTGTAAATATGCAAATACAGTCATGTAAAAGTTTGATTGCTAATGCTAGCGATCTAATGCTAGTGCTAATATCTGGTCATTGTCATACTGTATGTGTCCTCTATGATGGAAATAAGAGATCAGATGGCATTAAAGGCATAACCCTTCATGGCAATTTGAGATTAAATGGCATTAAAGCTTAACCCTTCTTGTAAATATACTAATACAGTAATGTTAAAGTTTGAATGCTAATGCTAACTTGTTAATGCTAGCAATCTAATGCTATTGCTAATATCTGGTCATTTTCATTCTGTGTGTCCTCTATGGAAATGGAAATGGCATAAAGAAAAACCCTTCATGGCATTAAAATGGCATTAAAGCATAACCCTTCATGGGAATAAAGTTTGAGATGCAAAATGGCATTCTGGTCATTGTCACCCTTATTGTAAATATGGAAATACAGATCAGATGTTAAAGTTAAAATGCTAAAAATATAATGCTTGGCTTCAAGGATAACCCTTCTAATGCTAGTGCTAAAGTTCTGGTCATTTTCATAATGCTGTTTAATGTGTCTCTATTTTCATAAATAAGAGATCATGATGGCATTAAATCATAACCCTTCATGGGGAATATGAGATTAAATGGCATTAAAGCTTAACCCTTCTTGTATATATGCAAATACAGCAATGTTAAAAATTTGAATGCTAATGCTAACTTGCTAATGCTAGCGATCTAATGCTAGTGCTAATATCTGGTCATTTTTCATACTGTAACGTTTTAAATGTCTCTATGAATGGAAATAAGAGATCACCTGGCATTAAAGCATAACCCTTCATGGGAATATGAAATTAAATGGCATTAAAAGCTTAAAGCTAAACCCTTCTTGTAAATATGCAAATACAGTCATGTTAAAGTTTGAATGCTAATGCTAACTTGCTAATGCTAGCGATCTAATGCTAGTGCTAATATCTGGTCATTTTCATACTGTATGTGTCCTCTATGATGGAAATAAGAGATCAGATGGCATTAAAGCATAACCCTTCATGGGAATATGAAATTAAATGGCATTAAAGCTTAACCCTTCTTGTAAATATGCAAATACAGTCATGTTAAAGTTTGAATGCTAAATGCTAGCGATCTAATGCTAGTGCTAATATCTGGTCTTTTGCATTTTCATACTGTATGTGTCCTCTATGATGGAAATAAGAGATCAGATGGCATTAAAATCATAACCCTTCATGGGAATATGAGATTAAATGGCATTAAGCTTAACCCTTCTTGTAATATGCAAATACAGCAATGTTAAAGTTTGAATGCTAATGCTAACTTGCTAATGCTAGCGATCTAATGCTAGTGCTAATATCTGGTCATTTTCATACTGTATGTGTCCTCTATGATGGAAATAAGAGATCAGATGGCATTAAAGCATAACCCTTCATGGGAATATGAGATTAAATGGCATTAAAGCTTAACCCTTCTTGTATATATGCAAATACAGCAATGTTAAAGTTTGAATGCTAATGCTAACTTGCTAATGCTAGCGATCTAATGCTAGTGCTAATATCTGGTCATTGTCATACTGTATGTGTCCTCTATGATGGAAATAAGAGATCAGATGGCATTAAAAGCATAACCCTTCATGGGAATATGAGATTAAATGGCATTAAAGCTTAACCCTTCTTGTATATATGCAAATACAGCAATGTTAAAGTTTGAATGCTAATGCTAACTTGCTAATGCTAGCGATCTAATGCTAGTGCTAATATCTGGTCATTTTCATACTGTATGTGTCCTCTATGATGGAAATAAGAGATCAGATGGCATTAAAGCATAACCCTTCATGGGAATATGAGATTAAATGGCATTAAAGCTTAACCCTTCTTGTATATATGCAAATACAGCAATGTTAAAGTTTGAATGCTAATGCTAACTTGCTAATGCTAGCGATCTAATGCTAGTGCTAATATCTGGTCATTTTCATACTGTATGCGTGTCCTCTATGATGGAAATAAATGAGATCAGATGGCATTAAAATGCATAACCCTTCATGGGAATATGAGTGCTAAATGGCATTAAAGCTTAACCCTTCTTGTATATATGCAAATACAGCAATGTTAAAGTTTGAATGCTAATGCTAACTTGCTAATGCTAGCGATCTAATGCTAGTGCTAATATCTGGTCATTTTCATACTGTATGTGTCCTCTATGATGGAAATAAGAGATCAGATGGCATTAAAGCATAACCCTTCATGGGAATATGAGATTAAATGGCATTAAAGCTTAACCCTTCTTGTATATATGCAAATACAGCAATGTTAAAGTTTGAATGCTAATGCTAACTTGCTAATGCTAGCGATCTAATGCTAGTGCTAATATCTGGTCATTTTCATACTGTACGTGTCCTCTATGATGGAAATAAGAGATCAGATGGCATTAAAGCATAACCCTTCATGGGAATATGAAATTAAATGGCATTAAAGCTTAACCCTTCTTTTAATATGCAAATACAGCAATGTTAAAGTTTGAATGCTAATGCTAACTTGCTAATGCTAGCGATCTAATGCTAGTGCTAATATCTGGTCATTTTCATACTGTATGTGTCCTCTATGATGGAAATAAGAGATCAGATGGCATTAAAGCATAACCCTTCATGGGAATATGAGATTAAATGGCATTAAAGCTTAACCCTTCTTGTAAATATGCAAATACAGCAATGTTAAAGTTTGAATGCTAATGCTAACTTGCTAATGCTACGATCTAATGCTAGTGCTAATATCTGGTCATTTTCATACTGTACGTGTCCTCTATGATGGAAATAAGAGATCAGATGGCATTAAAGCATAACCCTTCATGGGAATATGAGATTAAATGGCATTAAAAAAGCTTAACCCTTCTTTTATATATGCAAATACAGCAATGTTAAAGTTTGAATGCTAATGCTAACTTGCTAATGCTAGCGATCTAATGCTAGTGCTAATATCTGGTCATTTTCATACTGTACGTGTCCTCTATGATGGAAATAAGAGATCAGATGGCATTAAAGCATAACCCTTCATGGCAATATGAGATTAAATGGCATTAAAGCTTAACCCTTCCTTTTATATATACAAATACAGCAATGTTAAATTTGAATGCTAATGCTAACTTGCTAATGCTAGCGATCTAATGCTAGTGCTAATATCTGGTCATTTTCATACTGTACGTGTCCTCTATAATGGAAATAAGAGATCACATGGCATTAAAGCATAACCCTTGATGGGAATATGAAATTAGATGCCATTAAAGCTTAACCCTTCCTGTAAATATGCAAATACAGTCATGTTAAAGTTTGAATGCTAATGCTAACTTGCTAATGCTAGCAATCAAATGCTATTGCTAATATCTGGTCATTTTCATACTGTACGTGTCCTCTATGATGGAAATAAGAGATGACATGGCATTAAAGCATAACCCTTCACGGGAATATGAGATTAAGTGGCATTAAAGCTTAACCCTTCTTGTAAATATGCAAATACAGACATGTGAAAGTTTGAATGCTAATGCTAGCGATCTAATGCTAGTGCTAATATCTGGTCATTGTCATACTGTTTGTGTCCTCTATGATGGAAATAAGAGATCAGATGGAATTAAAGCATAACCCTTCATGGCAATGTGAGATTAAATGGCATTAAAGCTTAACCCTTCTTGTACATATGCAAATACAGCAATGTTAAAGTTTGAATTCTAATGCTAACTTGCTAATCCTAGCGATCGAATGCTAGTGCTAATATCTGGTCATTTTCATACTGTACGTATCCTCTATGATGGAAATGAGAGATCAGATGCCTTTAAAGCATAACCCTTCATGGGAATATGAGATTAAATGGCATTAAAGCTTAAACCTTCTATTACATATGCAAATACAGCTAGGTTAAAGTTTGAATGCTAATGCTTACTTGCTAATGTTAGCGATCTAATGCTAGTGCTAATATCTGGTCATTGTCATACTGTTTGTGTCCTCTATGATGGAAATAAAAGGTCAGATGGCATTAAAGCATAACCCTTCATGGGATTATGAGATTAAATGGCATTCAAGCTAACCCTTCTTGTCTATATGCAAATACAGCAATGTTAAAGTTTGAATTCTAATGCTAACTTGCTAATGCTAGCGATTTAATGCTAGTGCTAATATCTGGTCATTTTCATACTGTACGTGTCCTCTATGATGGAAATGAGAGATCAGATGGCATTAAAGCATAACCCTTCATGGGAATATGAGATTTAATGGCATTCAAGCTAACCCTTCTTGTCTATATGCAAATACAGCAATGTTAAAGTTTGAATGCTAATGCTAACTTGCTAATGCTAGCGATCTAATGCTAGTGCTAATATCTGCTCATTTTCATACTGTACGTGTCCTCTATGATGGAAATAAGAGATCAGATGGCATTAAAGCATAACCCTTCATGGGAATATGAGATTAAATGGCATTCAAGCTTAACCCTTCTTGTATATATGCAAATACAGCAATGTTAAAGTTTGAATGCTAATGCTAACTTGCTAATGCTAGCGATTTAATGCTAGTGCTAATATCTGGTCAATGTCATACTGTATGTGTCCTCTATGATGGAAATAAGAGATCACATGGCATTAAAGCATAACCCTTCATGGTAATATGAGATTAGATGGCATTAAAGCTTAAGCCTTCTTGAAAATATGCAAATACAGTCATGTTAAAGTTTGAATGCTAATGCTAGCGATCTAATGCTAGTGCTAATATCTAGTCATTTTCATACGGTACTTGTCTTTTTTGATGGAAATAAGAGATCATATGGCATTAAAGCATAACACTTCATGGGAATATGAGATTAAATGGCATTAAAGCTTAACCCTTCTTTTATAAATTCAAATACAGCAATGTTAAAGTTTGAATGCTAATGCTAACTTGCTAATGCTAGCGATCTATTGTTAGTGCGAATATCTGGTCATTTTCATACTGTACGTGTCCTCTATGATGGAAATAAGAGAACAGATGGCAAAAAAGCACAATCCTTCATGGCAATATGAGATTAAATGGCATTAAAGCTTAACCCTTCTAGTATATATGCAAATACAGCACTGTTAAATTTGAATGCTAATGCTAACTTGCTAATGCTAGCGATCTAATGCTAGTGCTAATATCTGGTCATTGTCATACTGTACGAGTCCTCTATGATGGAAATTAGAGATCAGATGGCATTAAAGCATAACCCTTCATGGGAATATGAGATTAAATGGCATTAAAGCTTAACCCATCTTGTAAATATGCAAATACAGTCATGTTAAAGTTTGAATGCTAATGCTAGCGATCTAATGCTAGTGCTAATATCTGGTCATTTTCATACTGTATGTGTCCTCTATGATGGAAATAAGAGATCAGATGGCATTAAAGCATAACCCTTCATGGCAATGTGAGATTAAATGGCATTAAAGCTTAACCCTTCTTGTACATATGCAAATACAGCAATGTTAAAGTATGAATTCTAATGCTAACTTGCTAATCCTAGCGATCTAATGCTAGTGCTAATATCTGGTCATTTTCATACTGTACGTGTCCTCTATGATGGAAATGAGAGATCAGATGCCTTTAAAGCATAACCCTTCATGGGAATATGAAATTAAATGGCATTAAACCTTAAACCTTCTATTACATATGCAAATACAGCAATGTTAAAGTTTGAATGCTAATGCTAACTTGCTAATGCTAGCGATCTAATGCTAGTGCTAATATCTGGTCATTGTCATACTGTATGTATCCTCTATGAGGGAAATAAGAGGTCAGATGGCATTAAAGCATAACCCTTCATGGGAATATGAGATTAAATGGCATTCAAGCTAACCCTTCTTGTCTATATGCAAATACAGCAATGTTAAAGTTTGAATGCTAATGCTAACTTGCTAATGCTAGCGATCTAATGCTAGTGTTAATATCTAGTCATTTTTATACGGTACTTGTCTTCTATGATGGAAATAAGAGATCAGATGGCATTAAAGCATAACCCTTCATGGGAATATGAGATTAAATGGCATTAAAGCTTAACCCTTCTAGTATATATGCAAATACAGCACTGTTAAATGTGAATGCTAATGCTAACTTGCTGATGCTAGCGATCTAATGCTAGTGCTAATATCTGGTCATTTTCATACTGTACGTGTCCTCTATGATGGAAATAAGAGATCAGATGGCATTAAAGCATAACCCTTCATGGGAATATGAGATTAAATGGCATTAAAGCTTAACCCTTCTAGTATATATGCAAATACAGCACTGTTAAATTTGAATGCTAATGCTAACTTGCTAATGCTAGCGATCTAATGCTAGTGCTAATATCTGGTCATTTTCATACTGTACGTGTCCTCTATGATGGAAATAAGAGATCAGATGGCATTAAAGCATAACCCTTCATGGGAATATGAGATTAAATGGCATTAAAGCTTAACCCTTCTTTTAAATATTCAAATACAGCAATGTTAAAGTTTGAATGCTAATGCTAACTTGCTAATGCTAGCGATCTAATGCTAGTGCTAATATCTGGTCATTTTCATACTGTACGTGTCCTCTATGATGGAAATAAGAGATCAGATGGCATTAAAGCATAACCCTTCATGGCAATATGAGATTAAATGGCATTAAAGCTTAACCCTTCTTGTAAATATGCAAAATACAGCAATGTTAAATTTGAATGCTAATGCTAACTTGCTAATGCTAATGATCTAATGCTAGTGCTAATATCTGGTCATTTTCATACTGTACGTGTCCTCTATAATGGAAATAAGAGATCAGATGGCATTAAAGCATAACCCTTCATGGGAATATGAAATTAAATGGCATTAAAGCTTAACCCTTCTTGTAAATATGCAAATACAGTCATGTTAAAGTTTGAATGCTAATGCTAACTTGCTAATGCTAGCAATCAAATGCTATTGCTAATATCTGGTCATTTTCATACTGTTTGTCCTCTATGATGGAAATAAGAGATCAGATGGCATTAAAGCATAACCCTTCATGGGAATATGAGATTAAATGGCATTAAAGCTTAACCCTTCTTGTAAATATGCAAATACAGACATGTTAAAGTTTGAATGCTAATGCTAATGTTAGCGATCTAATGCTAGTGCTAATATCTGGTCATTGTCATACTGTTTGTGTCCTCTATGATGGAAATAAGAGATCAGATGGAATTAAAGCATAACCCTTCATGGGAATATGAGATTAAATGGCATTAAAGCTTAACCCTTCTTGTACATATGCAAATACAGCAATGTTAAAGTTTGAATTCTAATGCTAACTTGCTAATCCTAGCGATCGAATGCTAGTGCTAATATCTGGTCATTTTCATACTGTTTGTGTCCTCTATGATGGAAATGAGAGATCAGATGCCTTTAAAAGCATAACCCTTCATGGGAATATGAGATTAAATGGCATTAAAAGCTTAAACCTTCTATTACATATGCAAATACAGCTATGTTAAAGTTTGAATGCTAATGCTTACTTGCTAATGTTAGCGATCTAATGCTAGTGCTAATATCTGGTCATTGTCATACTGTTTGTGTCCTCTATGATGGAAATAAAAGGTCAGATGGCATTAAAGCATAACCCTTCATGGGAATATGAGATTAAATGGCATTCAAGCTAACCCTTCTTGTCTATATGCAAATACAGCAATGTTAAAGTTTGAATTCTAATGCTAACTTGCTAATGCTAGCGATCTAATGCTAGTGCTAATATCTGCTCATTTTCATACTGTACGTGTCCTCTATGATGGAAATGAGAGATCAGATGTCATTAAAGCATAACCCTTCATGGGAATATGAGATTAAATGGCATTCAAGCTTAACCCTTCTTGTATATATGCAAATACAGCAATGTTAAAGTTTGAATGCTAATGCTAACTTGCTAATGCTAGCGATTTAATGCTAGTGCTAATATCTGGTCATTTTCATACTGTATGTGTCCTCTATGATGGAAATAAGAGATCACATGGCATTAAAGCATAACCCTTCATGGTAATATGAGATTAGATGGCATTAAAGCTTAAGCCTTCTTGAAAATATGCAAATACAGTCATGTTAAAGTTTGAATGCTAATGCTAGCGATCTAATGCTAGTGCTAATATCTAGTCATTTTCATACGGTACTTGCCTTTTTTGATGGAAATAAGAGATCATATGGCATTAAAGCATAACACTTCATGGGAATATGAGATTAAATGGCATTAAAGCTTAACCCTTCTTTTATAAATTCAAATACAGCAATGTTAAAGTTTGAATGCTAATGCTAACTTGCTAATGCTAGCGATCTATTGTTAGTGCGAATATCTGGTCATTTTCATACTGTACGTGTCCTCTATGATGGAAATAAGAGAACAGATGGCAAAAAAGCACAATCCTTCATAGCAATATGAGATTAAATGGCATTAAAGCTTAACCCTTCTAGTATATATGCAAATACAGCACTGTTAAATTTGAATGCTAATGCTAACTTGCTAATGCTAGCGATCTAATGCTAGTGCTAATATCTGGTCATTTTCATACTGAACGTGTCCTCTATGATGGAAATAAGAGATCAGATGGCATTAAAGCATAACCCTTCATGGGAATATGAGATTAAATGGCATTAAAGCTTAACCCTTCTTGTATATATGCAAATACAGCAATGTTAAATTTGAATGCTAATGCTAACTTGCTAATGCTAGCGATCTAATGCTAGTGCTAATATCTGGTCATTTTCATACTGTACGTGTCCTCTATAATGGAAATAAGAGATCACATGGCATTAAAGCATAACCCTTCATGGGAATATGAAATTAGATCCCATTAAAGCTTAACCCTTCTTGTAAATATGCAAATACAGTCATATTAAAGTTTGAATGCTAATGCTAGCGATCTAATGCTAGTGCTAATATCTGGTCATTGTCATACTGTATGTGTCCTCTATGATGGAAGTAAGAGATCAGATGGCATTAAAGCATAACCCTTCATGGCAATGTGAGATTAAATGGCATTAAAGCTTAACCCTTCTTGTACATATGCAAATACAGCAATGTTAAAGTTTGAATGCTAATGCTAACTTGCTAATGCTAGCAATCTAATGCTATTGCTAATATCTGGTCATTTTCATACTGTACGTGTCCTCTATGAAGGAAATAAGAGATCAGATGGCATTAAAGCATAACCCTTCATGGGAATATGAGATTAAATGGCATTAAAGCTTAACCCTTCTTGTAAATATGCAAATACAGTCATGTTAAAGTTTGAATGCTAATGCTTGCGATCTAATGCTAGTGCTAATATCTGGTCATTGTCATACTGGATGTGTCCTCTATGATGGAAATAAGAGATCAGATGGCATTAAAGCATAACCCTTCATGGCAATGTGAGATTAAATGGCATTAAAGCTTAACCCTTCTTGTACATATGCAAATACAGCAATGTTAAAGTTTGAATTCTAATGCTAACTTGCTAATGCTAGCGATCTAATGCTAATGCTAATATCTGCTCATTTTCATACTGTACGTGTCCTCTATGATGGAAATGAGAGATCAGATGCCTTTAAAGCATAACCCTTAATGGTATTATGAGATTAGATGGCATTAAAGCTTAACCCTTCTTGTAAATATGCAAATACAGTCATGTTAAAGTTTGAATGCTAATGCTAGCGATCTAATGCTAGTGCTAATATCTTGTCATTTTCATACGGTACTTGTCTTCTATGATGGAAATAAGAGATCAGATGGCATTAAAGCATAACCCTTCATGGGAATATGAGATTAAATGGCATTAAAGCTTAACCCTTCTTTTATAAATTCAAATACAGCAATGTTAAAGTTTGAATGCTAATGCTAACTAGCTAATGCTAGCGATCTAATGCTAGTGCTAATATCTGCTCATTGTCATTCTGTATGTGTCCTCTATGATGGAAATTAGAGATCAGATGGCATTAAAGCATAACCCTTCATGGCAATATGAGATTAAATGGCATTAAATCTTAACCCTCCTAGTATATATGCAAATACAGCACTGTTAAATTTGAATGCTAATGCTAACTTGCTAATTCGAGCGATCTAATGCTAGTGCTAATATCTGGTCATTTTCATACTGTACGTGTCCTCTATGATGGAAATAAGAGATCAGATGGCATTAAAGCATAACCCTTCATGGGAATATGAGATTAAATGGCATTAAAGCTTAACCCTTCTTGTATATATCGAGGGCCGAGGATTAACTAGTTCTATCTAGCATTTTTTACTTTTTGAGAAAAATGAGTTTTTATATTTAGCTATTTGCTATTTTAAAACAATAAAAGATACATATCTCATAACTTATCTGTAGTTGGGATATGATTCCTTGATTTTGAACAGTAGACTACAAATTTGCTGAAATGTCATATAACGCTGCTATAAGGTCAAATTCTGCAGATAGAACTATGTGATTTCCAAATCAGATAAAATCCTAGAATTACATAGTTCTATCTGACTGGATATAATTTAAAAAAAATAAAAGTACATAGCAATAAATGTACAATAATATATTCTGTTCTTTCAGAAATACAATTTTAACTGTACTATTATTTCTAATTGACATCCAAACTAGAATTTTCAAACTTAAAGGTCAGGATGTAGTTATCCATGCATCCTAGATACAAGTGAGAACAAGAAAGAATGAAACATATAAACTTTCAAACAATAACAATATTTCGCGGACTTAGTTACATAAAATGTCACTTGATCATATCTTAGACCATCCAGTAGCTAAGATGCAGAGTACTTAGCATAGTAGTGACATGTAAGCCCTATCTCCAGGTGGCATGAATTTCAAAATGCACTTTATGTCAGCTTTTTTCTCATTAGACAACTTGCTGGATTTTGCAACCTTTAGTTGATTCAATTCTTCCAGCTGAGAAGTTGGGGTACCCCTGGCTGACTGTCGCACCTCAAGTACACCAGTAGTAACCCAATCACCAGAAAAGCTGGTTTTATACTTCACAATGTAGGGGTTTTCTTGTTCATACAGTAGAGTCTTAACCTTTAGATATGGAATTCTATTGTACTGTCCTTGTTTAGCTAGGAGTTGGTCGTCTTTAAAGTCATCAGGCTTCATCTGAATTAGCTTCAGAGGGTTACTTCTGTTAACCTTTTTGAGCATCCTCATCAATCCGACAGGACTGTACATCTCACAATTACGACAGACTTTCTCTATTTGGCTGTGAAGATTATCTACCTCTTGGATGGACGAATGACCAGGTTCACAGAATTTCTGTTGAATAGTTTCAATTTCGGGATGGCGTCTCAGGAATATTCTCAAAGCTGTTGACAATATGCTGTTTCTATTTTGTGGGACACAAGAATCACTCCAAAGGATAATGTGTTTTGACCTCTTATCTCGCTTATTCTCCTCGATTATGGCTTCAAGTAGTTTAATAACTGAACTGGCAATATCATTACCAGATCGGCCATTTTGAGCCTCATTCCAGAGTGCCCCATACCCTCTCTTATCCACCGAACAATGTGCTGTCTGGTGATAGACATTAAGCTTTCGTTTGTAGAAGAAGTTGGATATTTCTGCTGTTGGTAATGCAAAGACCTTCTGTAGATCGAAACAAACAATGAAACACTCTTGATTCTTCCTATCCTTGTCTCTCTCCATCCTTGTTTCCTCCTTGCTTCTCACATGCTCCTCATATGCTCTTTGCTCATCATCAGTTGGCTGAGTATTCATTTTCATTGCCTCGCATGTATCACATCTGTCCTTCTTTGGAGAATGGAATTCAATATTGAACTCAGTATTGAATATCTGCCTGTATAGATATAGTTTTCCTGGTGTCTTTCCACTAATCTGGCAAGATTCGACATACTTATCATAAAGGACTGCTATACAGGATCCCCTCGGTAAGTATTCTTTAGCTGAGTCTGTTCTACAGTAATGTGACTCTACACGGGGAAGTGACTTTATGTGCTCACGAATACCATCTTTAACCTCATCACTCACTATATTATTGACCGCTTTGCCCCAGCGAAGCTGTCTTGGTGTTCCACTAGTTGGATGTTTTGTGGAATGGTATGTGATAATTCGTTTTTGGCTAACATCTAATGTGGTTAGGTAGAACATTTTGCAGACTCGAATATTTTTGCCTTGACAAGGTAGGTAGTATTCTATGCTATTATTTCGTCTACTAGTCCCACGTCCTTGTCTTTTGGTTTTCTCTTTCTTGGTAGTTTTTCCATAGAAGTGCATCTTTTCATTATCTGACAATGTCCAGAATTCACTGAAGATATAAGACCTGTCTTTCTCACTCAGATTTAGACTGCATTTGAACTTGCACTTAGTACAGTCTTTTTTGGTTTTCACTGATCGTTCTGGCTGGCGTTTTCCCCGACTATCTAGATACTCTTTTCCGGATTGTCTCAATCTTTTACGAACATTGCACTTCCATGTTGAGGGTTCACGATTTCTTTTCCTCGTAAGAACTTTTCCAGTCCGCTTATGGAGCCTTGCAGTTGGGCGGATGTCTGTGGCAGCTTCTGTAGTCTGGTTTTCGTCATCGCCATCTTCTGTACCATCAGATTCAGGCTCACTGCTGCTTGGTTCAAAGGTCTCATCGATAAGGGAATCATCGTCTTCGTGGTCGCTACTTGGTAAGTCACCACTTGATCTGAAATAGAAGATACAACTTTTAAATCCTAAAATTCCTCATGAACAGGTGCCCATTTCAAAACCATTATTTAATAGTCATGTTAACTTTATAACAATGCCAGTATGTTTAAGCCCCATTGGGATTATTGTTTTGTTAAAGTTAACAGGACATTAATAGTGATTGCAAATTGAGTTCCATGTGAAAGCATTACAGTGAGTGTTAGCTAGGTGTATCTCACTATGTTTTGATGTGTGTGAGCAAGGCATCATTCAACCTGATTATTTGAAAAAATATAAACAATAACCACACAACCCTGCTATAGAGAGAATCTACAATATCTGTAGGTTTGATACACTCCACTTACCTCTCAAATACGTCTCTCAATTCATCATCAGTCATCAATTTTCCATGGTGATTTCTTGTCAGCTTTCTCAAGCGTGCCGCCATTTTGATCAAGCATGGATCACATGACCAAACTGAAGTAACAGATTGGCTAACAGCAGATAGAACCTGTTAACACTAATATTTATATCGAAAATTCAGATGTACCTATGTTACATTGACCTCTGGCCTTTACAGGTAACCACTAAAACATGGAACTATATCTCAAATGAAACTAGTTAGTACTGAGACTATTGTAGGACAGATATCTCATTTTTGAGTAAAATGTCAGATAGAACTAGTTAATCCTCGGCCATCGATATGCAAATACAGCAATGTTAAATTTGAAGGCAAATGCTAACTTGCTAATGCTAGCGATCTAATGCTAGTGCTAATATCTGGTCATTTTCATACTGTACGTGTCCTCTATAATGGAAATAAGAGATCACATGGCATTAAAGCATAACCCTTCATGGGAATATGAAAATAGATGCCATTAAAGCTTAACCCATCTTGTAAATATGCAAATACAGTCATGTTAAAGTTTGAATGCTAATGCTAGCGATCTAATGCTAGTGCTAATATCTGGTCATTGTCATACTGTATGTGTCCTCTATGATGGAAGTAAGAGATCAGATGGCATGAAAGCATAACCCTTCATGGCAATTTGAGATGAAATGGCATTAAAGCTTAACCCTTCTTGTAAATATACTAATACAGTAATGTTAAAGTTTGAAAGCTAATGCTAACTTGCTAATGCTAGCAATCTAATGCTATTGCTAATATCAGGTCATTTTCATACTGTACGTGTCCTCTATGATGGAAATAAGAGATCAGATGGCATTAAAGCATAACCCTTCATGGGAATATGAGATTAAATGGCATTAAAGCTTAACCCTTCTTGTAAATATGCAAATTCAGTCATGTTAAGGTTTGAATGCTAATGCTAGCGATCTAATGCTAGTGCTAATATCTGGACATTGTCATACTGTATGTGTCCTCTATGATGGAAATAAGAGATCAGATGGCATTAAAGCATAACCCTTCATGGCAATGTGAGATTAAATGGCATTAAAGCTTAACCCTTCTTGTACATATGCAAATACAGCAATGTTAAAGTTTGAATTCTAATGCTAACTTGCTAATGCTAGCGATCTAATGCTAGTGCTAATATCTGGTCATTTTCATACTGTACGTGTCCTCTATGATGGAAATGAGAGATCAGATGGCATTAAAGCATAACCCTTCATGGGAATATGAGATTAAATGGCATTCAAGCTAACCCTTCTTGTCTATATGCAAATAAAGCACTGTTAAAGTTTGAATGCTAATGCTAACTTGCTAATGCTAGCGATCTAATGCTAGTGCTAATATTTGGACATTTTCATACTGGACGTGTCCTCGATGATGGAAATACAAGATCAGATGGCATTAAAGCATAACCCTTCATGGGAATATGAGATTAAATAGCATTAAAGCTTAACCCTTCTTGTACATATGCAAATACAGCCATGTTAAAGTTTGAATGCTAATGTTAACTTGCTAATGCTAGCGATCTAATGCTAGTGCTAATATCTGGTCATTTTCATACTGTACGTGTCCTCTATGATGGAAATAATAGATCAGATGGCATTAAAGCATAACCCTTCATGGGAATATGAGATTAAATGGCATTAAAGCTTAACCCTTCTTGTATAAATGCAAATACAGCAATGTTAAATTTGAATGCTCATGCTAACTTGCTAATGCTAGCGATCTGATGCTAGTGCTAATATCTGGTCATTTTCATACTGTTCGTGTCCTCTAAAATGGAAATATGAGATTAGATGCATTTAAAGCATAATCCTTCATGGGAATTTGAGATTAAATGGCATTAATGCTTAACCCTTCTATTATATAGGCAAATACAGCAATATTAAAGTTTGAATGCTAATGATAACTTGCTAATGCTAGTGATCTAATGCTAGTGCTAACATCTGGTCATTTTCATACTGTACATGTCCTCTATGATGGAAATAAGAGATCAGATGGCATTAATGCATAACCCTTCATGGGAATATGAGATTAAATGGCATTAAAGCTTAACCCTTCTTGTATAAATGCAAATACAGCAATGTTAAATTTGAATGCTCATGCTAACTTGCTAATGCTAGCGATCTAATGCTAGTGCTAATATCTGGTCATTGTCATACTGTATGTGTCCTCTATGATGGAAATAAGAGATCAGATGGCATTAAAGCATAACCCTTCATGGGAATATAAGATTAAATGGCATTAAAGCTTCACCCTTCTTGTACATATGCAAATACAGCAATGGTAAAGATTGAATTCTAATGCTAACTTGCTAATGCTAGCGATTTAATGCTAGTGCTAATATCTGGTCATTTTCATACGGAACCTGTCTTCTATGATGGAAATAAGAGATCAGATGCCATTAAAGCATAACCCTTCATGGGAATATGAGATTAAATGGCATTACTGCTTAACCCTTCTATTATATATGCAAATACAGCAATGTTAAAGTTTGAATGCTAATGATAACTTGCTAATGCTAGCGATCTAATGCTAGTGCTAATATCTGGTCATTGTCATACTGTATGTGTCATCTATGATGGAAATAAGAGGTCAGATGGCATTAAAGCATAACCCTTCATGGGAATATGAGATTAAATGCCTTTCAAGCTGACCCTTCTTTTATATATGCAAATACAGCAATGTTAAAGTTTGAATGCTAATGCTAACTTGCTAATGCTAGCGATCTAATGCTAGTGCAAATATCTGGTCATTTTCATACTGTACGTGTCCTCTATGATGGAAATAAGAGATCAGATGGCATTAAAGCATAACCCTTCATGGGAATATGAGATGAAATGGCATTCAAGCTAACCCTTTTTGTATATATGCAAATACAGCAATGTTATAGTTTGAATGCTAATGCTATCTTGCTAATGCTAGCGATCTAATGTTAGTGCTAATATCTGGTCATTTTCATACTGTACGTGTCCTCTATGATGGAAATAAGAGATGAAATGGCATTAAAGCATAACCCTTCATGGGAATATGAGATTAAATGGCATTCAAGCTTAACCCTTCTTGTATATGCAAATTCAGCAATGTTAAAGTTTGAATGCTAATGCTAACTTGCTAATGCTAGCGATCTAATGCTAGTGCTAATATCTGGTCATTGTCATACTCTATGTGTCCTCTTTGATGGAAATAAGAGATCAGATGGCATTAAAGCATAACCCTTCATGGGAATATGAGATTAAATGGCATTATAATGTTAAAAAGTTTGAATTCTTCTTGTACTAGCGATGCAAATACAGCAATGTTAAAGTTTGAATTCTGCTCAATGTTAAAAGCTAACTAATGCTAACTTGCTAATGCTAGCGATCTAATGCTAGTGCTAATATCTGGTCATTTTCATAAGGTACTTGTCCTCTATGATGGATATAAGAGATGAGATGCCTTTAAAGCATAACCCTTCATGGGAATATGAGATTAAATCCATTAAAGCTTAACCCATTCTTGTATATCTGCAAATACAGCAATGTTAAAGTTTGAATTCTAATGCTAACTTGCTAATGCTAGCGATCTAATGCTAGTGCTAATATCTTGTCATTTTCATAAGGTACTTGTCTTTTTTATGATGGAAATAAGAGATCAGATGGCATTAAAGCATAACCCTTCATGGGGATATGAGATTAAATGGCTTTAAAAGCTTAACCCTTCTTTTAAATCTCCAAATACAGCAATGTTAAAGTTTGAATGCTAATGCTAACTTGCTAATGCTAGCGATCTAAAAGCTAATGCTAATATCTGGTCATTTTCATACTGTTAAGTGTCCTCTAAATGGAAATAAGAGATCAGAGGCCTTTAAAGCATAGCCCTTCATGGGAATATGAGATTAAATGGCATTAAAGCTTAACCCTTCTTGTACATATGCAAATAAGCAATGTTAAAGTTTGAATTCTAATGCTAACTTGCTAATGCTAGCGATCTAATGCTAGTGCTAATATCTGGTCATTTTCATACTGTTCGTCTGCTCTATGATGGAAATAAGAGATGAGATGCCTTTAAAGCATAACCCTTCATGGGAATATGAGAATAAGTGCCATTAAAGCTTCACCCTTCTTGTATATCTGCAAATACAGCAATGGTAAAGATTGAATTCTAATGCTAACTTGCTAATGCTAGCTATCTAATGCTAGTGCTAATATCTGGTCAATGTCATACTTTATGTGTCCTCTATGATGGAAATAAGAAATCAGATGGCATTAAAGAATAACCCATGATGGCAATATGAGATTTAATGCCATTAAAGCTTAACCCTTCTATTATATATGCAAATACAGCAATGTTAAAGTTTGAATGCTAATGATAACTTGCTAATGCTAGTGATCTAATGCTAGTGCTAATATCTGGTCATTTTCATACTGTACGTGTCCTCTATGATGGAAATAAGAGATCAGATGCCATTTAAGCATAACCCTTCATGGAATATGAGATTAAATGGCATTAAAAAGTAACCCCTTCTTTACATATGCAAATAAGCAATGTTAAAGTTTGAATTCTAATGCTAACTTGCTAATGCAAGCGATCTAATGCTAGTGCTAATATCTGGTCATTTTCATACTGTTCGTCTGTCTCTATGATGGAAATAAAGAGATCAGATGGCATTTAAGCATAACCCTTCATGGGAATATGAGATTAAATGGCATTAAAGCAGCCTGTGGCCACATATGCAAATAAGCAATGTTAAGTTTGAT
>CM056199.1:99863935-100066435 GCA_029692085.1 Gymnothorax javanicus
CTTCATGGGAATATGAGATTAAATGGCATTAAAGTTAACCTTCTTGTATATATTAAAACAGCAATGTTAAAGTTTGAATCTAATGCTAACTTGCTAATTAGCATCTAATGTAGTGCTAATATCGGTCATTTTCAATGATACTCCTTATGGATATGAGATTAGATGGCATTAAACTTTAACCCTTCTTGTAATATAATAATAAGTAATGTTAAATTTGAATTAATGCTAACTTCTAATCTAGAATCAATGCTATTTGAATATCTAATTTCATATGTACTCCTCTGATGGAATAAGATTAGATGATCATTAAACATAACCTTATGGCTATATATGAATAATGATTCAGCTAACCTTCTGTTAATGCAAAACAGAATTTAATTAATGCTTAAGCTAACTTTGCTAATGCAAGCATTTAATTAGTCTAATATCGGTCATTTCATATTCTTCCTCTATATGAAATAAGATCAATGGCATTTATAAGCATAACCCTTCATAATATGTGTAAATATGCAAAAATACAGTCATGTTAAAGTTTCAATGCTAATGCTAATGCGATCTAATGCTAGTGCTAATATCTGTCATTTTCATACTGTATGTGTCCTCTTTGATGGAAATAGAGATCAGATGGCATTAAGCATAACCCATCATTGCAATATGAGATTAAATGGCATTGAAGCTTAACCTTCTTGTAAATATGCAAATACAGCAATGTTAAATTTTGAATGCTAATGCTAACTTGCTAATCCAGCAATTTAATGTTAGTGCTAATATCTGGTCATTTTTATACGGTACTTGTCCTATGATGGAAATAAGAGATCACATGGCATTAAAGCATAACCCTTCATGGAATATGAGATTAGATTGCATTAAAAACCCTTCTTGTAAATATGCAAATACAGCAATGTTAAAGTTTGAATAATGCTAACTTGCTAATGCTATCGAAATGCTATTGCTAATATCTGGTCATTTTTATACTGTACGTGTCCTCTATGATGGACATAGAGAGATCAGATTTAAAGCATAACCCTTCATGGGCATGAGATTAAATGGCATTAAAGCTTAACCCTCTTTTATATATGCAAATACAGCAATGTTAAATTTGAATGCTAATGCTAACTTGCTAATGCTAGCGATCTAATGCTAGTGCTAATATCTGGTCATTTTTATACTGTACGGTCCTCTATAATGGAAATAAGAGATCACATGGCATTAAAGCATAACCCTTTATGGGAATATGAGATTAAATGGCATTCAAGCTTAACCCTTCTTGTATATATGCAAATTCAGCAATGTTAAAGTTTGAATGTTAATGCTAACTTGCTAATGCTAGCGATTTAATTTTAGTGCTAATATCTGGTCATTTTCATAATGTACGTGTCCTCTATGATGGAAATAAGAGATCACATGGCATTAAAGCATAACCCTTCATGGGACTATGAGATTAGATGGCATTAAAGCTTAACCTTTCTTGTAAATATGCAAATACAGTCATGTTAAAGTTTGAATGCTAACGCTAGCGATCTAATGCTAGTGCTAATATCTAGTCATTGTCATACTGTATGTGTCCTCTTTGATGGAAATAAGAGATCAGATTGCATTTAATCATAACCCTTCATGGGAATATTAGATTAGATGGCATTGAAGCTTTACCCTTCTTGTAAATATGCAAATACAGCACTGTTAAATTTGAATGCTAATGCTAACTTGCTAATGCTAGGGATCTAATGCTAGTGCTAATATCTGGTCATTTTCATACTGTACATGTCCTCTTTGATGGAAATAAGAGATCAGATGGCATTAAAGCATAACCCTTAATGGCAATATGAGATTAAATGGCATTAAAGCTTAACCCTTCTTGTATGCATACAAATACAGAAATGTTAAAGTTCGAATTCTAATGCTAACTTGCTAATGCTAGCGATCTAATGCTAGTGCTAAAATCTTGTCATTTTAATACTGTACTTGTCTTCAATGATGGAAATAAGAGATCAGATGGCATTAAATCATAACCCTTCATGGGAATATGAGATTAAATGGCATTAAAGCTTAACCCTTCTTGTACATATGCAAATACAGCAATGTTAAATTTTGAATTCTAATGCTAACTTGCTAATGCTAGCGATCTAATGCTAGTGCTAATATCGGGTCATTTTCATACTGTACGTGTCCTCTATGATGGAAATGAGAGATCAGATGCCTTTAAAGCATAACCCTTCATGGGAATATGAGATCAGATGGCATTAAAGCTTAACCCTTCATGTAAATATGCAGATACAGTCATGTTAAAGTTTGAATGCTAATGCTAGCGATCTAATGCTAGTGCTAATATCTAGTCATTGTCATACTGTATGTTTCCTCTTTGATGGAAATAAGAGATCAGATCTTATTAAAGAATAACCCTTCATGGGAATATTAGATTAGATGGCATTGAAGCTTAACCCTTCTTGTAAATATGCAAATACAGCACTGTTAAATTTGAATGCTAATGCTAACTTGCTAATGCTAGCGATCTAATGCTAATGCTAATATCTGTTCATTTTCATACTGTACGTGTCCTCTTTGATGGAAATAAGAGATCAGATGGTATTTAGGCATAACCCTTCATGGCAATATGAGATTAAATGGCATTAAAGCTTAACCCTTCTTGTATATATACAAATACAGCAATGTTAAAGTTCGAATTCTAATGGTAACTTGCTAATGCTAGCGATCTAATGCTAGTGCTAATATCTTCTCATTTTCATACGGTACTTGTCTTCTATGATGGATATAAGAGATCAGATGGCATTAAAGCATAACCCTTCATGGGAATATGAGATTAAATGGCATTAAAGCTTCACCGTTCTTTTATAATTCAAATACAGCAATGTTAAAGTTTGAATGCTAATGCTAACTTGCTAATGCTAGCGATCTATTGTTCGTGCAAATATCTGCTCATTTTCATACTGTACGTGTCCTCTATGATGGAAAGAAGAGATCAGATGGCATTAAAACATAACCCTTCATGGGAATATGAGATTAAATGGCATTAAAGCTTAACCCTTCTTTTATCAATTCAAATACAGCAATGTTAAAGTTTGAATGTTAATGCTAACTTGCTAATGCTAGCGATCTAATGCTAGTGCTAATATCTGGTCATTTTCTTACTGTACTTGTCCTCTATGATGGAAATAAGAGATCTGATGGCAAAAAAGCACAACCCTTCATGGCAATATGAGATTAAATGGCATTAAAGCTTAACCCTTCTTGTATATATACAAATACAGCAATGTTAAAGTTTGAATGCTAATGCTAACTTGCTAATGCTAGCGATCTAATGCTAGTGCTAATATCGGGTCATTTTCATACTGTACGTGTCCTCTATGATGGAAATACGAGATCAGATGATATTAAAGCATAACCCTTCATGGGAATATGAGATTAAATGGCATTAAAGCTTAACCCTTCTCGTACATATGCAAATACAGCAATGTTAAAGTTTGAATGCTAATGCTAACTTGCGAATGCTAGCGATCTAATGGTAGTGCTAATATCTGGTATTTCTCATACTGTATGTGTCCTTTATGATGGAAATAAGAGCTCAGATGGCGTTAAAGAATAACCCTTCATGGGAATATGAGATTAAATGGCATTCAAGCTAAACCTTCTTGTCTATATGCAAATACAGCATTGTTAAATTTGAATGCTAATGCTAACTTGCTAATGCTAGCGATCTAATGCTAGTGCTAATATCTGGTCATTGTCATACTGCACGTGTCCTCTATAATTGAAATAAGAGATCAGATGGCATTAAAGCATAACCCTTCATGGGAATATGAAATTAGATGCCATTAAAGCTTAACTCTTCTTGTAAATATGCAAATACAGTCATGTTAAAGTTTGAATGCTAATGCTAACGATCTAATGCTAGTGCTGATATCTGGCTATTGTAATACTGTATGTGTACTCTATGATGGAAGTAAGCGATCAGATGGCATTAAAGCATAACCCTTCATGGCAATTTGAGATTAAATGGCATTGAAGCTTAACCCTTCTTGTAAATATACAAATACAGTAATGTTAAATTTTGAATGCTAATGCTAACTTGCTAATCCTAGCGATTTAATGTTAGTGCTAATATCTTGTCATTTTCATACGGTACTTGTCTTCTATGATGGAAATAAGAGATCACATGGCATTAAAGCATAACCCTTCATGGGAATATGAGATTAGATTGCATTAAAGCTTAACCCTTCTTGTAAATATGCAAATACAGTCATGTTAAAGATTGAATGCTAATGCTAGCGATCTAATGCTAGTGCTAATATCTTGTCATTGTCATACTGTATGTTTCCTCTTTGATGGGAATAAGAGATCAGATCGCATTAAGACATAACCCTTCATGGGAATATTAGATTAGATGGCATTGAAGCTTAACCCTTCATCTAAATATGCAAATATAGCACTGTTAAATTTGAATGCTAATGCTAACTTGCTAATGCTAGCGATATAATGCTAATGCTAATATATGGTCATTTTCATACTGTACGTGTCCTCTTTGATGGAAATAAGAGATCAGATGGCATTAAAGCATAACCCTTCATGGCATTATGAGATTAAATGGCATTAAAGCTAAACCCTTCTTGTAAATATAATAATACAGTAATGTTAAAGTTTGAATGGTAATGCTAACTTGCTAATGCAAGCAATCTAATGCTATTGCTAATATCTGGTAATTTTCATACTGTATGTGTCCTCTATGATGGAAATAAGAGATTAGATGGCATTAAAGCATAACCTTTCATGGGAATATGAGATTAAATGGCATTCAAGCTTAACCCTTCTTGTATATATGCAAATACAGCAATGTTAAAGTTTGAATGCTAATGCTAACTTGCGAATGCTAGCGATTTAATTTTAGTGCTAATATCTGGTCATTTTCATAATGTATGTGTCCTCTATGATGGAAATAAGAGATCACATGGCATTAAATCATAACCCTTCATGTGAATATGAAATTAGATGCCGTTAAAGCTTAACCCTTCTTGTAAATATGCAAATACAGTCATTTTAAAGTTTGAATGCTAATGCTAGCGATCTAATGCTAGTGCTAGTGCTAATATCTGGTCATTGTCATACTGTATGTGTCCTCTATGATGGAAGTAAGAGATCAGATTGCATTAAAGCATAACCCTTCATGGGAATATGAGATTAAATGGCATTCAAGCTAACCCTTCTTGTCAAAATGCAAAAACAGCAATGTTAAAGTTTGAATGCTAATGCTAACCTGCTAATGCTAGCGATCTAATGCTAGTGCAAATATCTGGTCATTTACAGACTGTACGTGTCCTCTATGATGGAAATAAGAGATCAGATGCCATTAAAGCATAACCCTTCATGGGAATATGAGATTAAATGGCATTCAAGCTTAACCCTTCTTGTATATATGCAAATACAGCAATGTTAAAGTTTGAATGCTAATGCTAACTTGCTAATGCTAGCGATTTAATTTTAGTGCTAATATCTGGTCATTTTCATAATGTATGTGTCCTCTATGATGGAAATAAGAGATCAGATGGCATTAAAGCATAACCCTTCATGGGAATATGAGATGAGATGGCATTAAAGCTTAACCCTTCTTGTAAATATGCAAATACAGTCATGTTAAAGTTTGAATGCTAATGCTAGCGATCTAATGCTAGTGCTAATATCTAGTCATTGTCATACTGTATGTGTCCTCTTTGATGGAAATAAGAGATCAGATTGCATTAAAGCATAACCCATCATGGGAATATTAGATTAGATGGCATTGAAGCTTAACCCTTCTTGTAAATATGCAAATACAGCACTGTTAAATTTGAAAGCTAATGCTAACTTGCTAATGCTAGCAATCTAATTTTAGTGCTAATATCTGGTCATTTTCATACTGTATGTGTCCTCTTTGATGGAAATAAGAGATCAGATGGCATTAAAGCATAACCCTACATGGCATGATGAGATTAAATGGCATTAAAGCTTAACCCTTCTTGTAAATATACTAATACTGTAATTTTAAAGTTTGAATGGTAATGCTAACTTGCTAATGCAAGCAATCTAATGCTAGTGCTAATATCTGGTCATTTTCATACTGTACGTGTCCTCTATGATGGAAATAAGAGATCAGATGGCATTAAAGCATAACCCTTCATGGGAATATGAGATTAAATGGCATTCAAGCTTAACCCTTCTTGTATATATGCAAATACAGCAATGTTACAGTTTGAATGCTAATGCTAACTTGCTAATGCTAGCGATTTAATTTTAGTGCTAATATCTGGTCATTTTCCTAATGTACGTGTCCTCTATGATGGAAATAAGAGATCAGATGCCATTAAAGCATAACCCTTCATGGGAATATGAGATTAAATGGCATTCATGCTTAACCCTTCTTGTATATATGCAAATACAGCAATGTTAAAGTTTGAATGCTAATTCTAACTTGCTAATGCCAGCGATTTAATTTTAGTCCTAATATCTGGTCATGTTCATAATGTACGTGTCCTCTATGATGGAAATAAGAGATCACATGGCATTAAAGCATAACCCTTAATGGGAATATGAGATTAGATGGCATTCAAGCTTAACCCTTCTTGTATATATGCAAATACAGCATTGTTTAAGTTTGAATGCTAATGCTAACTTGCTAATCCTAGCGATTTAATGTTAGTGCTAATATCTGGTCATTTTCATAATGTATGTGTCCTCCATGATGGAAATAAGAGATCAGATGGCATTAAAGCATAACCCTTCATGGGAATATGAGATTAAATGGCATTCAAGCTTAACCCTTCTTGTATATATGCAAATACAGCATTGTTTAAGTTTGAATGCTAATGCTAACTTGCTAATCCTAGCGATTTAATGTTAGTGCTAATATCTGGTCATTTTTAAAATGAACGTGTCCTCTATGATGGAAATAAGAGATCACATGGCATTAAAGCATAACCCTTCATGGGAATATGAGATTAGATGGCATTAAAGCTTAACCCTTCTTGTAAATATGCAAATACAGTCATGTTAAAGTTTGAATGCTAATGCCAGCGATCTAATGTTAGTGCTAATATCTAGTCATTGTCATACTGTATGTGTCCTCTTTGATGGAAATAAGAGATCAGATCGCATTAAAGCATAACCCTTCATGGGAATATTAGATTAGATGGCATTGAAGCTTAACCCTTCTTCTAAATATGCAAATACAGCACTGTTAAATTTGAATGCTAATGCTTACTTGCTAATGCTAGTGATCTAATGCTAGTGCTAATATCTGGTCATTTTCATACTGTATGTGTCCTCTATAAGGGAAATAAGAGAACACATGGCATTAAATCATAACCCTTCATGTGAATATGAAATCAGAGAGATTAAATGGACATTCTAAAGCATCTAATGCCTAATATCTTCTTGTAAATATGCAAATACAGATCAATGTTAAAGTTTGAATGCTAATGCTAATGCAATGTTAAAGTTTGAAATGCTAGCGATCTAATGCTAGTGCTAATATCTGGTCATTTTCATACTGTATGTGTCCTCTATGATGGAAATAAGAGATCAGATGGCATTAAAGCATAACCCTTCATGGGAATATGAGATTAAATGGCATTAAAGCTTAACCCTTCTTGTAAATATGCAAATACAGCAATGTTAAAGTTTGAATGCTAATGCTAACTTGCTAATGCGATCTAATGCTAGTGCTAATATCTGGTCATTTTCATACTGTATGTGTCCTCTATGATGGAAATAAGAGATCAGATGGCATTAAAGCATAACCCTTCATGGGAATATGAGATTAGATGGCATTAAAGCTTAACCCTTCTTGTAAATATGCAAATACAGCAATGTTAAAGTTTGAATGCTAATGCTAACTTGCTAATGCTAGCAATCTAATGCTATTTTAGAGCTAATATCTGGTCATTTTCATACTGTACGTGTCCTCTATGATGGAAATAAGAGATTAGATGGCATTAAAGCATAACCCTTCATGGGAATATGAGATTAAATGGCATTAAAGCTTAACCCTTCTTGTAAATATGCAAATACAGCAATGTTAAAGTTTGAATGCTAATGCTAACTTGCTAATGCAAGCAATTTAATTTTAGTGCTAATATCTGGTCATTTTCATACTGTATGTGTCCTCTATGATGGAAATAAGAGATCAGATGGCATTAAAGCATAACCCTTCATGGGAATATGAGAATAAATGGCATTCAAGCTTAACCCTTCTTGTATATATGCAAATACAGCAATGTTAAAGTTTGAATGCTAATGCTAACTTGCTAATGCTAGCGATTTAATTTTAGTGCTAATATCTGGTCATTTTCATAATGCTGTGTCCTCTATGATGGAAATAAGAGATCAGATGGCATTAAAGCATAACCCTTCATGGGAATATGAGATTAAATGGCATTAAAGCTTAACCCTTCTTGTATATATGCAAATACAGCAATGTTAAAGTTTGAATGCTAATGCTAACTTGCTAATGCTAGTGATTTAATTTTAGTGCTAGTATTGTCATTTTCATAATGTATGTGTCCTCTTTGATGGAAATAAGAGATCAGATGGCATTAAAGCATAACCCTTCATGGGAATATGAGATTAGATGGCATTAAAGCTTAACCCTTCTTGTAAATATGCAAATACAGTCATGTTAAAGTTTGAATGCTAATGCTAACTTGCTAGCGCTATCGATCTAATGCTAGTGCTAATATCTGGTCATTTTCATACTGTACGTGTCCTCTTTGATGGAAATAAGAGATCAGATGGCATTAAAGCATAACCCTTCATGGCATTATGAGATTAAATGGCATTAAAGCTTAACCCTTCTTCTAAATATACTAATACAGTCATGTTAAAGTTTGAATGGTAATGCTAACTTGCTAATGCAAGCAATCTAATGCTTTTGCTAATATCTGGTAATTTTCATACTGTATGTGTCCTCTATGATGGAAATGAGAGATCAGATGGTATTAAAGCATAACCTTTCATGGGAATATGAGATTAAATGGCATTCAAGCTTAACCCTTCTTGGATATATGCAAATACAGCAATGTTAAAGTTTGAATGCTAATGCTAACTTGCTAATGCTAGCGATTTAATTTTAGTGCTAATATCTGGTCATTTTCATAATGTACGTGTCCTCTATGATGGAAATAAGAGATCACATGGCATTAAAGCATAACCCTTCATGGGAATATGAGATTAGATGTCATTAAAGCTTAACCCTTCTTGTAAATATGCAAATACAGTCATGTTAAAGTTTGAATGCTAATGCTAGCGATCTAATGCTAGTGCTAATATCTAGTCATTGTCATACTGTATGTGTCCTCTTTGATGGAAATAAGAGATCAGATCGGAATTAAAACATAACCCTTCATGGGAATATTAGATTAGATGGCATTGAAGCTTAACCCTTCTTCTAAATATGCAAATACAGCACTGTTAAATTTGAATGCTAATGCTAACTTGCTAATGCTAGCGATCTAATGCTAGTGCTAATATCTGGTCATTTTCATACTGTATGTGTCCTCTATAATGGAAAAAAGAGATCACATGGCATTAAATCATAACCCTACATGTGAATATGAAATTAGATGCCGTTAAAGCTTAACTATTCTTGTAAATATGCAAATACAGTCATGTTAAAGTTTGAATGCTAATGCTAGCGATCTAATGCTAGTGCTAATATCTGGTAATTGTCATAATGTATGTGTCCTCTATGATGGAAGTAAGAGATCAGATGGCATTAAAGCATAACCCTTCATTGCAATGTGAGATTAAATGGCATTAAAGCTTAACCCTTCTTGTACATATGCAAATACAGCAATGTTAAAGTTTGATTTCTAATACTAACTTGCTAATGCTATCGATCTTATGCTAATGCTAATATCTTGTCATTTTTATACTGTACGTGTCCTCTATGATGGACATGAGAGATCAGATGCCTTTCAAGCATAACCCTTCATGGGAATATGAGATTAAATGGCATTAAAGCTTAACCCTTCTCGTACATATGCAAATACAGCAATGTTAAAGTTTGAATGCTAATGCTAACTTGCGAATGCTAGCGATCGAATGGTAGTGCTAATATCTGGTATTTCTCATACTGTATGTGTCCTTTATGATGGAAATAAGAGCTCAGATGGCATTAAAGAATAACCTTTCATGGGAATATGAGATTAAATGGCATTCAAGCTAAACCTTCTTGTCTATATGCAAATACAGCATTGTTAAAGTTTGAATGCTAATGCTAACTTGCTAATGCTAGCGATCTAATGCTAGTGCTAATATCTGTCATTTTCATACTATACGTGTCCTCTATGATGGAAATAAGAGATCAGATGGCATTAAAGCTTAACCCTTCATGGGAATATGAGATTAAATGCCATTCAAGCTTAACCCTTCTTGTATATATTCAAATACAGCAATGTTTAAGTTTGAATGCTAATGCTAAATTGCTAATCCTAGCGATTTGATGTTAGTGCTAATATCTGGTCATTTTCATAATGTACGTGTCCTCTATGATGGAAATAAGAGAACACATGGCATTAAAGCATAACCCTTCATGGGAATATGAGATTAGATGGCATTAAAGCTTAACCCTTCTAGTACATATGCAAATACAGCAATGTTAAAGTTTGAATGCTAATGCTAACTTGCTAATGCCAGCGATCTAATGCTACTGCTAAAATCTGGTCATTTTCATACTTTACGTGTCCTCTATGATGGAAATAAGAGATCAGAAGGCATTAAAGCATAACCCTTCATGGGAATATGAGATTAAATGGCATTAAAGCAGAACCCTTCTTTTATATATGCAAATACAGCAATGTTAAATTTGAATGCTAATGCTAACTTGCTAATGCTAGCGATCTAATGCTAGTGCTAATATCTGGTCATTTTCATACTGTACGTGTCCTCTATAATGGAAATAAGAGATCACATGGCATAAAAGCATAACCCTTTATGGGAAAATGAGATTAAATGGCATTCAAGCTTAACCCTTCTTGTATATATGCAAATTCAGCAATGTTAAAGTTTGAATGCTAATGCTAACTTGCTAATGCTAGCGATTTAATTTTAGTGCTAATATCTGGTCATTTTCATAATGTACGTGTCCTCTATGATGGAAATAAGAGATCACATGGCATTAAAGCATAACCCTTCATGGGAATATGAGATTAGATGGCATTAAAGCTTAACCTTTCTCGTAAATATGCAAATACAGTCATGTTAAAGTTTGAATGCTAACGCTAGCGATCTAATGCTAGTGCTAATATCTAGTCATTGTCATACTGTATGTGTCCTCTTTGATGGAAATAAGAGATCAGATCGCATTAAAGCATAACCCTTCATGGGAATATTAGATTAGATGGCATTGAAGCTTAACCCTTCTTGTAAATATGCAAATACAGCACTGTTAAATTTGAATGCTAATGCTAACTTGCTAATGCTAGCGATCTAATGCTAGTGCTAATATCTGGTCATTTTCATACGGTACTTGTCTTCTATGATGGAAATAAGAGATCAGATGGCATTAAATCATAACCCTTCATGGGAATATGAGATTAAATGGCATTAAAGCTTAACCCTTCTTGTACATATGCAAATACAGCAATGTTAAATTTTGAATTCAAATGCTAACTTGCTAATGCTAGCGATCTAATGCTAGTGCTAATATCGGGTCATTTTCATACTGTACGTGTCCTCTATGATGGAAATAAGAGATCAGATGGCATTAAAAGCATAACCCTTCATGGGAATATGAGATTAAATGGCATTAAAAGCTTAACCCTTCTTGTATATATGCAAATACAGCAATGTTAAAGTTTGAATTCTAATGCTAATGCTAATGCTAGCGATCTAATGCTAGTGCTAATATCTGGTCATTTCATTCTGTATGTGTCCTCTATGATGGAAATAAGAGATCAGATGGCATTAAAGCATAACCCTTCATGGGAATATGAGATTAAATGGCATTAAAGCTTAACCCTTCTTTTAAATATTCAAATACAGCAATGTTAAAGTTCGAATGCTAATGCTAACTTGCTAATGCTAGCGATCTAATGCTAGTGCTAATATCTGGTCATTGTCATACTGTATGTGTCCTCTATGATGGAAATAAGAGATCAGATGGCATTAAAGCATAACCCTTCATGGCAATATGAGATTAAATGGCATTAAAGCTTAACCCTTCTTGTACATATGCAAATACAGCAATGTTAAAGTTTGAATGCTAATGCTAACTTGCTAATGCTAGCGATCTAATGCTAGTGCTAATATCTGGTCATTTTCATACTGTACGTGTCCTCTATGATGGAAATAAGAGATCAGATGGCATTAAAGCATAACCCTTCATGGGAATATGAGATTAAATGGCATTAAAGCTTAACCCTTCTTGTATATATACAAATACAGCAATGTTAAAGTTTGAATGCTAATGCTAACTTGCTAATGCTAGCGATCTAATGCTAGTGCTAATATCTGGTCATTTTCATACTGTATGTGTCCTCTATGATGGAAATAAGAGATCAGATGGCATTAAAGCATAACCCTTCATGGGAATATGAGATTAAATGGCATTAAAGCTTAACCCTTCTTGTAAATATGCAAATACAGCAATGTAAAAAGTTTGAATGCTAATGCTAATGCTAATGCTAGCGATCTAATGCTAGTGCTAATATCTTGTCATTGTCATACTGTATGTGTCCTCTTGATGGAAATAAGAGATCAGATGGCATTAAAGCATAACCCTTCATGGGAATATTAGATTAAATGGCATTTAAAGCTTAACCCTTCTTCTAAATATGCAAATACAGCAATGTTAAATTTGAATGCTAATGCTAATGCTAATGCTAGCGATATAATGCTAGTGCTAATATCTGGTCATTTTCATACTGTACGTGTCCTCTTTGATGGAAATAAGAGATCAGATGGCATTAAAGCATAACCCTTCATGGGAATATGAGATTAAATGGCATTAAAAGCTTAACCCTTCTTGTAAATATACAAATACAGCAATGTTAAAGTTTGAATGCTAATGCTAATGCTAATGCTATCAATCTAATGCTAGTGCTAATATCTGGTCATTTTCATACTGTATGTGTCCTCTATGATGGAAATAAGAGATCAGATGGCATTAAAGCATAACCCTTCATGGGAATATGAGATTAAATGGCATTAAAGCTTAACCCTTCTTGTATAATATGCAAATACAGCAATGTTAAAGTTTGAATGCTAATGCTAACTTGCTAATGCTAGCGATCTTATGCTAGTGCTAATATCTGGTCATTTTCATACTGTACGTGTCCTCTATGATGGAAATAAGAGATCAGATGGCATTAAAGCATAACCCTTCATGGGAATATGAGATTAAATGGCATTAAAGCTTAACCCTTCTTGTATATATGCAAATACAGCAATGTTAAAGTTTGAATGCTAATGCTAACTTGCTAATGCTAGCGCATCTAATGCTAGTGCTAATATCTGGTCTTTTTCATACTGTATGTGTCCTCTATGATGGAAATAAGAGATCAGATGGCATTAAAGCATAACCCTTCATGGGAATATGAGATTAAATGGCATTTAAAGCTTAACCCTTCTTGTCTATATGCAAATACAGCAATGTTAAAGTTTGAATGCTAATGCTAACTTGCTAATGCTAGCGATCTAATGCTAGTGCTAATATCTGGTCATTTTCATACTGTACGTGTCCTCTATGATGGAAATAAGAGATCAGATGGCATTAAAGCATAACCCTTCATGGGAATATGAGATTAAATGGCATTCAAGCTTAACCCTTCTTGTATATATGCAAATACAGCAATGTTAAAGTTTGAATGCTAATGCTAACTTGCTAATGCTAGCGATTTAATGTTAGTGCTAATATCTGGTCATTTTCATAATGTACGTGTCCTCTATGATGGAAATAAGAGATCACATGGCATTAAAGCATAACCCTTCATGGGAATATGAGATTAAATGGCATTAAAGCTTAACCCTTCTTGTAAATATGCAAATACAGTCATGTTAAAGTTTTGCTAATGCTAATGCTAATGCTAGATCTAATGCTAGTGCTAATATCTGGTCATTGTCATACTGTATGTGTCCTCTATGATGGAAATAAGAGATCAGATGGCATTAAAGCATAACCCTTCATGGAATATGAGATTAAATGGCATTAAAGCTTAACCCTTCTTGTAAATATGCAAATACAGCAATGTTAAAGTTTGAATGCTAATGCTAATGCTAGCGATCTAATGCTAGTGCTAATATCTGGTCATTTTCATACTGTATGTGTCCTCTATGATGGAAATAAGAGATCAGATGGCATTAAAGCATAACCCTTCATGGGAATATGAGATTAAATGGCATTAAAGCTTAACCCTTCTTGTAAATATGCAAATACAGCAATGTTAAAGTTTGAATGCTAATGCTAACTTGCTAATGCTAGCGATCTAATGTTAGTGCTAATATCTGGTCATTTTCATACTGTACATGTGTCCTCTATGATGGAAATAAGAGATCAGATGGCATTAAAGCATAACCCTTCATGGGAATATGAGATTAGATGGCATTAAAGCTTAACCCTTCTTGTAAATATGCAAATACAGTCATGTTAAAGTTTGAATGCTAATGCTAGCGATCTAATGCTAGTGCTAATATCTGGTCATTTTCATACTGTATGTGTCCTCTATGATGGAAATAAGAGATCAGATGGCATTAAAGCATAACCCTTCATGGCAATTTGAGATTAAATGGCATTAAAGCATTACCCTTCTTGTAAATATACTAATACAGTCATGTTAAAGTTTGAATGCTAATGCTAGTGCTAATATCTGGTCATTGTCATACTGTATGTGTCCTCTATGATGGAAATAAGAGATCAGATGGCATTAAAGCATAACCCTTCATGGCAATGTGAGATTAAATGGCATTAAAGCTTAACCCTTCTTGTACATATGCAAATACAGCAATGTTAAAGTTTGAATTCTAATGCTAACTTGCTAATGCTAGCGACCTAATGCTAGTGCTAATATCTGGTCATTTTCATACTGTACGTGTCCTCTATGATGGAAATGAGAGATCAGATGTCTTTAAAGCATAACCCTTCATGGGAATATGAGATTAAATGACATTAAAGCTTAACCCTTCTAGTACATATGCAAATACAGCAATGTTAAAGTTTGAATGCTAATGCTAACTTGCTAATGCTATCGATCTAATGCTACTGCTAAAATCTGGTCATTGTCATACTGTATGTGTCCTCTATGATGGAAATAAGAGGTCAGATGGCAATAAAGCATAACCCTTCATGGGAATATGAGATTAAATGGCATTCAAGCTAACGCTTCTTGTCTATATGCAAATACAGAAATGTTAAAGTTTGAATGCTAATGCTAACTTGCTAATGCTAGCGATCTAATGCTAGTGCTAATATCTAGTCATTGTCATGCTGTATGTGTCCTCTTTGATGGAAATAAGAGATCAGATCGCATTAAAGCATAACCCTTCATGGCAATTTGAGATTAAATGGCATTAAAGCTTAACCCTTCTTATAAATATACAAATACAGTAATGTTAAAGTTTGAATGCTAATGCTAACTAATGCTATTGCTAATATCTGGTCATTTTCATACTGTACGTGTCCTCTATGATGGAAATAAGAGATCAGATGGCATTAAAGCATAACCCTTCATGGGAATATGAGATTAAATGGCATGAAAGCTTAACCCTTCTTGTAAATATGCAAATACAGTCATGTTAAAGTTTGAATGCTAATGCTTGCGATCTAATGCTAGTGCTAATATCTGGTCATTGTCATACTGTATGTGTCCTCTATAATGGAAATAAGAGATCAGATGGCATTAAAGCATAACCCTTCATGGGAATATGAGATTAAATGGCATTAAAGCTTAACCCTTCTCGTACATATGCAAATACAGCAATGTTAAAGTTGGAATGCTAATGCTAACTTGCTAATGCTATCGATCTTATGCTAATGCTAATATCTGGTCATTTTTATACTGTACGTGTCCTGTATGATGGAAATGAGAGAGATCAGATGGCATTAAAGCATAACCCTTCATGGGAATAAAGTTGGAAGCTAATTAAATGGCATTAATGCTAGTGCTAACCCTTCTTGTCTATATGCAAATACAGCATTGTTCAAGAATTTGAATGCTAATGCTAACTTGCTAATGCTAGTTTGAATCTAAATGCTAGTGCTAATAATCTGGTCATTATCTGGTCATTTTCATACTGTGTCCTCTATGATGGAAATAAGAGATCAGATGGCATTAAAGCATAACCCTTCATGGGAATATGAGATTAAATGCCATTCAAGCTTAACCCTTCTTGTATATAAGCAAATACAGCAATGTTTAAGTTTGAATGCTAATGCTAAATTGCTAATCCTAGCGATTTAATGTTAGTGCTAATATCTGGTCATTTTCATAATGTACGTGTCCTCTATGATGGAAATAAGAGATCACATGGCATTAAAGCATAACCCTTCATGGGAATATGAGATTAAAGGGGATTAAATCTTAACCCTTCTTGTAAATATGCAAATACAGTCATATTAAAGTTTGAATGCTAATGCTAGCGATCTAATGGTAGTGCTAATATCTGGTCATTGTCATACTGTATGTGTCCTCTATGATGGAAATAAGAGATCAGATGGCATTAAAGCATAACCCTTCATGGCAATGTGAGATTAAATGGCATTATAGCTTAACCCTTCTTGTACATATGCAAATACAGCAATGTTAAAGTTTGAATTCTAATGCTAACTTGCTAATGCTAGCGATCTAATGCTAGTGCTAATATCTGGTCATTTTCATACTGTACGTGTCCTCTATGATGGAAATAAGAGATCAGATGGCATTAAAGCATAACTCTTCATGGGAATATGAGATTAAATGGCATTAAAGCTTAACCCTTCTTTTATATATGCAAATACAGCAATGTTAAATTTGAATGCTAATGCTAACTTGTTAATGCTAGCGATCTAATGCTAGTGCTAATATCTGGTCATTTTCATACTGTAATGTGTCCTCTATAATGGAAATAAGAGATCAGATGGCATTAAAGCATAACCCTTCATCATAACCCTTCATGGGAATATGAGATTAGATGGCATTAAAGCTTAACCCTTCTTGTATATATGCAAATACAGTCATGTTAAAGTTTGAATGCTAATGCTAGCGATCTAATGCAAGTGCTAATATCTGGTCATTGTCATACTGTATGTGTCCTCTATGATGGAAATAAGAGATCAGATGGCATTAAAGCATAACCCTTCATGGGAATATGAGATTAAATGGCATTAAAGCTTAACCCTTCTTGTAAATATGCAAATACAGCACTGTTAAATTTGAATGCTAATGCTAACTTGCTAATGCTAGCGATCTAATGCTTGTGCTAATATCTGGTCATTTTCATACTGCATGTGTCCTCTATAATGGAAATAAGAGATCACATGGCATTAAATCATAACCCTTCATGGGAATATGAGATTAAATGGCATTAAAGCTTAACCCTTCTAGTACATATGCAAATACAGCAATGTTAAAGTTTGAATGCTAATGCTAACTTGCTAATGCTAGAGATTTAATGTTAGTGCTAATATCTTGTCATTTTCATAATGTACGAGTCCTCTATGATGGAAATAAGAGATCACATGGCATTAAAGCATAACCCTTCATGGGAATATGAGATTAGATGACATTAAAGCTTAACCCTTCTTGTAAATATGCAAATACAGTCATGTTAAAGTTTGAATGCTAATGGTAGCGATCTAATGCTAGTGCTAATATCTAGTCATTGTCATGCTGTATGTGTCCTCTTTGATGGAAATAAGAGATCAGATCGCATTAAAGCATAACCTTTCATGGCAATTTGAGATTAGATGGCATTGAAGCTTAACCCTTCTTGTAAATATGCAAATACAGCACTGTTAAATTTGAATGCTAATGCTAACTTGCTAATGCTAGCGATCTAATGCTAGTGCTAATATCTGGTCATTTTCATAGTGCACGTGTCCTCTTTGTTGGAAATAAGAGATCAGATGACATTTAAGCATAACCCTTCATGGCAATATGAGATTAAATGGCATTAAAGCTTAACCCTTCTTGTATATATACAAATACAGCAATGTTAAAGTTCAAATTCTAATGCTAACTTGCTAATGCTAGCGATCTAATGCTAGTACCAATATCTTGTCATTTTCATACGGTACTTGTCTTCTATGATGGAAATAAGAGATCAGATGGCATTAAAGCATAACCCTTCATGGGAATATGACATTAAATGGCATTAAAACTTAACCCGTCTATTATAAATTCAAATACAGCAATGTCAAAGTTTGAATGCTAATGCTAACTTGCTAATGCTAGCGATCTAATGCTAGTGCTAATATCTGGTCATTTTCATACTGTACGTGTCCTCTATGATGGAAATAAGAGATGCGATGCCATTAAAGCATAACCCTTCATGGCAATATGAGATTAAATGGCATTAAATCTTAACCCCTCCTAGTATATATGCAAATACAGCACTGTTAAATTTGAATGCTAATGCTAACTTGCTAATTCTAGCGATCTAATGCTAGTGCTAATATCTGGTCATTTTCATACTTTACGTGTCCTCTATGATGGAAATAAGAGATCGGATGGCATTAAAGCATAAGCCTTCATGGGAATATGAAATTAGATGTCATTAAAGCTTAACCCTCCTTGTAAATATGCAAATACAGTCATGTTAAAGTTTGAATGCTAATGCTAGCGATCTAATGCTAGTTCTAATATCTGGTCATTGTCATACTGTATGTGTCCTCTATGATGGAAATAAGAGATCAGATGGCATTAAAGCATAACCCTTCATGGCAATTTGAGATTAAATAGCATTAAAGCTTAACCCTTCTTGTAAATATACTAATACAGTCATGTTAAAGTTTGAATGCTAATGCTAGTGCTAATATCTGATCATTGTCATACTGTATGTGTCCTCTATGATGGAAATACGAGATCAGATGGCATTAAAGCATAACCCTTCATGGCAATGTGAGATTAAATGGCATTAAAGCTAAACCCTTCTTGTACATATGCAAATAAAGCAATGTTAAAGCTTGAATTCTAATGCTAACTTGCTAATGCTAGCGATCTAATGCTAGTGCTAATATCTGGTCATTTTCATACTGTACGTGTCCTCTATGATGGAAATGAGAGATCAGATGTCTTTAAAGCATAACCCTTCATGGGAATATGAGATTAAATGGCATTAAAGCTTAACCCATCTAGTACATATGCAAATACAGCAATGTTAAAGTTTGAATGCTAATGCTAACTTGCTAATGCTAGCGATCTAATGCTACTGCTAAAATCTGGTCATTGTCATACTGTATGTGTCCTCTATGATGTAAATAAGAGTTCAGATGGCATTAAAGCATAACCCTTCATGGGAATATGAAATTAAATGGCATTCAAGCTAACGCTTCTTGTCTATATGCAAATACAGCAATGTTAAAGTTTGAATGCTAATGCTAACTTGCTAATGCTAGCGATCTAATGCTAGTGCTAATATCTGGTCATTTTCATACTGTACGTGTCCTCTATGATGGAAATAAGAGATCAGATGACATTAAAACATAACCCTTCATGGGAATATGAGATTAAATGGCATTCAAGCTTAACCCTTCTTGTATATATGCAAATACAGCAATGTTAAAGTTTGAATGCTAATGCTAACTTGCTAATGCTAGGGATTTAATGCTAGTGCTAATATCTGGTCAATGTCATACTGTATGTGTCCTCTATGATGGAAATAAGAGATCACATGGCATTAAAGCATAACCCTTCATGGGAATATGATATTAGATGGCATTAAAGCTTAACCCTTCTTGTAAATATGCAAATACAGTCATGTTAAAGTTTGAAGGCTAATGCAAGCGATCTAATGCTAGTGCTAATATCTAGTCATTTTCATACGGTACTTGTCTTCTATGATGGAAATAAGAGATCAGATGGCATTAAAGAATAACACTTCATGGGAATATGAGATTAAATGGCATTAAAGCTTAACCCTTCTTTTATAAATTCAAATACAGCAATGTTAAAGTTTGAATGCTAATGCTAACTTGCTAATGCTAGCGATCTATTGTTAGTGCTAATATCTGGTCATTTTCATACTGTACGTGTCCTCTATGATGGAAATAAGAGATCAGATGGCAAAAAGCACAACCCTTCATGGCAATATGAGATTAAATGGCATTAAAGCTTAAACCTTCTTGTATATATGCAAATACAGCACAGTTAAAATTGAATGCTAATGCTAACTTGCTAATGCTAGCGATCTAATGCTAGTGCTAATATCTGGTCATTTTCATACTGTACGTGTCCTCTATGATGGAAATTAGAGATCAGATGGCATTAAAGCATAACCCTTCATGGGAATATGAGATTAAATGGCATTAAAGCTTAACCCTTCTTGTAAATATGCAAATACAGTCATGTTAAAGTTTGAATGCTAATGCTAGCGATCTAATGCTAGTGCTAATATCTGGTCATTGTCATACTGTATGTGTCCTCTATGATGGAAATAAGAGATCAGATGCCTTTAAAGCATAACCCTTCATGGGAATATGAGATTAAATGGCATTAAAGCTTAACCCTTCTAGTATATATGCAAATAAAGCAATGTTAAAGTTTGAATGCTAATGCTAACTTACTAATGCTAGCGATTTAATGTTAGTGCTAAAATCTGGTCATTTTTCATACTGTACGTGTCCTCTATGATGGAAATAAGAGATCAGATGGCATTAAAAGCATAACCCTTCATGGGAATATGAGATTAAATGGCATTAAAGCTTAACCCTTCTTTTATATATGCAAATACAGCAATGTTAAAGTTTGAATGCTAATGCTAACTTGCTAATGCTAGCGATTTAATGCTAGTGCTAATATCTTGTCATTTTCATACTGTATGTGTCCTCTATGATGGAAATAAAGAGATCACATGGCATTAAAGCATAACCCTTCATGGCAATTTGAGATTAAATGGCATTAAAGATGAACCCTTTTTGTAAATATGCAAATACAGTAATGTTAAAGTTTGAATGCTAATGCTAGCGATCTAATGGTAGTGCTAATATCTGGTCATTGTCATACTGTATGTGTCCTCTATGATGGAAATAAGAGATCAGTTGGCATTAAAGCATAACCCTTCATGGCAATGTGAGATTAAATGGCATTAAAGCTTAACCCTTCTTGTACATATGCAAACACAGCAATGTTAAAGTTCGAATTCTAATGCTAACTTGCTAATGCTAGCGATCTAATGCTAGTGCTAATATCTGGTCATTTTCATACTGTACGTGTCCTCTATGATGGAAATGAGAAATCAGATGCCTTTATAGCATAACCCTTCATGGGAATATGAAATTAAAAGGCATTAAAGCTTAACCCTTCTAGTATATATGCAAATACAGCAATGTTAAAGTTTGAATGCTAATGCTAACTTGCTAATGCTAGCGATCTAATGCTAGTGCTAATATCTGGTCATTTTCATACTGTACGTGTCCTCTATGATGGAAATAAGAGATCAGATGGCATTAAAGCATAACCCTTCATGGGAATATGAGATTAAATGGCATTCAAGCTTAACCCATCTTGTATATATGCAAATACAGCAATGTTAAAGTTTGAATGCTCATGCTAACTTGCTAATGCTAGCGATTTAATGTTAGTGCTAATATCTGGTCATTTTCATAATGTACGTGTCTTCTATGATGGAAATAAGAGATCACATGGCATTAAAGCATAACCCTTCATGGGAATAAGAGATTAAATGGTATTAAAGCTTAACCCTTCTTGAATACATGCAAATACAGCAATGTTAAATTTGAATGCTAATGCTAACTTGCTAATGCTAGCGATCTAATGCTAGTGCTAATTTCTGGTCATTATGATACTGTACGTGTCCTCTATAATGGAAATAATAGATCACATGGCATTAAAGCATAACCCTTCATGGGAATATGAAATTAGATGCCATTAAAGCTTAACCCTTCTTGTAAATATGCAAATACAGTCATGTAAAAGTTTGAATGCTAATGCTAGCGATCTAATGCTAGTGCTAATATCTGGTCATTGTCATACTGTATGTGTCCTCCATAATGGAAATAAGAGATCAGATGGCATTAAAAGCATAATCCTTCATGGCAATTTGAGATAAAAATGGCATTAAAGCTAATAACCCTTCTTGTAAATATACAAATACAGTAATGTTAAAGTTTGAATGAATGCTAATGCTAACTAGCAATCTAATGCTAGCTAATATCTGGTCATCTAATGTACTCTGCCTTTAAAAGCTAATATCTGGTCATTTATGCAAATACACTGTTAACGTTTGTCTCTAATGATGGAAATCTAATGCTAGTGCTAATATCTGGTCATTTTCAAACTGATGTCCTCTATGATTAAAGCAGATAACCCTTCATGGGAATATGAGATTAAATGGCATTAAGGCTTAATCCTTCTTGTATATATGCAAATACAGCAATGTTAAAGTTTGAATTCTAATGCTAACTTGCTAATGCTAGCGATCTAATGCTAGTGCTAATATCTGGTCATTTGTCATACTGTATGTGTCCTCTATGATGGAAATAAGAGATCAGATGGCTTTTAAAGCATAACCCTTCATGGGAATATGAGATTAAATGGCATTAAAGCTAACCCTTCTAGTTTATATGCAAATACAGCAATGTTAAAGTTTGAATGCTAATGCTAACTTGCTAATGCTAGCGATCTAATGCTAGTGCTAATATCTGGTCATTTTCATACTGTATGTGTCTCTATGATGGAAATAAGAGATCAGATGGCATTAAAAGCATATTAAATACCCTTCATGGGAATGCTGAGATTAAATGGCATTCAAGCTTAACCCTTCTTGTATACATGCTAATACAGCAATGTTAAAGTTTGAATGCTAATGCTAACTTGCTAATGCTAGCGATTTAATGTTAGTGCTAATATCTGGTCATTTTCATAATGTAGGTGTCCTCTATGATGGAAATAAGAGATCACCTGGCATTAAAGCATAACCCTTCATGGGAATATGAGATTAAATGGCATTAAAGCTTAACCCTTCTTGTATAGATGCAAATACAGCAATGTTAAATTTGAATGCTAATGCTAACTTGCTAATGCTAGGGATCTAATGCTAGTGCTAATATCTGGTCATTTTCATACTGTACGTGTCCTCTATAATGGAAATAAGAGATCACCTGGCATTAAAGCATAACCCTTCATGGGAATATGAGATTAAATGGCATTAAAATCTTAACCCTTCCAGTATATATGCAAATACAGTAATGATAAAGTTTGAATGCTAATGCTAACTTGCTAATGCTAGCGATCTAATGCTAGTGCTAATGTCTGGTCATTTTCATACTGTACGTGTCCTCTATGATGTTAAAAATAAAGAGATCAAATGGCATTAAAAAGCATAACCCTTCATGGGAATATGAAATTAAATGCCATTAAAAGCTAAACCCTTCTTGTAAATATGCAAATACAGTCATGTTAAAGTTTGAATGCTAATGCTAATGCGATCTAATGCTAGTGCTAATATCTGGTCATTGTCATACTGTATGTGTCCTCTATGATGGAAATAAGAGATCAGATGGCATTAAAAGCATAACCTTTCATGGCAATATGAGATTAAATGGCATTAAAAGCTTAACCCTTCTTGTACATATGCAAATACAGCAATGTTAAAGTTTGAATTCTAATGCTAACTTGCTAATGCTAGCGATCTAATGCTAGTGCTAATATCTGGTCATTTTCATACTGTACGTGTCCTCTATGATGGAATTGAGAGATCAGATGCCTTAAAGCATAACCCTTCATGGGAATATGAGATAAAAAAGGCATTAAAAACCCTTCTAGTATATATGCAAATACAGGAATGTTAAAGTTTGAATGCTAATGCTAACTTGCTAATGCTAGCGATCTAATGCTAGTGCTAATATCTGGTCATTGTCATACTGTATGTGTCTCTATGATGGAAATAAGAGGTCAGATGGCATTAAAAGCATAACCCTTCATGGGAATATGAGATTAAATGGCATTCAAGCTAACCCTTGTTGTTTATATGCAAATACAGCAATATTAAAGTTTGAATGCTAATGCTAACTTGCTAATGCTAGCGATCAAATGCTAGTGCTAATATCTGGTCATTTTCCATACTGTGCGTGTCCTCTATAATGGAAATAAGAGATCAGATGACATTAAAGCATAACCCTTCATGGGAATATGAAATTAAATGTCATTAAAACTTAACCCTTCTTGTAAATATGCAAATACAGTCATGTTAAAGTTTGAATGCTAATGCTAATGCTAGCGATCTAATGCTAGTGCTAATATCTGGTCATTGTCATACTGTATGTGTCCTCTATGATGGAAATAAGAGATCAGATGGCATAAAACCATAACCCTTCATGGCAATTTGAGATTAAATAGCATTAAAAGCTTAACCCTTCTTGTAAATATACTAATACAGTCATGTTAAAGTTTGAATGCTAATGCTAGTGCTAAAATCTGATCATTGTCATACTGTATGTGTCCTCTATGATGGAAATACGAGATCAGATGGCATTAAAGCATAACCCTTCATGGCAATGTGTGATTAAATGGCATTAAAGCTAAATCCTTCTTGTACATATGCAAATACAGCCATGTTAAAGTTTGAATTCTAATGCTAACTTGCTAATGCTAGCGATCTAATGCTAGTGCTAATATCTGGTCATTTTCATACTGTACGTGTCCTCTATGATGGAAATGAGAGATCAGATGTCTTTAAAAGCATAACCCTTCATGGGAATATGAGATTAAATGGCATTAAAGCTTAACCCTTCTGGTACATATGCAAATACAACAATGTTAAAGTTTGAATGCTAATGCTAACTTGCTAATGCTAGCGATCTAATGCTACTGCTAAAATCTGGTCATTGTCATACTGTATGTGTCCTCTATGATGGAAATAAAGTTCAGATGGCATTAAAAGCATAACCCTTCATGGGAATATGAGATTAAATGGAATTAAAAGCTTAACCCTTCTTGTATATATGCAAATACAGCAATGTTAAAGTTTGAATGCTAATGCTAACTTGCTAATGCTAGCGATTTAATGCTAGTGCTAATATCTGGTCAATTTTCATACTGTATGTGTCCTCTATGATGGAAATAAGATATCACATGGCATTAAAGCATAACCTTTCATGGGAATATGATATTAGATGGCATTAAAGCTTAACCCTTCTTGTAAATATGCAAATACAGTCATGTTAAAGTTTGAATTTGACTTGCTAATGCAAAGCGATCTAATGCTAGTGCTAATATCTGGTCATTTTCATACTGTCTGTGTCCTCTATGATGAAATAAAGAATCAGATGGCATTAAAGCATAACCCTTCATGGCAATATGAAATTAAATGGCATTAAAGCTTAACCCTTCTTGTAAATATGCAAATACAGCAATGTTAAAAGTTTGAATGCTAATGCTAACTTGCTAATGCTAGCGATCTAATGCTAGTGCTAATATCTGGTCATTTTCATACTGTATGTAATCTCTATGATGGAAATTAGAATCAGATGGCATTAAAGCATAACCCTTCATGGGAATATGAGATTAAATGGCATTAAAACTTAACCCTTCTTGTAAATATGCAAATACAGTCATGTTAAAGTTTGAATGCTAATAGCGATCTAATGCTAGTGCTAATATCTGGTCATTGTCATACTGTATGTGTCCTCTATGATGGAAATAAGAGATCAGATGGCATTAAAGCATAACCCTTCATGGGAATATGAGATTAAATGGCATTAAGCTTAACCTTCTTGTATATATGCAAATACAGCAATGTTAAAGATTTGAATGCTAATGCTAACTTGCTAATGCTAGCGATCTAATGTTAGTGCTAATATCTGGTCATTTTCATACTGTACGTGTCCTCTATGATGGAAATAAGAATCACATGGCATTAAAGCATAACCCTTCATGGGAATATGAGATTAAATGGCATTAAAGCTTAACCCTTCTTGTATATATGCAAATACAGCAATGTTAAAGTTTGAATGCTAATGCTAACTTGCTAATGCTAGCGATCTAATGCTAGTGCTAATATCTGGTCATTTTCATACTGTACGTGTCCTCTATAATGGAAATAAGAATCAGATGGCATTAAGCATAACCCTTCATTGCAATATGAAATTAATGCCATTAAAGCTTAACCCTTCTTGTAAATATGCAAATACAGCAATGTTAAAGTTTGAATGCTAATGCTAACTTGCTGCTAGCGATCTAATGCTAGTGCTAATATCTGGTCATTTTCATACTGTCGTGTCCTCTATGATGTTAAAAAAAAGAGATCAAGATGGCATTAAAAGCATAACCCTTCATGGCAATATGAGATTAAATGGCATTAAAAATTAAATAACCCTTCTTGTAAATATGCAAAACGGCAATGTTAAAGTTTAAAGTGCTAATGCTAATTTGCTAATGCTAGCGATCTAATAAACTAGTGCTAATATCTGGTCATTTTACTGTCTGGTCAATGTCCTCTATGATGGAAATAAGAGATCTAGATCTGGCTATTAAAGCATAACCCTTCATGGGAATATGAAATTAAATGGCATTCATGGGAATATGATATTAAATACCATTCAAGCTTAACCCTTCTTGTATATATGCAAATACAGCAATGTTAAAGTTTGAATGCTAATGCTAAATTAATGCTAGCGATCTAATGCTAGTGCTAATATCTGGTCATTTTCATACTGTATGTCCTCTATGATGGAAATAAGAATCAGATGGCATTAAAGCATAACCCTTCATGGGAATATGAATTAAATGGCATTAAAAGCTTAACCCTTCTTGTATATATGCAAATACAGCAATGTTAAAAGTTTGAATGCTAATGCTAACTTGCTAATGCTAGCGATCTAATGCTATTTGCTAATATCTGGTCATTTTCATACTGTCGTGTCTCTATGATGAAATAAGAGATCAGATGGCATTAAAAGCATAACCCTTCATGGGAATATGAGATTAAATGGCATTAAGCTTAACCCTTCTTGTTAAATATGCAAATACAGCAATGTTAAATTTGAATGCTAATGCTAACTTGCTAATGCTAGAAATCTAATGCTAGTGCTAATATCTGGTCATTTTCATACTGTACGTGTCCTCTATAATGGAAATAAGAATCAGATGGCATTAAAAGCATAACCCTTCATGGGAATATGAGATTAAATGGCATTAAAGCAACCCTTCTTGTAAATATGCAAATACAGCAATGTTAAAGTTTGAATGCTAATGCTAACTTTGCTAATGCTAGCGATCTAATGCTAGTGCTAATATCTGGTCATTTTCATACTGTACGTGTCCTCTATGATGGAAATAAAGAGATCAAATGGCATTAAAGCATAACCCTTCATGGGAATATGAGATTAAATGGCATTAAAGCTTAACCTTCTTGTAAATATGCAAATTCAGTCATGTTAAATTTGAATTGAATGCTAATGCTAGCGATCTAATGCTAGTGCTAATATCTAGTCATAGTCATACTGTATGTGTCCTCTATAATGGAAATAAAGAGATCAGATGGCATTAAAAGCATAACCCTTCATGGCAATATTAAATTAAATGGCATTAAAGCTTAACCCTTCTTGTAAATATGCAAATACAGCAATGTTAAAAAGTTTGAATGCTAATGCTAACTTGCTAATGCTAGGGATCTAATGCTAGTGCTAATATCTGGTCATTTTCATACTGTACATGTCCTCTATGATGTTAAAAATAAAGAATCAGATGGCATTAAAGCATAACCCTTCATGGGAATATGAGATTAAAAGGCATTAAAACTTAACCCTTCTAGTATATATGCAAATACAGCAATGTTAAAGTTGAATGCTAATGCTAACTTGCTAATGCTAGCGATCTAATGCTAGTGCTAAAATCAGTCATTGTCATACTGTGTGTGTCCTCTATGATGGAAATAAGAGGTCAGATGGCATTAAAAAGCATAACCCTTCATAGAATATGAGATTAAATGGCATTAAAAGCTTAACCCTTCTAGTATATATGCAAATACAGTAATTTAAATTTTGAATGCTAATGCTAACTTGCTAATGCTAGCGATCTAATGCTAGTGCTAATATCTGGTCATTTTTCATACTGTATGTGTCCTCTATGATGTTAAAAAATAAGAATCCAATGGCATTAAAGCATCCCCTTGATAGAATATGAATTAAATGCCATTAAAGCTAAACCCTTCTTGTAAAATGCAAAAACAGCAATGTCAAAGTTTAAAGCTAAGGAATGCTAATGCTAGCGATCTAATGCTAGTGCTAATATCTGGTCATTGTCATGCTATGTGTCTCTATGATGGAAATAAAGAAGATCAGATGGCATTAAAAGCATAACCCTTTGCAAATGAGATTAAATGCCATTCAAACCCTTCTTGTATATATGCAAATACAGCAATGTTAAAAGTTTGAATGCTATGCTAACTTGCTAATGCTAGCGATTTAATGCTAGAGCTAATATCTGGTCATTTCATAATGTGCGTGTCCTCTATGATGGAAATAGAATCACATGGCATTAAAGCATAACCCTTCATGGGAATATGAGATAAAATGGCATTAAGCTTAACCCTTCTTGTAATATATGCAAATACAGGAATGTTAAAGTTTGAATGCTAATGCTAAATGCTAATGCTAGCGATCTAATGCTAGTGCTAATATCTAGTCATTGTCATACTGTATGTGTCCTTTGATGGAAATAAGAGGTCAGATGGCATTAAAGCATAACCCTTCATGGGAATATTAGATTAAATGGCATTGAAGTAACCCTTCTTGTTTATATGCAAATACAGCACTGTTAAAGTTTGAATGCTAATGCTAACTTGCTAATGCTAGCGTTCAAATGCTAGTGCTAATATCTGGTCATTGTCCATACTGTCAGTGTCCTCTATAATGGAAATAAGAGATCACATGACATTAAAAGCATAACCCTTCATGGGAATATGAAATTAAATGGCATTAAGCTTAACCCTTCTAGTATATATGCAAATACAGCAATGTTAAGTTTGAATAAGTTTGCTAATGCTAATGCTAGCGATCTAATGCTAGTGCTAATATCTGGTCATTTCATACTGTATGTGTCCTCTATATGGATGTAAGAGATCAGATGGCATAAAACCATAACCCTTGATGGCAATTAATTAAATAGCATTAACCCTTCGCTTCTTATGAATTAAATATTCTAATACCTTCATGTATATATGCAAATAGTTTGAATGCTAATGCTAAGTTACTAAAATCTGATCATTGCTCATACTCCATTTTTCATACTGTGTCCTCTATGATGAAATAAAGAGATCAGATGGCATTAAAAAGCATAACCCTTCATGGCAATGTGTGATTAAATGGCATTAAAAGCTTAACCTTCTTGTAATATGCAAATACAGTCATGTTAAGTTTTTCTAATGCTAACTTGCTAATGCTAGCGATCTAATGCTAGTGCTAATATCTGGTCATTTCATTCTGCATGTGTCCTCTATGATGGAAATGAGGAGATCAGATGGCATTAAAGCATAACCCATCTTAAATGGCATTTTGCAACCCTTCTAGTAAATGGCAATTAAAGCATTTGGCAAATATACTAATACAGTCTAATGCTAAAGTTAAAATGCTACTGCTGCTAGTCATTAATATCTACTGTATGTATGTCCTCTATGATGGAAATAAAATTTCAGATGGCATTAAAAGCATAACCCTTCATAGCAATGTGAGATTAAATGGCATTCAAGCTTAACCCTTCTTGTCTATATGCAAATACAGCAATATTTAAGTTTGAATTAATGCTAATGCTAACTTGCTAATGCTAGCGATTTTCATACTAGTGTCTAATATGATGGTCATTTTCATGACATTAAAAACATAACCCTTCATGATGATATGAGATTAAATGGCATTCAGACCGCTTCTTTATAGATGCAAATAACCCTTCATGGGAATATGAGCTAATTAAATGACATTTAATGCTAGTCCAATATCTTCAATGTCACATATGTGTCAAATTAAAACAGCAATGTTAAAGTTTCATAGAATATGAATGCTAATGCTACCCTTCTTGTAAATATGCAAATACAGTCTATCGATCTAAAGTTTGACTGCTAAAAATCTGGTCATTGTCATACTAGTCATTTCATCTCTCTTGATGGAAATAAGAGGTCAGATGGCAAAAAAGCACAACCCTTCTTCATGGGAATGAGATTAAATGGCATTAAAGCTTAAACCTTCTTGTCTATATGCAAATACAGAACTGTTAAAAGTTGAATGCTAATGCTAACTTGCTAATGCTAGCGATCTAATGCACTAGTGCTAATATCTAGTCATTGTCATACTGTCGTGTCCTCTTTGATGGAAATAAGAGATCAGATCGCATTAAAAGCACCAACCCTTCATGCCTTTGAGATTAAATGGCATTAAAGCTTAACCCTCTTATAAATAAATATGCAAATACAGTCATGTAAAAAGTTTGAATGCTAATGCTAACTAATGCTAGTGCTAATATCTGGTCATTTCATACTGTAATTGTCCTCCATGATGGAAATAAGAGATCAGATCGCATTAAAGCATAACCCTTCATGGCAATTTGAGATTAAATGGCATTAAAGCTTAACCCTTCTTATAAATATACAAATACAGTAATGTTAAAGTTTGAATGCTAATGCTAACTAATGCTATTGCTAATATCTGGTCATTTTCATACTGTACGTGTCCTCTATGATGGAAATAAGAGATCAGATGGCATTAAAGCATAACCCTTCATGGGAATATGAGATTAAATGGCATGAAAGCTTAACCCTTCTTGTAAATATGCAAATACAGTCATGTTAAAGTTTGAATGCTAATGCTTGCGATCTAATGCTAGTGCTAATATCTGGTCATTGTCATACTGTATGTGTCCTCTATAATGGACATAAAGATCAGATGGCATTAAAGCATAACCCTTCATGGCAATATGAGATTAGATGGCATTATAGCTTAACCCTTCTCGTACATATGCAAATACAGCAATGTTAAAGTTGGAATGCTAATGCTAACTTGCTAATGCTATCGATCTTATGCTAATGCTAATATCTGGTCATTTTTATACTGTACGTGTCCTGTATGATGGACATGAGAGATCAGATGCCTTTAAAGCATAACCCTTCATGGGAATATGAGATTAAATGGCATTAAAGCTTAACCCTTCTCGTACATATGCAAATACAGCAATGTTAAAGTTGGAATGCTAATGCTAACTTGCTAATGCTAGCGATCTAATGCTAGTGCTAATATCTGGTCTTACTCATACTGTATGTGTCCTCGATGATGGAAATAAGAGCTCAGATGGCATTAAAGAATAACCCATCATGGGAATAAGAGATTAAATGGCATTCAAGCTAACCCTTCTGTATATATGCAAATACAGTATTGTTAAAGTTTGAATGCTAATGCTAACTTGCTAATGCTAGCGATCTAATGCTAGTCCTAATATCTGGTCATTTTCATACTGTACGTGTCCTCTATGATGGAAATAAGAGATCAGATGGCATTAAAGCATAACCCTTCATGGGAATATGAGATTAAATGCCATTCAAGCTTAACCCTTCTTGTATATAAGCAAATACAGCAATGTTTAAGTTTGAATGCTAATGCTAAATTGCTAATCCTAGCGATTTAATGTTAGTGCTAATATCTGGTCATTTTCATAATGTACGTGTCCTCTATGATGGAAATAAGAGATCACATGGCATTAAAGCATAACCCTTCATGGGAATATGAGATTAAAGGGGATTAAATCTTAACCCTTCTTGTAAATATGCAAATACAGTCATATTAAAGTTTGAATGCTAATGCTAGCGATCTAATGGTAGTGCTAATATCTGGTCATTGTCATACTGTATGTGTCCTCTATGATGGAAATAAGAGATCAGATGGCATTAAAGCATAACCCTTCATGGCAATGTGAGATTAAATGGCATTATAGCTTAACCCTTCTTGTACATATGCAAATACAGCAATGTTAAAGTTTGAATTCTAATGCTAACTTGCTAATGCTAGCGATCTAATGCTAGTGCTAATATCTGGTCATTTTCATACTGTATGCATGTGTCCTCTATGATGGAAATAAAGAGATCAGATGGCATTAAAGCTAATAACTCTTCATGGGAATATGAGATTAAATGGCATTAAAAGCTTAACCCTTCTTTTATATATGCAAATACAGCAATGTTAAATTTGAATGCTAATGCTAACTTGTTAATGCTAGCGATCTAATGCTAGTGCTAATATCTGGTAATTTTCATACTGTACGTGTCCTCTATAATGGAAATAAGATATCACATGGCATTAAATCATAACCCTTCATGGGAATATGAGATTAGATGGCATTATAGCTTAACCCTTCTTGTAAATATGCAAATACAGTCATGTTAAAGTTTGAATGCTAATGCTAGCGATCTAATGCTAGTGCTAATATCTGGTCATTGTCATACTGTATGTGTCCTCTATGATGGAAGTAAGAGATCAGATGGCATTAAAGCATAACCCTTCATGGGAATATTAGATTAGATGGCATTAAAGCTTAACCCTTCTTCTAAAAATGCAAATACATAACTGTTAAAGATTGAATGCTAATGCTAACTTGCTAATGCTAGCAATCTAATGCTATTGCTAATATCTGGTCATTTCATACTGTGTGTGTCTCTATAATGGAAATAAGAGATCACATGTCTTTAAAGCATAACCCTTCATGGGAATATGAGATTAAATGGCATTAAAGCTTAACCCTTCTAGTACATATGCAAATACAGCAATGTTAAAGTTTGAATGCTAATGCTAACTTGCTAATGCTAGAGATTTAATGTTAGTGCTAATATCTTGTCATTTTCATAATGTACGAGTCCTCTATGATGGAAATAAGAGATCACATGGCATTAAAGCATAACCCTTCATGGGAATATGAGATTAGATGACATTAAAGCTTAACCCTTCTTGTAAATATGCAAATACAGTCATGTTAAAGTTTGAATGCTAATGGTAGCGATCTAATGCTAGTGCTAATATCTAGTCATTGTCATGCTGTATGTGTCCTCTTTGATGGAAATAAGAGATCAGATCGCATTAAAGCATAATCTTTCATGGCAATTTGAGATTAGATGGCATTGAAGCTTAACCCTTCTTGTAAATATGCAAATACAGCACTGTTAAATTTGAATGCTAATGCTAACTTGCTAATGCTAGCGATCTAATGCTAGTGCTAATATCTGGTCATTTTCATTAAGTGCCGTGTCCTCTTTGTTGGAAATAAAAGAGATCAGATGACATTTAAGCATAACCCTTCATGGCAATATGAGATTAAATGGCATTAAAGCTTAACCCTTCTTGTATATATACAAATACAGCAATGTTAAAGTTCAAATTCTAATGCTAACTTGCTAATGCTAGCGATCTAATGCTAGTACCAATATCTTGTCATTTTCATACGGTACTTGTCTTCTATGATGGAAATAAAGAGATCAGATGGCATTAAAGCATAACCCTTCATGGGAATATGACATTAAATGGCATTAAAACTTAACCCGTCTATTATAAATTCAAATACAGCAATGTCAAAAGTTTGAATGCTAATGCTAACTTACTAATGCTAGCGATCTAATGCTAGTGCTAATATCTGGTCATTTTCATACTGTCGTGTCTCGATGATGGAAATAAGAGATGCGATGCCATTAAAGCATAACCCTTCATGGCAATATGAGATTAAATGGCATTAAATCTTAACCCCCTAGTATATATATATGCAAATACAGCACTGTTAAATTTGAATGCTAATGCTAACTTGCTAATTCTAGCGATCTAATGCTAGTGCTAATATCTGGTCATTTTCATACTTTCGTGTCCTCTATGATGGAAATAAAATCGGATGGCATTAAAGCATAAGCCTTCATGGGAATATGAAATTAGATGTCATTAAGCTTAACCCTCCTTGTAAATATGCAAATACAGTCATGTTAAAAGTTTGAATGCTAATGCTAGCGATCTAATGCTAGTTCTAATATCTGGTCATTGTCATACTGTATGTGTCCTCTATGATGGAAATAAGAGATCAGATGGCATTAAAAGCATAACCCTTCATGGCAATTTGAGATTAAATGGCATTAAAAGCAACCCTTCTTGTAAATATACTAATACAGTCATGTTAAAGTTTGAATGCTAATGCTAGTGCTAATATCTGATCATTGTCATACTGTATGTGTCCTCTATGATGGAAATACAGATCAGATGGCATTAAAGCATAACCCTTCATGGCAATGTGAGATTAAATGGCATTAAAAGCTAAACCCTTCTTGTACATATGCAAATAAAGCAATGTTAAAGCTTGAATTCTAATGCTAACTTGCATAATGCTAGCTTTAAAGCATAATCTAATGCTAGTGCTAATATCTGGTCATTTTCATACTGTACGTGTCCTCATACTGTATGTGGAAATGAGAGATCAGATGTCTTTAAAGCATAACCCTTCATGGGAATATGAAATTAAATGGCATTAAAAGCTTAACCCATCTAGTACATATGCAAATACAGCAATGTTAAAGTTTGAATGCTAATGCTAACTTGCTAATGCTAGCGATCTAATGCTACTGCTAAAATCTGGTCATTGTCATACTGTATGTGTCCTCTATGATGTAAATAAGAGTTCAGATGGCATTAAAGCATAACCCTTCATGGGAATATGAGATTAAATGGCATTCAAGCTAACTTCTTGTCTATATGCAAATACAAGCAATGTTAAAGTTTGAATGCTAATGCTAACTGCTAATGCTAGCGATCTAATGCTAGTGCTAATATCTGGTCATTTCATACTGTACGTGTCTCTATGATGGAAATAAAAATCACATGGCATTAAAGCATAACCCTTCATGGGAATATGATATTAGATGGCATTAAAAGCTTAAACCTTCTTGTAAATATGCAAATACAGTCATGTTCAAGTTTGAAGGCTAATGCAAGCGATCTAATGCTAGTGCTAATATCTAGTCATTTTCATACGGTACTTGTCTTCTATGATGGAAATAAGAAATCAGATGGCATTATAGCATAACACTTCATGGGAATATGAAATTAAATGGCATTAAAGCTTAACCTTCTTTTATAAATTCAAATACAGCAATGTTAAAGTTTGAATGCTAATGCTAACTTGCTAATGCTAGCGATCTATTGTTAGTGCTAATATCTGGTCATTTTTCATACTGTAAAATTGTCCTCTATGATGGAAATAAGAGATAAGATGGCAAAAGCATACAACCCTTCATGGCAATATGAGATTAAATGGCATTAAGCTTAACCCATCTAGTATATATGCAAATACAGCACTGTTAAAAATTGAATGCTAATGCTAACTTGCTAATGCTAGCGATCTAATGCTAGTGCTAATATCTGGTCATTTTCATAATGTAATGCGTGTCCTCTATGATGGAAATATAGATCAGATGGCATTAAAAGCATAACCCTTCATGGGAATATGAGATTAAATGGCATTAAAAAGCTGAACCCTTCTTGTAAATATGCAAATACAGTCATGTTAAAGTTTAAATGCTAATGCTAGCGATCTAATGCTAGTGCTAATATCTGGTCATTGTCATACTGTATGTGTCTCTATGATGGAAATAAAGAGATCAGATGGCTTTAAAGCATAACCCTTCATGGGAATATGAAATTAAATGGCATTAAAGCTTAACCCTTCTAGTATATATGCAAATAAAAGCAATGTTAAAAGTTTGAATGCTAATGCTAACTTACTAATGCTATCTAATGCAAGTGCTAATATCTGGTCATTTTGGTCACGTGTCCTCTATCATAAGTCAGATGTGTAACCCTTCACGGAATATGAGATTAAATGGCATTCAAGCATAACCCTTCTTTTATATATGCAAATACAGCAATGTTAAAGTTTGAATGCTAATGCTAACTTGCTAATGCTAGCGATTTAATGTTACCCTTTCATTTTCAATTTCGTGTCTCTATGATGGAAATAAAGTCACATGGCATTAAATAACCCTTCATAGAATTTGAATTAGATGGCATTAATGCTAACCCTTCTTGTAAATATGCTACAGTCATGTTAAAAGTTTGAATGCTAATGGTAGCGATCTAATGCTAGTGCTAATATCTAGTCATTTTCATGCTGTATGTGTCCTCTTTGATGGAAATAAGAGATCAGATCGCATTAAAGCATAACCCTTCATGGCAATTTGAGATTAAATGGCATTAAAGATGAACCCTTTTTGTAAATATGCAAATACAGTAATGTTAAAGTTTGAATGCTAATGCTAGCGATCTAATGGTAGTGCTAATATCTGGTCATTGTCATACTGTATGTGTCCTCTATGATGGAAATAAGAATCAGTTGGCATTAAAGCATAAACCTTCATGGCAATGTGAGATTAAATGGCATTAAAAACAACCCTTCTTGTACATATGCAAATACAGCAATGTTAAAGTTTGAATTCTAATGCTAACTTGCTAATGCTAGCGATCTAATGCTAGTGCTAATATCTGGTCATTTTCATACTGTACGTGTCCTCTATGATGGAAATGAGAAATCAGATGCCTTTAAAGCATAACCCTTCATGGGAATATGAGATTAAAAGGCATTAAGGCTTAACCCTTCTAGTATATATGCAAATACAGCAATGTTAAAGTTTGAATGCTAATGCTAACTTGCTAATGCTAGCGATTCAATACTCGTGCTAATATCTGGTCATTTTTCATAATATGCGTGTCTCTATGATGGAAATAAGAGATCAGGATGGCATTAAAGCATAACCCTTCATGGGAATATGAGATTAAATGGCATTCAAGCTAACCCTTCTTGTATATATGCAAATACAGCAATTTTAAGTTTGAATGCTAATGCTAACTTGCTAATGCTAGCGATTTAATGTTAGTGCTAATATCTGGTCATTTTCATAATGTCGTGTCTTCTATGATGGAAATAAGAGATCACATGGCATTAAAAGCATAACCCTTCATAGGGAAATGAGATTAAATGGTATTAAAGCTTAACCCTTCTTGAATACATGCAAATACAACAATGTTAAATTTGAATGCTAATGCTAACTTAACTTGCTAATGCTAGCGATCTAATGCTAGTGCTAATTTCTGGTCATTATCATACTGTCGTGTGTCCTCTATATAATGGAAATAAGAGATCACATGGCATTAAAGCATAACCCTTCATGGGAATATGAGATTAAATGCCATTAAAAGCTTAACCCTTCTTGTAAATATGCAAATACAGTCATGTAAAATTTTGAATGCTAATGCTAGCGATCTAATGCTAGTGCTAATATCTGGTCATTGTCATACTGTATGTGTCCTCCATAATGGAAATAAAAAAAGATCAGATGGCATAAAGCATAATCCTTCATGGGGAATTTGAGATAAAATGGCATTAAAATATTAACCCTTCTTGTAAATATACAAATACAGTAATGATAAAGTTTGAATGCTAATGCTAACTTGCTAATGCTAGCAATCTAATGCTAGTAGCTAATATCTGGTCATTTTCAAACTGTGTGTACTCTATGATGGAAATAGAGAGATCAGATGCCTTTAAAGCATAACCCTTCATGGGAATATGAATTAAATGGCATTAAAGCTTAACCTTCTTTCATATGCAAATACAGCAATGTTAAAGTTTGAATGCTAATGCTAACGCTAATGCTAGCGATCTAATGCTAGTGCTAATATCTGGTCATTTTTCAAACTACAGTGTCTCTATGTGGAAATTTGAGGTCAGATGCCTTTTAAGCATAACCCTTCATGGGAATATGAGATTAAAAGGCATTGGGCTAATCCTTCATATATGCAAATACAGCAATGTTAAAGTTTGAATACTAGTGCTAACTTGCTAATGCTAGCGATCTAATGCTAGTGCTAATATCTGGTCATTGTCATACTGTATGTGTCTCATGATGGAAATAAGAGATCAGATGGCATTAAAGCATAACCCTTCATGGGAATATGACATTAAATGGCATTTCAAGCTAACCCTTGTTGTTTATTGCAAAATACAGCAATATTAAAGTTTGAATGCTAATGCTAACGCTAATGCTAGCGATTTAATGCTAGTGCTAATATCTGGTCATTTTCATACTGTGCATTGTCTCTATGATGGAAATAAGAGATCAGATGGCATTAAAAGCATAACCCTTCATGGAATATGGGATTAAATGGCATTCAAGCAACCCTTCTTTTATACATGCTAATACAGCAATGTTAAGTTTGAATACTAATGCTAACTTGCTAATGCTAGCGATTTAATGTTAGTGCTAATATCTGGTCATTTTTCATAATGTAGGTGTCTCTATGATGGAAATAAGAGATCACCCTGGCATAAAAGCATAACCCTTCATGGGAATATGAGATTAAATGGCATTAAATCTTAACCCTTCTTGTATAGATGCAAATACAGCAATGTTAAATTTGAATGCTAATGCTAACTTCTAATGCTAGGGATCTAATACTAGTGCTAATATCTGGTCATTTTCATACTATGCGTGTCCTCTATAATGGAAATAAGAGATCACCTGGCATTAAAGCATAACCCTTCATGGGAATATGAGATTAAATGGCATTAAAATCTTAACCCTTCTTGTATATATGCAAATACAGCAATATAAAAAGTTTGAATGCTAATGCTAACTTGCTAATGCTAGCGATCTAATGCTAGTGCTAATATCTGGTCATTTTTTCATACTGTGCATTAATCCTCTATGATGGAAAAAATAAGAGATCACATGGCATTAAAACATAACCCTTCATGGGAATATGAAATTTGATGCCATTAAAGCTAAACCCTTCTTGTAAATATGCAAATACAGTCATGTTAAAGTTTGAATGCTAATGCTAGCGATCTAATGCTAGTGCTAATATCTGGTCATTGTCATACTGTATGTGTCCTCTATGATGGAAATAAGAGATCAGATGGCATAAAAAGCATAACCTTTCATGGCAATATGAGATTAAATGGCATTAAAAGCAACCCTTCTTGTACATATGCAAATACAGCAATGTTAAAGTTTGAATTCTAATGCTAACTTGCTAATGCTAGCGATCTAATGCTGCTAATATCTGGTCATACTGTATGTGTCCTCTATGATGGAAATAAAGATCAGATGTCTTTAAAGCATAACCCTTCATGGGAATATGAGGATTAAATGGCATTAAAGCTTAACCATCTTGTACATATGCAAATACAGCAATGTTAAAGTTTGAATGCTAATGCTAACTTGCTAATGCTAGCGATCTAATGCTACTGCTAAAATCTGGTCATTTTCATACTGTATGTCCTCTATGATGGAAATAGAGTTCAGATGACATTAAAGCATAACCCTTCATGGGGAATATGAGATTAAAATGGCATTCAAAGCTTAACCTTCTTGTCTATATGCAAATACAGCAATGTTAAAGTTTGAATGCTAATGCTAACTTGCTAATGCTAGCGATCTAATGCTAGTGCTAATATCTGGTCATTTTCGCCTGTGCGTGTCTCTATGATGGAAATAAGAGATCAGATGGCATTAAAACATAACCCTTCATGGGAATATGAGATTAAATGGCATTAAAGCTTAACCTTCTTGTATATATGCAAATACAGCAATGTTAAAGTTTGAATGCTAATGCTAACTTGCTAATGCTAGCGATTTAATGCTAGTGCTAATATCTGGTCATTTTCATACTGTATGTGTCCTCTATGATGGAAATAAGAGATCAGATGGCATTAAAAAGCATAACCCTTCATGGGAATATGATATTAAATGGCATTAAGCTTAACCCCTTCTTGTAAATATCAAATACAGTCATGTTCAAGTTTGAATGCTAATTGCTAAGCGATCTAATGCTAGTGCTAATATCTAGTCATTTTCAATGTCTTCTATGATGGAAATAAAAGTCAGATGGCAAAAAAGCACAACCCTTCATGGCAATATGAAATTAAATGGCATTAAAGTTTAAACCTTCTAGTATATATGCAAATACAGCACTGTTAAAATTGAAGTAATGCTAACTTTGCTAATGGCATCTAATGCTAGTGCTAATATCTGGTCATTTTCATACTGTCACGTGTCCTCTTTGATGGAAATATCCAGATGGCATTAAGATAACCCTTCATGGGAATATATATTAAATGGCATTAAGTTTAACCCTTCTTGTCAATATGCAAATTCAGTCATGTTAAGTTTGAATACTAATGCTAGCGATCTAATACTAGTGCTAATATCTGGTCATTGTCATACTGTATGTCCCTCTATGATGGAAATAAGAGATCAGATGGCATTAAAGCATAAACCTTCATGGGAATATGAGATTAAATGGCATTAAAAGCTTAAACCTAGCGTATATATGCAAATACAGCAATGTTAAAAATTTGAATGCTAGTGCTAAATAATGCTAGCGATCTAATGCTAGTGCTAATATCTAGAATTGACATACTGTATGTGTCCTCTATATGATGGAAATAAGAGGTCAGATGGCATTAAAGCATAACCCTTCATAGAATATGAGATTAAATGGCATTCAAGCTAACCCTTGTTGTTCATATGCAAATACAGCAATATTAAAGTTTGAATGCTAATGCTCATGCTAATGCTAGAAATCTAATGCTAGTGCTAATATCTGATCATTTTCATACTGTCGTGTCCTCTGATGGAAATAAGAGATCAGATGGCATTAAAGCATAACCCTTCATGGGAATATGAGATTAAATGGCATTCAAGCTTAACCCTTCTTTATATATGCAAATACAGCAATGTTAAAGTTTGAATGCTAATGCATTTAATGCTAGCGATTTAATGTTATTGCTAATATCTGGTCATTTTCATAATGTACGTGTCCTCTATGATTGAAATAAGATCACCTGGCATTTAATGATAACCCTTCATGGGAATATGAGATTAAATGGCATTAAAGCTTAACCCTTCTTGTTTAGATGCAAATACAGCAATGTTAAATTTGAATGCTAATTTAATGCTAGCGATCTAATGCTAGTGCTAATATCTGGTCATTTTCATACTGTCGTGTCCTTATAATGGAAATAAGAGATCACATGGCATTTAACCCTTCATAGAATATGAAATTAGATGCCCATTAAAGCAACCCTTCTTGTAAATATGCAAATACAGTCATGTTAAAGTTTGAATGCTAATGCTAACTTGCTAATGCTAGCGATCTAATGCTGGTAATGTCTGGTCATTTTCAACTGTACGTGTCCTCTATGATGTTAAAAAAATAAAGAGATCAAATGGCATTAAAAGCATAACCCTTCATAGGAATATGAAATTTGATGCCATTCTTCACCCTTCTAAATATGCAAATACAGTCCGTTAAAGTTTGAATGCTAATGCTAGCGATCTAATGCTAGTGCTAATATCTAGTCATTGTCATACTGTATGTGTCCTCTATGATGATGGAAATAAAGATTGAATGGCATTAAAGCATAACCTTTCCATGGCAATGTGAGATTAAATGGCATGAAAAGCTTAACCCTTCTTGTACATATGCAAATACAGCAATGTTAAAAGTTTGAATTCTAATGCTAACTTGCTAATGCTAGCGATCTAATGCTAGTGCTAATATCTGGTCATTTTCATACTATGCGTGTCTCTATGATGGAAATGAGAGATCAGATGCCTTTAAAGCATAACCCTTCATGGGAATATGAGATTAAAAGGCATTAAAAGCTTAACCCTTCTTGTATATATGCAAATACAGGAATGTTAAAGTTTGAATGCTAATGCTAACTTGCTAATGCTAGCGATCTAATGCTAGTGCTAATATCTGGTCATTGTCATACTGTATGTGTCCTCTATAATGGAAATAAGAGATCAGATGGCATTAAAAGCATAACCCTTCATGGGAATATGAATTAAATGGCATTCAAGCTTAACCCTTGTTGTTTATATGCAAATACAGCAATATTAAAGTTTGAATGCTAATGCTAACTTGCTAATGCTAGCGATCTAATGCTAGTGCTAATATCTGGTCATTTTCATACTGTATGTGTCTCTATGATGGAAATAAAGAGATCAGATGGCATTAAAGCATAACCCTTCATGGGAATATGAGATTAAATGGCATTAAAGCTTAACCCTTCTTGTATATATGCAAATACAGGAATGTTAAATTTGAATGCTAATGCTAACTTGCTAATGCTAGCGATCTAATGCTAGTGCTAATATCTGGTCATTTTCATATTGTACATTTCCTCTATAATGGAAATAAGAATCAAATGGCATTAAAGCATAACCCTTCATGGGAATATGAAATTAAATGGCATTAAAAGCTTAACCCTTCTTTTAAAAATTCAAATATAGCAATGTAAAAAGTTTGAATGCTAATGCTAACTTTGCTAATGCTAATCTATTGTTTGTGCTAATATCTGGTCATTTTCATACTGTCGTGTCCTCTATGATGGAAATAAGAGATCAGATGGCATTAAAAGCATAACCCTTCATGGGAATATGAAATTAGATGCCATTAAAAGCATAACCCTTCTTGTAAATATGCAAATACAGTCATGGCATTACTGCTAATGCCGATCTAATGCTTTGCTAATGTCACAGTCATTTTCATACTACACGTGTCCTCTATAATGGAAATAAAGATATCACATGGCATTAAATTATAACCCTTCATAATATGAAATTAAATGCCATTAAAAAGCTAACCCTTCTTGTAAATATGCAAATACAGTCATGTAAAAATTTGACTGCTAATCTAGCGATCTAATGCTAGTGCTAATATCTGTCATTGTCATACTGTCCTCTATGATGATGGAAATAAGAGATCAGATGGCATTAAGGCATAACCCTTCATGGCAATTTGAGATTAAATGGCATTAAAGCTTAACCCTTCTTGTAAATATACTAATACAGTAATGTTAAAGTTTGAATACTAATGCTAACATTAATGCTAGCAATAATCTAATGCTATTGCTAATATCTGGTCATTTTCATTACTGTATGTGTCCTCTATGATGGAAATAAGAGATCAGATGGCATTAAAGCAAAACCCTTCATGGGAATATGAGATTAAATGGCATTAAAGCTTAACCCTTCTTGTAAATATGCAAATACAGTCATGTTAAAAGTTTGAATGCTAATGCTTAACTTTACGATCTAATGCTAGTGCTAATATCTGGTCATTGTCATACTGTATGTGTCCTCTATGATGGAAATAAAGAGATCAGATGGCATTAAAGCATAACCCTTCATAGAATATGAGATTAAATGGCATTCAAAGCTAACCCTTCTTTTTATATGCAAATACAGCAATGTTAAAAGTTTGAATGCTAATGCTAACTTGTTAATGCTAGCGATTTAATGTTAGTGCTAATATCTAGTCATTTTCATAATGTACGTGTCTCTATGATTGAAATAAAGAGAGATCAGATGGCATTAAAGCATAACCCTTCATGGGAATATGAGATTAAATGGCATTAAAGCTTAACCCCTTCTTGTTTATATGCAAATACAGCAATGTTAAATTTGAATGCTAATGCTAATGCTTGCGATCTAATGCTATGCTAATATCTGGTCATTTTAACTGTACGTCTCCTCTATAATGAAATAATATCTGGTAAAAGCATAACCCTTCATGGGAATATGAAATAGATGCCATTACGGTAACCCTTCTTGTAAATATGCAAATACAGTCATGTTAAAGGGTTTGAATGCTAATGCTGGCATCTAATGCTAGTGTCAATGTCTGGTCACATACTGCGTGTTCTCTATGATGTTAAAAATAAGAAATCAAATGGCATTAAAAGCATAACCCTTCATGGGAATATGAAATTTGATGCCATTAAAGCTAACCCTTCTTGTAAATATGCAAATACAGTCACGTTAAAGTTTGAATGCTAACTTGTTAATGCTAGCGATCTAATGCTAGTGCTAATATCTGGTCATTGTCATACTGTATGTTTCCTCTATAATGGAAATAAAGAGATCAGATGGCATTAAAGCATAACCTTTCATGGCAATGTGAGATTAAATGGCATTAAATCTTAACCCTTCTTGTACATATGCAAATACAGCAATGTTAAAGTTTGAATTCTAATGCTAACTTGCTAATGCTAGCGATCTAATGCTAGTGCTAATGTCTGGTCATTTTCATACTGTACGTGTCTCTATGATGTTAAAAATAAGAGATCAAATGGCATTAAAGCATAACCCTTCATGGGAATATGAAATTTGATGCCATTAAAAGCTTAACCCTTCTTGTAAATATGCAAATACAGTCATGTTAAAGTTTGAATTTGAATGCTAATGCTAGCGATCTAATGCTAGTGCTAATATCTGGTCATTGTCATACTGTATGTGTCTCTATGATGGAAATAAGAGATCAGATGGCATTAAAAGCATAACCTTTCATGGCAATATGAGATTAAATGGCATGAAAGCTAACCCTTCTTGTTTATATGCAAATACAGCAATGTTAAAGTTTGAATGCTAATGCTAACTTGCTAATGCTAGCGATCTAATGCTAGTGCTAATATCTGGTCATTTTCATACTGTACGTGTCCTCTATGATGGAAATAAGAGATCAGATGCATTAAAGCATAACCCTTCATGGGAATATGAGATTAAAAGGCATTAAAGCTTAACCCTTCTAGTATATATGCAAATACAGGAATGTTAAAGTTTGAATGCTAATGCTAACTTGCTAATGCTAGCGATCTAATGCTAGTGCTAATATCTGGTCATTTTCATATTGTATGTGTGTCCTCTATGATGGAAATAAGAGGTCAGATGGCATTAAAGCATAACCCTTCATGGGAATATGAGATTAAATGGCATTAAAAGCTTAACCCTTGTTGTTTATATGCAAATACAGCAATATTAAAGTTTGAATGCTAATGCTAACTTGCTAATGCTAGCGATCTAATGCTAGTGCTAATATCTGGTCATTTTCATACTGTACGTGTCCTCTATGATGGAAATAAGAGATCAGATGGCATTAAAGCATAACCCTTCATGGGAATATGAGATTAAATGGCATTAAAGCTTAACCCTTCTTGTATATATGCAAATACAGGAATGTTAAATTTGAATGCTAATGCTAACTTGCTAATGCTAGCGATCTAATGCTAGTGCTAATATCTGGTCATTTTCATATTGTACATTTCCTCTATAATGGAAATAAGAGATCACCTGGCATTAAAGCATAACCCTTCATGGGAATATGAGATTAAATGGCATTAAAGCTTAACCCTTCTTTTATAAATTCAAATATAGCAATGTTAAAGTTTGAATGCTAATGCTAATCTAATGCTAGATCTATTGTTTGTGGTCATATCTGGTCATTTTCATATGTGTCCTCTATGATGGAAATAAGAGATCAGATGGCATTAAAGCATAACCCTTCATGGGAATATGAAATTAGATGCCATTAAAGCTTAACCCTTCTTGTAAATATGCAAATACAGTCATGTAAAAGTTTGACTGCTAATGCTAGCGATCTAATGCTAGTGCTAATGTCTGGTCATTTTCATACTGAACGTGTCCTCTATAATGGAAATAAGATATCACATGGCATTAAAGCATAACCCTTCATGAGAATATGAAATTAGATGCCATTAAAGCTTAACCCTTCTTGTAAATATGCAAATACAGTCATGTGTAAAGTTTGACTGCTAATGCTAGCGATCTAATGCTAGTGCTAATATCTGGTCATTGTCATACTGTATGTGTCCTCTATGATGGAAGTAAGAGATCAGATGGCATTAAGGCATAACCCTTCATGGCAATTTGAGATTAAATGGCATTAAAGCTTAACCCTTCTTGTAAATATGCTAAAATGTTAAAGTTTGAATGCTAATGCTAACTTGAATGCTAGCAATCTAATGCTATTGCTGCGTCATCTAATGCTAGTGCTAATATCTGATGTCATTAAAGCAAAACCCATACTGTATGTGTCTCTATGATGGAAATAAGAGATCAGATGGCATTAAAGCATAACCCTTCATGGGAATATGAGATTAGATGGCATAGTGCTTAACCCTTCTTGTAAATATGCAAATACAGCAATGTTAAAGTTTGAATGCTAATGCTAGCGATCTAATGCTAGTGCTAATATCTAGTCATTTTCATACTGTATGTGTCCTCTATGATGGAAATAAGAGATCAGATCGTATTAAAGCCTAACCCTTCATGGGGAATATGAGATTAGATGGCATGAAAGCTTAACCCTTCTTGTAAATATGCAAATACAGTCATGTTAAAGTTTGAATGCTAATGCTAATGCTAGCGATCTAATGCTAGTGCTAATATCTGGTCATTTTCATACTGTATGTGTCCTCTATGATGGAAATAAGAGATCGTATTAAAGATGGCATTAAAGCATAACCCCTTCATGGCAAATACAGCATGAGATTAAATGGCATTAAAGATCTAATGCTAGTGCCTTACTGTTGTATATATGGAAATAAAATCAGACAGCAATGGCAATAAGATTTGGAATTAATGCTAACCCTAATGTTATATATCAAATACAGCAATGTTAATATCTTGTCATTTTCGATACTAGTGCTAATATCTTGTCATTTTTCATACAGTACTTGTCTTCTATGATGGAAATAAGAGATCAGATGGCATTAAAGCATAACCCTTCATGGGAAGATGAGATTAAATGGCATTAAAGCTTAACCCTTCTTTTATAAATTCAAATACAGCAATGTTAAAGTTTGAATGCTAATGCTAACTTGCTAATGCTAGCGATCTAATGCTAGTGCTAATATCTGGTCATTTTCATACTGTACGTGTCCTCTATGATGGAAATAAGAGATCAGATGGCAAAAAAGCACAACCCTTCATGGCAATATGAGATTAAATGGCAATAAAGCTTAACCCTTCTTGTATATATACAAATACAGCAATGTTAAAGTTTGAATGCTAATGCTAGCGATCGAATGCTAGTGCTAATATTTATTTATTTATTTGTTTGTTTTTTCATTTCGGCATGATTGTACAGGATTTCCATGACAATTTCAACACAACATGTATCATGACCCGAAAAGGGTGGCGGGGGGAGAAGCGAAATCGCTTGTCAAAGTCCCCCAACTCCCCGAAAAACAGTTTGATTATGGTTAAGATATCATAAAGATTAATAAATCACAACAGAGCTGAGTGTCCATTTACACTACGATTTAAACGTCACAACATAAAATCATAGAGATTTATGAACATCATGAAGAATTTTAATCACAATATAGCTGAGTGTCTATAAACAACCCCTATTGTTTATGCCCGTTATGGTTCCGTTTAAGTTATCCAATGCCATTTTGTTGGATAAGTTTATAGTTATTCAAACATGCACATTTCAACAGATACTTAAATTCCTTCAGATTGTCTGCCATTCTAAAATTGTCTTCAAGTATGTTCCATGCACTGACTCCAGCCGAAGATAAGGAGTGCTCACTCCGAGTTGATTTGACCCTTTTAGTTTACAACAACATTCTGCCTCTTAGGTCATGAGTACATTCGCCAGTGCTTTCGAAACCCAAGGTCTTCTCTCTTTGTTTTGCTTCAGTTTGTTCGTTGTTTTGGCTAGACAGTCTTTATCATACAGGGAGTTTGGTTCAACATATCTAATTCTAGTTTCTTTAGCCTTTTTTCGCCTTTAATTCTGATTTCTGTGTGTTCCAGGGTTTTCGATCTAGCCTGGTCCCTTATATCTAATTTGCAGTTACAAATAGCAAAAAACTGGTAGATGATCAGTAATGTCATTTATCATGATGCCACTTAATATTTCAGAATCTAATACATTAGTATACACATTATCTATCAAGGTGGCACTGTGCCTAGTAATCCTGCTTGGTTTTGTAATTAATGGTTGCATACCCATGGCATACGTGGTGTTAATATAATCTTCTATTATAGAGCTATTATTTGGATTTATCAAGTCAATATTAAAGTCCCCACGTATAAAAACATTTTTCTGGTTCATATTGGCGAGTAATTCACCCATACATTTACTAAAAACATCAATTTGCCAATCCGGTGCTCTGTACACACAACAAATAACCGTATTTTTACCTTTCAACCTAGGAATCTCAATTGTAAGGCATTCCATTACATTTTCCACAACATTTGATTTGCATTCTAGTACCTGGAAGTTTATGGCCTCATCAATAAATAGTCCAACACCCCCACCAGCTTTATTCAGTCAGCTCTTACACACGAAGTTGTAACCCTCCATGTAGAAGTCCTTGTCCTTTTCTTCTTTAATCCAAGTTTCCGATAGTGCGATGATGTTGAACGGATTAGCAAATGACAAAAGGTATTCCTTTAATTGGTCAAAGTTTGCATATAGACTCCTACTATTGAAGTGAATAATGGACAAACTCCCTTCCATTTTAATGCTCTTGTTAAATTTGTCTACAGTAAAGTATCCGCATGCGTTTGTAAAAAAAAAAAAAAAATGGTTATCCGGAGTCAATTTCTTCATTAGGGTCTATTCCTAAATGATGGTGACTTGTTGTTAAAAAGCCAGTTTCCTGATCTACAGTTTGGTTCATCAAATAACTGCTGATAGAGATTTGTCAAGGATTTTAACCTGCCTCAGCGGTCAAAACTCTCCAGATCCCGCATCATCTTGATCAGCACCGGTCTGGTAGTTTCGGTGAAGACCCATTTGGTTTGATGAAAATTCTGCAGTTAGCCGACCAAGTGCTGTGTATCTTACCCTCTTTCTTTTAGTTGACGAGCTTTCCATGCGATGGTTGCATTGTGCTTGGTGAGGTTTTCATTTATGAAAACATTGGATCCTTTGAGATTTTTCCTTGCTTCAACAGAGAGATTTTTGTGCTTGTTGCTTGTAAGTCGTAACAGCACGGCCCGCACTGTATTCGGTCTCCGCTTCCCTCCTTTTCGGTAGCAGATAACATGAATCCACATTGCGGGGTCCAGAGAAATATTTTTGGACTGAAGGAATTCCATCACCTGCATTTCCACAGATTTATTGTCCTCCTCGCCTCCATCGTTGTCCTTCGCTGCTGCCCTGGCATAACTCTTGGGTTTGATTTTGAGCCATGTCAGGATTACATCATTACGTTTCTCTTGTTGCTCCAGCTCCTCCAGTTTGTTTGATAAAGATTTAATCTGTATGTCTTTCTTGGCAATCTCTTTTCTGAGATTACAGTTCTCCTTCAAAAGCTGGTCCAACTGCTCCTTCATACCTTCCCTCCACTCCCTCATTTCATTTCTCATTTCTCAGAGGGTCTCCATAATTGATGAAAGATCCTGCGGGCTTGGTTTGTCGGTTCTTCCCGGTTTACCCATTTTCTCAGTTCAGAGAAAAGGTCTCTATTACAGAGTTTGTGATAAAGTTTATCACTCAACTTTTCTCCTGACTCTGTTGTTTTCCTGTATTGCCTGTATTGCGTGCAGTCGCTGTTCGGAGTTGTTGCTCCTTCAGTGACCTTTCAGTATTCAGTATTCAGTATGGTCCAGTGCTGATTTGGAATGGTTGATTACAAATATAGACAAACTTCTCAGTATATATAGCAAAGGTAGAAACCCTTCTTTGATAAAATGGCTGAATTGTTAGTCACTGAAAAAACCTAGCAAGAGCTAAATAATTTGTATTTCCAAGTCAGGAGGACATATTTATAAAAAAAATAACAACAAACCGATCCTTTAACTGGCTGTATTTATTGTGAATAATTACATGCAAGGAATCAATATCATGATAGAATAGAATATCTCACCATTATTAAGTATCCCTATGTGTCCTTGAGTCATGTGGTTTCTAATGATATATATATATCTGGTCATTTTCATACTGTATGTGTCCTCTATGATGGAAGGAAGAGATCAGATGGCATTAAAGCATAACCCTTCATGGGAATTTGAAATTAAATGGCATTAAAGCTTAACCCTTCTTGTAAATATGCAAATACAGTCATGTTAAAGTTTGAATGCTAATGCTAATGCTAGCAATCTAATGCTAGTGCTAATATCTGGTCATTTTCATACTGTATGTGTGTCCTCTATGATGGAAATAAGAGATCAGATGGCATTAAAGCATAACCCTTCATGGGAATGTGAGATTAAATGGCATTAAAGCTTAACCCTTCTTGTACATATGCAAATACAGCAATGTTAAATTTGAATGCTAATGCTAACTTGCTAATGCTAGCGATCTAATGCTAGTGCTAATATCTGGTCATTTTCATACTGAACGTGTCCTCTATGATGGAAATAAGAGATCAGATGGCATTAAAGCATAACCCTTCATGGGAATATGAGATTAAATGGCATTAAAGCTTAACCCTTCTTGTATATATGCAAATACAGTCATGTTAAAGTTTGAATGCTAATGCTAGCGATCTAATGCTAGTGCTAATATCTGGTCATTTTCATACGGTATGTGTCTTCTATGATGGAATTAAGAGATCAGATGGCATTAAAAGCATAACCCTTCATGGGAATATGAGATTAAATGTCATTAAAGCTTAACCCTTCTTTTATAAATTCAAATACAGCAATGTTAAAGTTTGAATGCTAATGCTAACTTGCTAATTCTAGCGATCTAATGCTAGTGCTAATATCTGGTCATTTTCATACTGTACGTGTCCTCTATGATGGAAATAAGAGATCAGATGGCATTAAAGCATAACCCTTCATGGGAATATGAGATTAAATGGCATTAAAGCTTAACCCTTCTTGTAAATATGCAAATACAGCAATGTTAAAGTTTGAATGCTAATGCTAACTTGCTAATGCTAGCGATCTAATGCTAGTGCTAATATCTGGTCATTTTCATACTGTACGTGTCCTCTATAATGGAAATAAGAGATCAGATGGCATTAAAGCATAACCCTTCATGGTAATATGAAATTAAATGCCATTAAAGCTTAACCCTTCTTGTATATATGCAAATACAGTCATGTTAAAGTTTGAATGAATTCTAATGCTAGCGATCTAATGCTAGTGCTAATATCTGGTCATTTTCATACTGTACGTGTCCTCTATGATGGAAATAAGAGATCAGATGGCATTAAAAAGCATAACCCTTCATGGGAATATGAGATTAAATGGCATTAAACCTTAACCCTTCTTGTAAATATGCAAATACAGCAATGTTAAAGTTTGAATGCTAATGCTAACTTGCTAATGCTAGCGATTAATGCTAGTGCTAATATCTGGTCATTTTCATACTGTACGTGTCCTCTATGATGGAAATAAGAGATCAGATGGCATTAAAGCATAACCCTTCATAGGAATATGAGATTAAATGGCATTAAAGCTTAACCCTTCTTGTAAATATGCAAATACAGTCATGTTAAAGTTTAAATGCTAATACTAGCGATCTAATGCTAGTGCTAATATCTGGTCATTGTCATACTGTATGTGTCTCTATGATGGAAATAATGATCAGATGGCATTAATAACCCTTCATGGCAATTTGAGATTAAATGGCATTAAAACTTAACCCTTCTTTGTAAATATACAAATACAGCAATGTTAAATTTGAATGCTAATGCTAACTTGCTAATCTAGGGAATAATGCTAGTGTTAAATGGTCATTTTCATACTGTATGTGTCCTCTATGATGGAAATAAGAGATCAGATGGCATTAAAGCATAACCCTTCATGGCAAATGAGATTAAATGGCATTAAAACTTAACCCTTCTTGTAAATATACAAATACAGTAATGTTAAAGTTTGAATGCTAATGCTAATGCTAATGCTAGCAATCTAATGCTATTGCTAAAATTTGGTCATTTTCATAATGTGTCCTCTATGATGGAAATAAGAGATCAGATGGCATTAAAGCATAACCCTTCATGGGAATATGAGATTAAATGGCATTAAAGCTTAACCCTTCTTGTAAATATGCAAATACAGCAATGTTAAAGTTTGAATGCTAATGCTAACTTGCTAATGCTGATTTAATGCTAGTGCTAATATAATGCTAGTGCTAATATCTGGTCATTTTCATACCCTTGTATATGAGATTGTCCTTCTATGATGGAAATAAGAGATCAGTTTGGCATTAAAGCATAACCCTTCATACTGTATGGGAATATGGAGATTAGATGGCATTGAATATGAGTTAAATGGCACCCTTCTTGTAAATATGCAAATACAGTCAATGTTAAATTTGAATGCTAATGCTAAATGCTAATGCTAGCGATCTAATGCTAGTGTCTAATATCTGATGGTCATTGTCATATGGTAAAGCATAACCCTTGATGGGAATATGATGGAAACCCTTAAGAGATCAGTTTGATGGCATTAAAGTACTTGTCTTAATGGAAATTCAGATGGCATTTCATGGGAATATGAGATTAAATGGCATTAAACTTAACCCTTCTTTTATGAATTCAAATACAGCAATGTTAAAGTTTAAATGCTAGTGCTAACTTGCTAATGCTAGCGATCTATTGTTAGTGCTAATATCTGGTCATTTTCATACTGTGCGTGTCCTCTATGATGGAAATAAGAGATCAGATGGCATTAAAGCATAACCCTTCATGGGAATATGAGATTAAATGGCATTCAAGCTTAACCCTTCTTGTATATATGCAAATACAGCAATGTTAAAGTTTGAATGCTAATGCTAACTTGCTAATGCTAGCGATCTAATGCTAGTGCTAATATCTGGTCATTTTCATATTGTGCGTGTCCTCTATGATGGAAATAAGAGATCACATGGCATTAAAGCATAACCCTTCATGGGAATATGAGATTAAATGGCATTCAAGCTTAACCCTTCTTGTATATATGCAAATACAGCAATGTTAAAGTTTGAATGCTAATGCTAACTTGCTAATGCTAGCGATCTAATGCTAGTGCTAATATCTGGTCATTTTCATACTGTACGTGTCCTCTATAATGGAAATAAGAGATCACATGGCATTAAAGCATAACCCTTCATGGGAATATGAAATTAGATGCCATTAAAGCTTAACCCTTCTTGTAAATATGCAAATACAGTCATGTTAAAGTTTGAATTCTAATGCTAGCGATCTAATGCTAGTGCTAATATCTGGTCATTGTCATACTGTATGTGTCCTCTATTATGGAAGTAAGAGATCAGATGGCATTAAAGCATAACCCTTCATGGCAATTTGAGATTAAATGGCATTAACCCATTCATGCCCAGATTTTTTTCGGAGTTGTAAGGCATATAATTTTATCACTTGAGTCCCTCTGAATCATGTTATGTATTTATTTTTTTTTCCATTTTGTACTTTGTTTTGAAGAAAATAGCATTTTTATGACTGGCAACAATTGTTGCCAGTGGTCACACAGCTTGTCACTAGGTCAAATGTCACCTAATAATAATATAGAAATAATAATAATAATATAGTAATAACAAAATAATAATATAGTCATAATAAATGATAACAAAAAGGTGGAGGGGGGGTGGGGGGTGCAAAATAAAAATAAAAAATATGTAAAACTCTTCATGGATACCAGTGGATATTATCATCCCGGGAAGGTAGCTAATGATCATGGTTCAAACCTTGGTTCCCTCTGTATAAAATTCAAAACAACATACAATTTGAACTGGGTTCTTCATTCATAAATAACCTTTGTATTAGATATACATCTCAGACCAAGTCTGTATGATATAAAACAATCTCCAACAGGTTAAAACATAAGGTTTGAAACATTGAATTCACGCTGCCAATGAAAAACCGCCAAACTAGTGGGAACAAGTTGGTGGAAATAAAATCATATGTTGTTGCTAGTTTTGCAAATGAAACAGAATAGAAATAATCATTTTAATGTCAAAGAAATGCAATGCATATGAAATAGATAACCTATTTATTCTCAAATACCCATATACTCGAAACCTCTAAAAACTTTTTTTTCTTTGAACCTCTAAAAACTTGGGGGGGCTGTAGGTGTGGGCATTGGCTATGGTAAGTACTTGTGTGTCAAGAAAAGTGCACCTCCAACTGCACATCAAAATCTTTTACCTCAGTAAAGACAAGCTAATGTTAGCTAACAGAGAAAGATTTCTTTAGCAGCTAGCAAGAAAATGATGAAAGGTAATGTTAAAATCCTATAGACACAGGGCTTGAATTCCTGTGAATTTATTTGCTAGGAAGAGTATTCTAAGAGGAATAAAATGAGCCATTGTACATCATTCTACAATTTGAAATAAGTAAATTATTAGCAATCCTGCAGACAGTGTTTGGCTTTAGTTAGCGACAACCCTTATGTGCCTACTGGCAACTTTTGTTGCCACTCACAGAAATAAGGCCATGAACAAAAAAAATTTATCCCAGGTACAATTTTTTGTGGGAGGGTTATGCTAGAGACTTGAATGATTAAATAATTATAAATATGTTTGGGGAAAATCATAAGAAATTTATGAAAATTACCTCTTTCCAGGAGGATTTGCATTCGCCATGTCTTTAGCCAGAACCCAAGAAGCAGATGATGTCATGTGACAGGAAGCACTTGGAAACTATTTTTATAAACCAAAACCTTTGTTTAAGTTGTCTACTAGCATATAAGTGGAAAAAGTTGGATTAGTACCCTTGAGATTTTTTATTGTGAGTAGAAAATGACAGTGATACACTTCGGCAACAATTGTTGCCAGTGGGGCAAAACGGGTTAAAGCTTAACCCTTCTTGTAAATATACAAATACAGTAATGTTAAAGTTTGAATGCTAATGCTAACTTGCTAATGCTAGCGATCTAATGCTAGTGCTAATATCTGGTCATTGTCATACTGTACGAGTCCTCTATGATGGAAATTAGAGATCAGATGGCATTAAAGCATAACCCTTCATGGGAATATGAGATTAAATGGCATTAAAGCTTAACCCATCTTGTAAATATGCAAATACAGTCATGTTAAAGTTTGAATGCTAATGCTAGCGATCTAATGCTAGTGCTAATATCTGGTCATTTTCATACTGTATGTGTCCTCTATGATGGAAATAAGAGATCAGATGGCATTAAAGCATAACCCTTCATGGCAATGTGAGATTAAATGGCATTAAAGCTTAACCCTTCTTGTACATATGCAAATACAGCAATGTTAAAGTATGAATTCTAATGCTAACTTGCTAATCCTAGCGATCTAATGCTAGTGCTAATATCTGGTCATTTTCATACTGTACGTGTCCTCTATGATGGAAATAAGAGATCAGATGCCTTTAAAGCATAACCCTTCATGGGAATATGAAATTAAATGGCATTAAAGCTTAACCCTTCTATTACATATGCAAATACAGCAATGTTAAAGTTTGAATGCTAATGCTAACTTGCTAATGCTAGCGATCTAATGCTAGTGCTAATATCTGGTCATTGTCATACTGTATGTATCCTCTATGATGGAAATAAAGAGGTCAGATGGCATTAAAAGCATAACCCTTCATGGGAATATGAGATTAAATGGCATCTGCTTAACCCTTCTTGTCTATATGCAAATACAGCAATGTTAAAGTTTGAATGCTAATGCTAACTTGCTAATGCTAGCGATCTAATGCTAGTGCTAATATCTGGTCATTTTCATACTGTACGTGTCCTCTATGATGGAAATAAGAGATCAGATGGCATTAAAGCATAACCCTTCATGGGAATATGAGATTAAATGGCATTAAAGCTTAACCCTTCTTGTAAATATGCAAATACAGTCAATGTTAAATTTGAATGCTAATGCTAACTTGCTAATGCTAGCGATCTAATGCTAGTGCTAATATCTGGTCATTTCATACTGTATGTGTCCTCTATGATGGAAATAAAGAGATCAGATGGCATTAAAGCATAACCCTTCATGGGAATATGAGATTAAATGGCATTAACCCTTAACCCTTCTAGTATATATGCAAATACAGTTTGAGTCCCTGTGAATCTAATGTTATGTAAATTAATTTTTCTGGTCATTTTGTACTTGTTTATGATGGAAATAGCATTTTCAGATGGCATCTAATGCTAGTGCTAATATGAGGTCAAATTTTCATATATATACGTGTCTTGCTAAACTAAAATATGATAGTGCTAATATCTGGTCATTCAAAAAACTGTGGATCTATGATGGAAAAAAAAGAAAAATAAAAAAAGCATAACCCTTCATGGGAATATGAGATTAAATGGCATTAAGCTTAACCCTTCTTTTATTAATTCAAATACAGCAATGTTAAAGTTTGAATGCTAATGCTAACTTGCTAATGCTAGCGATCTAATGCTAGTGCTAATATCTGGTCATTTTCATACTAAGTGTCCTCTATGATGGAAATAAGAGATGCCAATGGGAAACCTTCATGGGAATAAGTTGGTGGAAATAAAAGCATAACCCTTCATTGTAAATATGAAATTAAATGTCATGTTCCTTTTATATACAAATACAGCAATGTAAAATTTGAATGCTAATTAAAACTTGCTGTAATGCTAGCGATCTAATGCTAGTGCTAATATCTGGTCATTTTCATAAAATGCTTTGTCCTCTATAATGGAAATAAAGAGATCACATGGCATTAAAGCATAACCCTTCATGGGAATATGAAATTAAATGCCATTAAAGCTTAACCAGTATATATGCAAATTCCTGTAAATATGCAAATACAGTCATGTTAAAGCTAATAAAAATGCCATTTGCTAATCTTGTCCTAATGGAAGCAATCAAATGCTATTGCAATCCTATCTGGTTTTAACCCATAGTTATATATGCAAGCTGTCACCTATGCAACTTTGATGGAAACTAAGATCTAATGATGGCATTATCTGGTCATTTAACCCTTCATCTCTATGATGGAAATATGAGATTAACCCTTTGAATATGCATTAAAGCATAACCCTTCTTGTAAATATGCAAATACAGACATGTTAAAAAAGTTTGAATGCTAATGCTAGCGATCTAATGCTAGTGCTAATATCTGGTCATTGTCATACTGTTTGTGTCCTCTATGATGGAAATAAGAGATCAGATGGAATTAAAGCATAACCCTTCAACAAATTTGAGATTAAATGGCATTAAAAGCTTAACCCTTCTTGTACATATGCAAATACAGCAATGTTAAAGTTTGAATTCTAATGCTAACTTGCTAATCCTAGCGATCTAATGCTAGTGCTAATATCTGGTCATTTTCATACTGTACGTGTCCTCTATGATGGAAATAAGAGATCAGATGGCATTAAAGCATAACCCTTCATGGGAATATGAAATTAAATGGCATTAAAGCTTAACCCTTCTATTAAATATGCAAATACAGTCATGTTAAAAGTTTGAATGCTAATGCTAGCGATCTAATGCTAGTGATCTAATATAGTGCTAATTTGGTCATACTGTATGTGTCCTCTATGATGGAAATAAAAGATCAGATGGCATTAAAGCATAACCCTTCATGGGAATATGAGATTAAATGGCATTAAAGCTTAACCCTTCTTGTCTATATGCAAATACAGCAATGTTAAAGTTTGAATTCTAATGCTAACTTGCTAATGCTAGCGATCTAATGCTAGTGCTAATATCTGGTCATTTTCATACTGTACGTGTCCTCTATGATGGAAATAAGAGATCAGATGGCATTAAAAGCATAACCCTTCATGGGAATATGAGATTAAATGGCATTAAAGCTTAACCCTTCTTGTCTATATGCAAATACAGCAATGTTAAAGTTTGAATGCTAATGCTAACTTGCTAATGCTAGCGATCTAATGCTAGTGCTAATATCTGGTCATTTTCATACTGTACGTGTCCTCTATGATGGAAATAAGAGATCAGATGGCATTAAAGCATAACCCTTCATGGGAATATGAGATTAAATGGCATTAAAAGCTTAACCCTTCTTGTATATATGCAAATACAGCAATGTTAAAGTTTGAATGCTAATGCTAACTTGCTAATGCTAGCGATCTAATGCTAGTGCTAATATCTGGTCATTTTCATACTGTATGTGTCCTCTATGATGGAAATAAGAGATCAGATGGCATTAAAGCATAACCCTTCATGGGTAATATGAGATTAAATGGCATTAAAGCTTAACCCTTCTTTTAAATATGCAAATACAGTCATGTTAAAGTTTGAATGCTAATGCTAACTTGCTAATGCTAGCGATCTAATGCTAGTGCTAATATCTAGTCATTTTCATACTGTATGTGTCCTTTATGATGGAAATAAGAGATCAGATGGCATTAAAGCATAACCCTTCATGGGAATATGAGATTAAATGGCATTAAAGCTTCACCCTTCTTTTATATATGCAAATACAGCAATGTTAAAGTTTGAATGCTAATGCTAACTTGCTAATGCTAGCGATCTAATGTTAGTGCTAATATCTGGTCATTTTCATACTGTGCGTGTCCTCTATGATGGAAATAAGAGATCAGATGGCAAAAAGCATAACCCTTCATGGCAATATGAAATTAAATGGCATTAAAGCTTAACCCTTCTAGTATATATGCAAATACAGCAATGTTAAATTTGAATGCTAATGCTAACTTGCTAATGCTAGCGATCTAATGCTAGTGCTAATATCTGGTCATTTTCATACTGTATTGTCCTCTATGATGGAAATAAGAGATCAGATGGCATTAAAGCATAACCCTTCATGGGAATATGAGATTAGATGGCATTAAAGCTTAACCCTTCTTGTAAATATGCAAATACAGTCATGTTAAAGTTTGAATGCTAATGCTAACTTGCTAATGCTAGCGATCTAATGCTAGTGCTAATATCTGGTCATTTTCATACTGTACGTGTCCTCTATGATGGAAATAAGAGATCAGATGGCATTAAAGCATAACCCTTCATGGGAATATGAGATTAAATGGCATTAAAGCTTAACCCTTCTTGTACATATGCAAATACAGCAATGTTAAAGTTTGAATTCTAATGCTAACTTGCTAATCCTAGCGATCTAATGCTAGTGCTAATATCTGGTCATTTTCATACTGTATGTGTCCTCTATGATGGAAATAAGAGATCAGATGGCATTAAAAGCATAACCCTTCATGGGAATATGAAATTAAATGGCATTAAAGCTTAACCCTTCTATTACATATGCAAATACAGCAATGTTAAAGTTTGAATGCTAATGCTAACTTGCTAATGCTAGCGATCTAATGCTAGTGCTAATATCTGGTCATTTTCATACTGTATGTATCCTCTATGATGGAAATAAGAGATCAGATGGCATTTAAGCATAACCCTTCATGGGAATATGAGATTAAATGGCATTAAAGCTTAACCCCTTCTTGTCTATATGCAAATACAGCAATGTTAAAGTTTGAATGCTAATGCTAACTTGCTAATGCTAGCGATCTAATGCTAGTGTTAATATCTAGTCATTTTTATACTGTATGTGTCTCTATGATGGAAATAAGAGATCAGATGGCATTAAAGCATAACCCTTCATGGGAATATGAGATTAAATGGCATTAAAAGCTTAACCCTTCTTGTATATATGCAAATACAGCAATGTTAAATTTGAATGCTAATGCTAACTTGCTAATGCTAGCGATCTAATGCTAGTGCTAATATCTGGTCATTTTCATACTGCACGTGTCCTCTATGATGGAAATAAAGATCAGATGGCATTAAAGCATAACCCTTCATGGGAATATGAGATTAAATGGCATTAATGCTTAACCCTTCTTGTATATATGCAAATACAGCAATGTTAATGTTTGAATGCTAATGCTAACTTGCTAATGCTAGCGATCTAATGCTAGTGCTAATATCTGGTCATTTTCATACTGTACGTGTCCTCTATGATGGAAATAAGAGATCAGATGGCATTAAAGCATAACCCTTCATGGGAATATGAGATTAAATGGCATTAAAGCTTAACCCTTCTTTTATTAATTCAAATACAGCAATGTTAAAGTTTGAATGCTAATGCTAACTTGCTAATGCTAGCGATCTAATGCTAGTGCTAATATCTGGTCATTTTCATACTGCGTGTCCTCTATGATGGAAATAAGAGATCAGATGGCAAAAAAGCACAACCCTTCATGGCAATATGAGATTAAATGGCATTAAAAGCTAACCCTTCCTTTTATATATGCAAATACAGCAATGTTAAATTTGAATGCTAATGCTAACTTGCTAATGCTAGCGATCTAATGCTAGTGCTAATATCTGGTCATTTTCATACTGTAGCGTGTCCTCTATAATGGAAATAAAGAGATCAGATGGCATTAAAGCATAACCCTTCATGGGAATATGAAATTAAATGGCATTAAAGCTTAACCCTTCCTGTAAATATGCAAATACAGCAATGTTAAAGTTTGAATGCTAATGCTAACTTGCTAATGCTAGCGATCTAATGCTAGTGCTAATATCTGGTCATTTTCATACTGTACGTGTCCTCTATGATGGAAATAAGAGATGACATGGCATTAAAGCATAACCCTTCATGGGAATATGAGATTAAATGGCATTAAAAGCTTAACCCTTCTTGTAAATATGCAAATACAGACATTTGAAAGTTTGAATGCTAATGCTAGCGATCTAATGCTAGTGCTAATATCTGGTCATTTTCATACTGTTTGTGTCCTCTATGATGGAAATAAGAGATCAGATGGCATTCAAGCATAACCCTTCATGGGAATATGAGATTAAATGGCATTAAATCTTAACCCTTCTTGTACATATGCAAATACAGCAATGTTAAAGTTTGAATGCTAATGCTAACTTGCTAATGCTAGCGATCTAATGCTAGTGCTAATATCTGGTCATTTTCATACTGTACGTGTCCTCTATGATGGAAATAAGAGATCAGATGGCATTAAAGCATAACCCTTCATGGGAATATGAGATTAAATGGCATTAAAGCTTAAACCTTCTTTACATATGCAAATACAGCTATGTTAAAAGTTTGAATGCTAATGCTTACTTGCTAATGTAATATCTGGTCATCTAATGCTAGTGCTAATATCTGGTCATTGTCATACTGTTTGTGTCCTCTAATGATGGAAATAAAGGTCAGATGGCATTAAAGCATAACCCTTCATGGGATTTCATTAAATGGCATTCAAGCTTAACCCTTCTTGTCTATATGCAAATACAGCAATGTTAAAAGTTTGAATTCTAACCCTTCTTTAATATATGATCAAATACATTGCTAATATCTGGTCATTTTTAAAGTGCACGATCCTCTAATGATGGAAATGAGAGATTATGATGCATTAAAAGCATAACCCTTAAATGGGAATATGTGATTAAATGGCATTCTGCTCATCTTCTATTACATATCTGCAAATACAGCTGTCCTCTATGATGAAAAAAGAGATCAATGGCATTAAACTTGCTAATGTTAGCGATCTAAATGCTAGTGCTAATATCTGGTCATGGTCATACTGTTTGTTAAAAATTCTAATTGATGGAAATAAAGATCAATGGCATTAAAGCTGGTCCCTTATTGGGATGATTAAAAAGATTAAATGGCATTAAAATAACCCTTCATGTCTATATGCAATTAAAGCAATTAAAGTTTGAATTCTAATGCTAACTTAAAGCTAATGCTAACTTACAAGCGATCTAATGCTAGTGCTAATATCTGGTCATTTTCATACTGTATGTGTCTCTATGATGGAAATGAGAGATCAGATGCATAAAAGCATAACCCTTCATGGGAATATGAGATTTAATGGCATTCAAGCTTAACCCTTCTTGTCTATATGCAAATACAGCAATGTTAAAGTTTGAATGCTAATGCTAACTTGCTAATGCTAGCGATCTAATGCTAGTGCTAATATCTGGTCATTTTCATACTGTATGTGTCCTCTATGATGGAAATAAGAGAGATCACATGGCATTAAAAGCATAACCCTTCATGGGAATATGAGATTAAATGGCATTAAAGCTTAACCCTTCTTGTATATATGCAAATACAGCAATGTTAAAGTTTGAATGCTAATGCTAACTTGCTAATGCTAGCGATTTAATGCTAGTGCTAATATCTGGTCATTTCATGTCCTCTATGATGGAAATAAGAGATCAGATGGAATTAAAATAATCATGGGAATGGCATTAAATGGCATAACCCTTCATATGCAAATATGAGTTTGAATGACTGGCTTGTTAATGTAATGCTTAAGCTCATTTAATATCTGTAAATGATGGAAATAAGAGATCAGATGGCATTAAAATAACCCTTCATGGGAATATGAGATTAGATGGCATTCAAAAGTTTGATATGCAAATACAGCAATGTTAAAGTTTGAATGCTAATGCGCGATCTAATGCTAGTGCTTATATCTAGTCATTTTCATACTTGTCTTTTTTGATGGAAATAAGAGATCAGATGGCATTAAAGCATAACACTTCATGGAATATGAGATTAAATGGCATTAAAGCTTAACCCTTCTTTTATAAATTCAAATACAGCAATGTTAAAGTTTGAATGCTAATGCTAATTTGCTAATGCTAGCGATCTATTGTTAGTGCTAATATCTGGTCATTTTCATACTGTACGTGTCCTCTATGATGGAAATACGAGATCACATGGCAAAAAAGCACAATCCTTCATGGCAATATGAGATTAAATGGCATTAAAGCTAACCCTTCTAGTATATATGCAAATACAGCACTGTTAAATTTGAATGCTAATGCTAACTTGCTAATGCTAGCGATCTAATGCTAGTGCTAATATCTGGTCATTTTCATACTGAACGTGTCCTCTATGATGGAAATAAGAGATCAGATGGCATTAAAGCATAACCCTTCATGGGAATATGAGATTAAATGGCATTAAAGCTTAACCCTTCTTGTATATATGCAAATACAGCAATGTTAAATTTGAATGCTAATGCTAACTTGCTAATGCTAGCGATCTAATGCTAGTGCTAATATCTGGTCATTTTCATACTGAACGTGTCCTCTATAATGGAAATAAGAGATCACATGGCATTAAAAGCATAACCCTTCATGGGAATATGAAATTAAATCCCATTAAAGCTTAACCCCTTCTTGTAAATATGCAAATACAGTCATATTAAAAAGTTTGAATGCTAATGCTAGCGATCTAATGCTAGTGCTAATATCTGGTCATTTTCATACTGTATGTCCTCTATGATGGAAGTAAGAGATCAGATGGCATTAAAGCATAACCCTTCATGGCAATTTGAGATTAAATGGCATTAAAGCTTAACCCTTCTTGTAAATATGCAAAACAGCAATGTTAAAGTTTGAATGCTAATGCTAACTTGCTAATGCTAGCAATCTAATGCTATTGCTAATATCTGGTCATTTTCATACTGTCGTGTGTCCTCTATGATGGAAATAAGAGATCAGATGGCATTAAAGCATAACCCTTCATGGGAATATGAGATTAAATGGCATTAAAGCTTAACCCTTCTTGTAAATATGCAAATACAGTCATGTTAAAGTTTGAATGCTAATGCTTGCGATCTAATGCTAGTGCTAATATCTGGTCATTGTCATACTGGATGTGTCCTCTATGATGGAAATAAGAGATCAGATGGCATTAAAAGCATAACCCTTCATGGCAATGTGAGATTAAATGGCATTAAAGCTTAACCCTTCTTGTACATATGCAAATACAGCAATGTTAAAGTTTGAATTCTAATGCTAACTTGCTAATGCTAGCGATCTAATGCTAATGCTAATATCTGGTCATTTTCATACTGTACGTGTCCTCTATGATGGAAATGAGAAATCAGATGCCTTTAAAGCATAACCCTTAATGGTATTATGAGATTAGATGGCATTAAAGCTTAACCCTTCTTGTAAATATGCAAATACAGTCATGTTAAAGTTTGAATGCTAATGCTAGCGATCTAATGCTAGTGCTAATATCTTGTCATTTTCATACGGTACTTGTCATCTATGATGGAAATAAGAGATCAGATGGCATTAAAGCATAACCCTTCATGGGAATATGAGATTAAATGGCATTAAAGCTTAACCCTTCTTTTATAAATTCAAATACAGCAATGTTAAAGTTTGAATGCTAATGCTAACTAGCTAATGCTAGCGATCTAATGCTAGTGCTAATATCTGCTCATTGTCATTCTGTATGTGTCCTCTATGATGGAAATTAGAGATCAGATGGCATTAAAGCATAACCCTTCATGGCAATATGAGATTAAATGGCATTAAATCTTAACCCTCCTAGTATATATGCAAATACAGCACTGTTAAATTTGAATGCTAATGCTAACTTGCTAATTCTAGCGATCTAATGCTAGTGCTAATATCTGGTCATTTTCATACTGTACGTGTGTCCTCTATGATGGAAATAAGAGATCAGATGGCATTAAAGCATAACCCTTCATGGGAATATGAGATTAAATGGCATTAAAGCTTAACCCTTCTTGTATATATCGCAGGGAAAATGAGGATTAACTAGTTCTATCTAGCATTTTTTACTTTTTGAGAAAATGAGTTTTTTATATTTAGCTATTTGCTATTTTAAAACAATAAAAGATACTTGTATCTCATAACTTATCTGTAGTTGGGATATGATTCCTTGATTTTTTGAACAGTAGACTACAAATTTGCTGAAATGTCATATAACGCTGCTATAAGGTCAAATTCTGCAGATAGAACTATGTGATTTCCAAATCAGATAAAATCCTAGAATTACATAGTTCTATCTGACTGGATATAATTTAAAAAAAATAAAAGTACATAGCAATAAATGTACAATAATATATTCTGTTCTTTCAGAAATACAATTTTAACTGTACTATTATTTCTAATTGACATCCAAACTAGAATTTTCAAACTTAAAGGTCAGGATGTAGTTATCCATGCATCCTAGATACAAGTGAGAACAAGAAAGAATGAAACATATAAACTTTCAAACAATAACAATATTTCGCGGACTTAGTTACATAAAATGTCACTTGATCATATCTTAGACCATCCAGTAGCTAAGATGCAGAGTACTTAGCATAGTAGTGACATGTAAGCCCTATCTCCAGGTGGCATGAATTTCAAAATGCACTTTATGTCAGCTTTTTTCTCATTAGACAACTTGCTGGATTTTGTAACCTTTAGTTGATTCAATTCTTCCAGCTGAGAAGTTGGGTACCCTGGCTGACTGTCGCACCTCAAGTACACCAGTAGTAACCCAATCACCAGAAAAGCTGGTTTTATACTTCACAATGTAGGGTTTTTCTTGTTCATACAGTAGAGTCTTAACCTTTAGATATGGAATTCTATTGTACTGTCCTTGTTTAGCTAGGAGTTGGTCGTCTTTAAAGTCATCAGGCTTCATCTGAATTAGCTTCAGAGGGTTACTTCTGTTAACCTTTTTGAGCATCCTCATCAATCCGACAGGACTGTACATCTCACAATTACGACAGACTTTCTCTATTTGGCTGTGAAGATTATCTACCTCTTGGATGGACGAATGACCAGGTTCACAGAATTTCTGTTGAATAGTTTCAATTTCGGGATGGCGTCTCAGGAATATTCTCAAAGCTGTTGACAATATGCTGTTTCTATTTTGTGGGACACAAGAATCACTCCAAAGGATAATGTGTTTTGACCTCTTATCTCGCTTATTCTCCTCGATTATGGCTTCAAGTAGTTTAATAACTGAACTGGCAATATCATTACCAGATCGGCCATTTTGAGCCTCATTCCAGAGTGCCCCATACCCTCTCTTATCCACCGAACAATGTGCTGTCTGGTGATAGACATTAAGCTTTCGTTTGTAGAAGAAGTTGGATATTTCTGCTGTTGGTAATGCAAAGACCTTCTGTAGATCGAAACAAACAATGAAACACTCTTGATTCTTCCTATCCTTGTCTCTCCATCCTTGTTTCCTCCTTGCTTCTCACATGCTCCTCATATGCTCTTTGCTCATCATCAGTTGGCTGAGTATTCATTTTCATTGCCTCGCATGTATCACATCTGTCCTTCTTTGGAGAATGGAATTCAATATTGAACTCAGTATTGAATATCTGCCTGTATAGATATAGTTTTCCTGGTGTCTTTCCACTAATCTGGCAAGATTCGACATACTTATCATAAAGGACTGCTATACAGGATCCCCTCGGTAAGTATTCTTTAGCTGAGTCTGTTCTACAGTAATGTGACTCTACACGGGAAGTGACTTTATGTGCTCACGAATACCATCTTTAACCTCATCACTCACTATATTATTGACCGCTTTGCCCCAGCGAAGCTGTCTTGGTGTTCCACTAGTTGGATTTTTTGTGGAATGGTATGTGATAATTCGTTTTTGGCTAACATCTAATGTGGTTAGGTAGAACATTTGCAGACTCGAATATTTTTTGCCTTGACAAGGTAGGTAGTATTCTATGCTATTATTTCGTCTACTAGTCCCACGTCCTTGTCTTTTTGTTTTTCTCTTTCTTGGTAGTTTTTCCATAGAAGTGCATCTTTTCATTATCTGACAATGTCCAGAATTCACTGAAGATATAAGACCTGTCTTTCTCACTCAGATTTAGACTGCATTTGAACTTGCACTTAGTACAGTCTTTTTTTGGTTTTCACTGATCGTTCTGGCTGGCGTTTTCCCGACTATCTAGATACTCTTTTTCGGATTGTCTCAATCTTTTACGAACATTGCACTTCCATGTTGAGGGTTCACGATTTCTTTTCCTCGTAAGAACTTTTTTTTTCCAGTCCGCTTATGGAGCCTTGCAGTTGGGCGGATGTCTGTGGCAGCTTCTGTAGTCTGGTTTTCGTCATCGCCATCTTCTGTACCATCAGATTCAGGCTCACTGCTGCTTGGTTCAAAGGTCTCATCGATAAGGGAATCATCGTCTTCGTGGTCGCTACTTGGTAAGTCACCACTTGATCTGAAATAGAAGATACAACTTTTAAATCCTAAAATTCCTCATGAACAGGTGCCCATTTCAAAACCATTATTTAATAGTCATGTTAACTTTATAACAATGCCAGTATGTTTAAGCCCCATTGGGATTATTGTTTTGTTAAAGTTAACAGGACATTAATAGTGATTGCAAATTGAGTTCCATGTGAAAGCATTACAGTGAGTGTTAGCTAGGTGTATCTCACTATGTTTTTGATGTGTGTGAGCAAGGCATCATTCAACCTGATTATTTGAAAAAATATAAACAATAACCACACAACCCTGCTATAGAGAGAATCTACAATATCTGTAGGTTTGATACACTCCACTTACCTCTCAAATACGTCTCTCAATTCATCATCAGTCATCAATTTTCCATGGTGATTTCTTGTCAGCTTTCTCAAGCGTGCCGCCATTTTGATCAAGCATGGATCACATGACCAAACTGAAGTAACAGATTGGCTAACAGCAGATAGAACCTGTTAACACTAATATTTATATCGAAAATTCAGATGTACCTATGTTACATTGACCTCTGGCCTTTACAGGTAACCACTAAAACATGGAACTATATCTCAAATGAAACTAGTTAGTACTGAGACTATTGTAGGACAGATATCTCATTTTTGAGTAAAATGTCAGATAGAACTAGTTAATCCTCGCCATCGATATGCAAATACAGCAATGTTAAATTTGAAGGCAAATGCTAACTTGCTAATGCTAGCGATCTAATGCTAGTGCTAATATCTGGTCATTTTCATACTGTACGTGTCCTCTATAATGGAAATAAGAGATCACATGGCATTAAAGCATAACCCTTCATGGGAATATGAAAATAGATGCCATTAAAGCTTAACCCATCTTGTAAATATGCAAATACAGTCATGTTAAAGTTTGAATGCTAATGCTAGCGATCTAATGCTAGTGCTAATATCTGGTCATTGTCATACTGTATGTGTCCTCTATGATGGAAATATGAGATCAGATGGCATTAAAGCATAACCCTTCATGGCAATTTGAGATTAAATGGCATTAAAGCTTAACCCTTCTTGTAAATATACTAATACAGTAATGTTAAAGTTTGAATGCTAATGCTAACTTGTTAATGCTAGCAATCTAATGCTATTGCTAATATCAGGTCATTTTCATACTGTCATTGTCCTCTATGATGGAAATAAAGAGATCAGATGGCATTAAACCAAAACCCTTCATGGGAATATGAGATTAAATGGCATTAAAGCTTAGCCATTCTTGTAAATATGCAAATACAGCAATGTTAAAGTTTTGAATGCTAATGCTAGCGATTTAATGCTAGTGCTAATATCTGGTCATTGTCATACTGTATGTGTCTCTATGATGGAAATGTCAAAGCATAATCAGATGGCATTAGAAGCATAACCCTTCATGGCAATGTGAGATTAAATGGCATTAAAGCTTAACCCTTCTTGAATATATACAAATACAGCAATGTTAAAGTTTGAATGCTAATGCTAACTTGCTAATGCTAGCGATCTAATGCTAGTGCTAATATCTGGTCATTTTCATACTGTACATGTCCTCTATGATGGAAATAAGAAGATCAGATGGCATTAAAGCATAACCCTTCATGGGAATATGAGATTAAATGGCATTAAAGCTTAACCCTTCTTGTATATATGCAAATACAGCAATGTTAAAGTTTGAATGCTAATGCTAACTTGCTAATGCTAGCGATCTAATGCTAGTTCTAATATCTGGTCATTTTCATACTGGACTTGTCCTCTATGATGGAAATAAGAGATCAGATGGCATTAAAGCATAACCCTTCATGGGAACATGAGATTAAAAGGCATAATAGCTTAACCCTTCTTGCATATATGCAAATACAGCAGTGTTAAAGTTTGAATGCTAATGTTAACTTGCTAATGCTAGCGATCTAATGCTAGTGCTAATATCTGGTCATTTTCATACTGTACGTGTCCTCTATGATGGAAATAAGAGATCAGATGGCATTAAAGCATAACCCTTCATGGGAATATGAGATTAAATGGGCATTAAATGGCATTAACCCTTCTTGTATAAATGCAAATACAGCAATGTTAAAGTTTGAATGCTAATGCTAACTTGCTAATGCTAGCGATCTAATGCTAGTGCTAATATCTGGTCATTTTCATACTGTTGTGTCCTCTAAAATGGAAATAAGAGATCAGATGGCATTTAAAGCATAATCCTTCATGGCAATGTTAAATTTGAGCTAATTAAAATGGCATCTAATGCTATGCTAATAACCCTTCTATTATATAGGCAAATACATGGCAATATTAAAGTTTGAATTTGCTAATGATAACTTGCTAATGCTAGCGATCTAATGCTAGTGCTAACATCTGGTCATTTTCATACTGAATGCTTGTTATCTCTATGATTTTACTGTACGTGTCCTCTATGATGGAAATAAGAGATCAGGATGGCATTAAAGCATAACCCTTCATGGGAATATGAGATTAAAATGGCATTAAAGCTAAACCCTTCTTGTAATATATGCAAATACAGCAATGTTAAAGTTTGAAATGCTAATGATAACTAGCGATCTAATGCTAGTGCTAATATCTGGTCATTTTCATACTGTTCGTGTCCTCTATGATGGAAATAAGAGATCAGATGGCATTAAAAGCATAACCCTTCATGGGAATATGAGATTAAATGTCATTAAAAGCTTAACCCTTCTTGTACATATGCAAATACAGCAATGTTAAAGTTTGAATGCTAATGCTAACTTGGTAATGCTAGCGATCTAATGCTAGTGCTAATATCTGGTCATTTTCATACTGTTACGTGTCTCTATGATGGAAATAAGAGATCAGATGGCATTAAAGCATAACCCTTCATGGGAATATGAGATTAAATGGCATTAAAAGCTTAACCCTTCTTGTATATATGCAAATACAGCAATGTTAAAGTTTGAATGCTAATGTAACTTGCTAATGCTAGCGATCTAATGCTAGTGCTAATATCTGGTCATTTTCATACTGTTCGTGTCCTCTATGATGGAAATAAGAGATCAGATGGCATTAAAGCATAACCCTTCTATTATGGTAATGGGAATATGAGATTAAATGGCTTTAAAGCTTAAACCTTCTAGTATATATGCAAATACAGCAATGTTAAAGTTTGAATGCTAATGCTAAACTTGCTAATGCTAGCGATCTAATGCTAGTACTAATATCTGGTCATTGTCATACTGTATGTGTCCTCTATGATGGAAATCAGAGATCAGATGGCATTAAAAGCATAACCCTTCATGGGAATATGAGATTTCATTGGAGCCCTTCATGGAAATATGAGATTAAATGGAATTAAATTAAATATGCAAAACAGCAATGTTAAAGTTTGAATGCTAATAGCGATCTAAAGATCATTGTCAACTGTATGTGTCTTGTGGAAATAAAGACATATGGCAAATACAGATTAGATGGCATTAAAGTTTGAATGCAAACACAGCAATGTTAAAGGATTTGAATGCTAATGCTAGCGATCTAATGCTAGTGCTAATATCTGGTCATTGTCATACTGTATGTGTCCTCTATGATGGAAATAACAGATCAGATGGCATTAAAGCATAACTCTTCATGGCAATATGAGATTAAATGGCATTAAAGCTTAACCCTTCTTGAATATATGCAAATACAGCGATGTTAAAGTTTGAATGCTAATGCTAACTTGCTAATTCTAGCGATCTAATGCTAATACTAATATCTGGTCATTTTCATATTATACGTGTCCTCTATGATGGAAATAAGAGATCAGATGGCATTAAAGCATAACCCTTCATGGGAATATGAGATTAAATGTCATTAAAGCTTAGCCCTTCTTGTATAAAAGCAAATACAGCAATGTTAAAGTTTGAATGCTAATGCAAAACTTGCTAATGCTAAGCGATCTAATGCTAGTGCTAATATCTGGTCATTTTCATACTGTTCTTGTCCTCTTTAATGGAAATAAAAGATCAGATGCCTTAAAAGCATAACCCTTCATGGGAATATGAGATTAAATGGCATTAGTGCTGAACTTTTCTTGTACATATGCAAATACAGCAATGTTAAAGTTTGAATGCTAATGTAAGCTAGCGATCTATTGCTAGTGCTAATATCTGTTTATATTCATACTGTACGTGTCCTCTATGATGGAAATAAGAGAGCAGATGGCATTAAAGCATAACCCTTCAGGGGAATATGAGATTAAATGGCATTAAAGCTTAACCCTTCTTGTATATATTCAAATACAGCAATGTTAAAGTTTGAATGCTTATGCTAACTTGCTAATGCTAGCGATCTAATACTAGTGCTAATATCTGGTCATTTTCATTCTATACGTGTCCTCTATGATGGAAAATAATTGATCACATGGCATTTAAGCATATCCCTTCATGGGAATATGAGATTAAATGGCATTAAAGCTTAACCCTTCTTGTATATATGCAAATACAGCAATGTTAATGTTTGAATGCTAATGCTATCTTGCTAATGCCAGCGATTTAATGTTAGTGCTAATATCTGGTCATTTTCATGCTGTACGTGTCCTCTATGATGGAAATAAGAGATCACATGTCATTGAAGCATAACCCTTCATGGGAATATGAGATTAGATGGCAATAAAGCTTCATCCTTTTTGTAAATATGCAAATACAGTAATGTTAAAGTTTGAATGCTAATGCTAGCGATCTAATGCTCGTGCTAATATCTGGTCATTGTCATACTGTATGTGTCCTCTATGATGGAAATAAGAGATCAGATGGCATTAAAGCATAACCCTTCATGGCTATATGAGATTCAATGGCATTAAAGCTTAACCCTTCTTGTATATATACAAATACAGCAATGTTAAAGTTTGAATGCTAATGCTAACTTGCTAATGCTAACGATCTAATGCTAGTGCTAATATCTTGTTATTTTCATACTGTACGTGTCCTCTATGATGGAAATAAGAGATCACATGGCATCAAAGCATAACCCTTCATGGGAATATGAGATTAGTTGGCATCAAAGCTTAACCCTTCTTGTAAATATGCAAATACTGTCATGTTAAAGTTTTAATGCTAATGCAAACGTGCTAATGCTAGCGATCTAATGCTAGTGCTAATATCTGGTCATTTTCATACTGTACGTGTCCTCGATGATGGAAATAAGAGATCAGATGGCATTGAAGCATAACCCTTCATGGGAATATGAGATTAAATGACATTAAAGCTTAACCCTTCTTGTACATATGCAAATACAGCAATGTTAAAGTTTGAATTCTAATGCTAACTTGCTAATGCTAGCGATCTAATGCTAGTGCTAATATCTAGTCATTTTCATACTGTTCGTGTCCTCCATTATGGTAATAAGAGATGAGATGCCTTTTAAGCATAACCCTTCATGGGAATATGAGATTAAATGGCTTTAAAGCTTAACCCTTCTAGTATATATGCCATTACAGCATTGTTAAAGTTTGAATGCTAATGCTAACTTGCTAATGCTAGCGATCTAATGCTAGTGCTAATATCTAGTCATTTTCATACTGTACATGTCCTCTATGATGGAAATAAGAATTCAAATGGCATTAAAGCATAACCCTTCATGGGAATATGAGATTAAATGGCATTAAAGCTTAACCCTTCTTGTATATTTACAAATACAGCAATGTTAAAGTTCAAATTCAAATGCTAACTTGCTAATGCTAGCGATCTAATGCTAGTGCTAATATCTTGTCATTTTCATACGGTACTTGTCTTCTATCATGGAAATAAGAATTCAGATGGCATTTAAGCATTACCCTTCATGGCAATGTGAGATTAAATGGCATTAAAGCTTAACCCTTCTTGAATATATACAAATACAGCAATGTTAAAGTTTGAATGCTAATGCTAACTTGCTAATGCTTGCGATCTAATGCTAGTGCTAATATCTGGTCATTTTCATACTGTACGTGTCCTCTATGATGGAAATAAGACAAGAGCATAATCAGATGGAGATTAAATGGCATTAACCCTTCATGGGAATATGAGATTAAATGGCATTAAAGCTTTACCCTTCTTTTATAAATTCAAATACAGCAATGTTAAAGTTTGAAAGCTAATGCTAACTTGCTAATGCTAGCGATCTAATGCTAGTGATAATATCTGGTCATTTTCATACTGTATGTGTCCTCTATAATGGAAATAAGAGATCAGATGGCATTAAAGCATAACCCTTCTTGTATATGAGCAAATACAGCAATGTTAAAGTTTGAAAGCTAATGCTAACTTGCTAATGCTAGCGATCTAATGCTAGTGCTAATATCTTGTTATTTTCTTACTGTACGTGTCCTCTATGATGGAAATAAGAGATCAGATGGCATCAAAGCATAACCCTTCATGGGAATATGAGATTAATTGGCATTAAAGCTTAACCCTTCTTGTAAATTTGCAAATACTGTCATGTTAAAGTTTGAATGATAATGCTAGCGATCTAATGCTAGTGCTAATATCTGGTCATTTTCATACTGAACGTGTCCTCCATGATGGAAATAAGAGATCAGATGGCATTAAAGCATAACCCTTCATGGCAATATCAGATTAAATGGCATTAAAGCTTAACCCTTCTTGTATATATGCAAATACAGCAATGTTAAAGTTTGAATGCTAATGCTAGCGATCTAATGCTAGTGCTAATATCTGGTCATTTTCATACTGTTCTTGTCCTCTATGATGGAAATAAGAGATCAGATGGCATTAAAGCATGTCCTTCATGGGAATATGAGATTAAATGGCATTAAAAGCTAAACCCTTCTTGTATATATGCAAATACAGCAATGTTAAAGTTTGAATGCTAATGCTAACTTGCTAATGCTAGCGATCTAATGCTAGTGCTAATATCTGGTTTTTATACTCTTCGTGTCCTCTATGATGGAAATAAGAGATCAGATGCCTTTAAAGCATAACCCTTCATGGGAATATGAGATTAAATGGCATTTAAGCTTAACCCTTCTAGTATACATTCAAATACAGCAATGTTAAAGTTTGAATGCTAATGCTTACTTGCCAATGCTAGCGATCTAATGCGAGTGCTAATATCTGGTCAGTTTCATACTGTATGTGTCCTCTATGATGGAAATAAGAGATCAGATGGCATTAAAGCATGACCCTTCATGGGAATATGAGATTAAATGGCATTAAAGCTTAACCTTCTTGTATATATGCAAATACAGCAATGTTAAAGTTTGAATGCTAATGCTAACTTGCTAATGCTAGCCATCTAATGCTAGTGCTAATATCTGGTCATTTTAATGTTCGTGTCCTCTATGATGGTAATAAGAGATCAGATGCATTTAAAGCATAACCCTTCATGGGAATATGAGATTAAATGGCATTAAAGCTTAACCCTTCTAGTATATATGCAAATACAGCAATGTTAAAGTTTGAATGCTAATGCTAACTTGCTAATGCTAGCGATCTAATGCTAGTACTAATATCTGGTCATTGTCATACTGTATGTGTCCTCTGGAAATCAGAGATCAGATGGCATTAAAATAATGGGAGATCAGATGGCATTAAGCATAACCCTTCATGGAAATATGAGATTAAATGGAATTAAAGCTTAACCCTTCTTGTACATATGCAAATACAGCAATGTTAAAGTTTGAATGCTAATGCTAGCGATCTAATGCTAGTGCTAATATCTGATCATTGTCATACTGTATGTGTCCTCTATGATGGAAATAAGACATCAGATGGCATTAAAGCGTAACCCTTCATGGGAATATGAGATTAGATGGCATTAAAGCTTAACCCTTCTTGTATATATACAAATACAGCAATGTTAAAGTTTGAATGCTAATGCTAACTTGCTAATGCTAACGATCTAATGCTAGTGCTAATATCTTGTCATTTTCATACTGTTCTTGTCTCTATGATGGAAATAAGAGATCACATGGCATTAAAGCATAACCCTTCATGGGAATATGAGATTAAATGGCATTAAAGCTTAACCCTTCTTGTAAATATGCAAATACAGCAATGTTAAAGTTTTAATGCTAATGCAACTTGCTAATTCCTAGCGATCTAATGCTAGTACTAATATCTGGTCATTTTCATACTGTACGTGTCCCTCTATGATGGAAATAAGAGATCAGATGGCATTAAAGCATAACCCTTCATGGGAATATGAGATTAAATGTCATTAAAGCTTAAACCTTCTTGTACAAAAGCAAATACAGCAATGTTAAAGTTTGAATGCTAATGCTAACTTGCTAATGCTAGCCATCTAATGCTAATGCTAATATCTGGTCATTTTCATACTGTTCTTGTCCTCTTTATGGAAATAAGAGATCAGATGCCTTAAAAGCATAACCCTTCATGGGAATATGAGATTAAATGGCTTTAAAGCTTAATCTTTCTAGTATATAATTACAGCATTTTAAAGTTTGAATGCTAATGCTAACTTTTGCTAATGCTAGCGATCTAATGCTTGTGCTAATATCTGGTTATTGTCATACTGTATGTGTCCTCTATGATGGAAATAAGAGATCAGATGGCATTAAAGCATAACCCTTCATGGGAATATGAGATTAGATGGCATTAAAGCTTAACCCTTCTTGTATATTAAAGCAAATACAGCAATGTTAAAGTTTGAATGCTAATGCTAACTTGCTAATGCTAGCGATCTAATGCTAGTGCTAATATCTGGTCATTTTCATACTGTTCTTGTCCTCTTTGATGGAAATAAGAGATCACATGGCAAAAAAGCATAACCCTTCATGGGAATATGAGATTAAATGGCATCAAAGCTTAACCTTTCTTGTATATATGCAAATACAGGAATGTTAAAGTTTGAATGCTAATGCTATCTTGCTAATGCTAGCGATCTAATGCTAGTGCTAATATCTGGTCATTTTCATACTGTACGTGTCCTCTATGATGGAAATAAGAGATCAGATGGCATTAAAGCATAACCCTTCATGGGAATATGAGATTAAATGGCATTAAAGCTTAACCCTTCTTGTATATATGCAAATACAGCAATGTTAAAGTTTGAATTTAATGCTAACTTGCTAATGCTAGCCATCTAATGCTAGTGCTAATATCTGGTCATTTTCATACTGTATGTGTCCTCTATGATGGAAATACAGATCAGATGGCATTTAAAGCATAACCTTCATGGGAATATGAGATTAAATGGCATTAAAGCTTACCCTTCTTGTATATATGCAAATACAGCAATGTTAAAGTTTGAATGCTAATGCTAACTTGCTAATGCTAGCGATCTAATGCTAGTGCTAATATCTGGTCATTTTCATACTGTTCGTGTCCTCTATGATGGAAATAAAAGATCAGATGGCATTAAAGCATAACCCTTCATGGGAATATGAGATTAAATGGCATTAAAGTTTAACCCTTCTTGTATATATGCAAATACAGCAATGTTAAAGTTTGAATGCTAATGCTAAGCTAATGCTAATGCTAGTGCTAATATCTGGTCATTGTCATACTGTATGTGTCCACTTTGATGGAAATAAGAGATCAGATGGCATAAAAGCATAACCCTTCATGGGAATATGAGATTAAATGGCATTAAAGCTTAACCCTTCTTGTATATATGCAAATACAGCAATGTTAAAGTTTGAATGCTAATGCTAACTTGCTAATGCTAGCGATCTAATGCTAGTGCTAATATCTGGTCATTTTCATACTGTACGTGTCTCTATGATGGAAATAAAAGATCAGATGGCATTAAAGCATAACCCTTCATGGGAATATGAGATTAAATGGCATTAAAGCTTAACCCTTCTTGTATATATGCAAATACAGCAATGTTAAAGTTTGAATGCTAATGCTAAATTGCTAATCTAATGCTAGTGCTAATATCTGGTCATTTTCATACTTTATGTGTCCTCTATGATGGAAATAAGAGATCAGATGGCATTAAAGCATAACCCTTCATGGGAATATGAGATTAAATGGCATTAAAGCTTAACCCTTCTTGTATATATGCAAATACAGCAATGTTAAAGTTTGAATGCTAATGCTAACTTGCTAATACTAGCGATCTAATGCTAGTGCTAATATCTGGTCATTTTCATACTGTACTTGTCCTCTATGATGGAAATAAGAGATCAGATGGCATAAAAAGCATAACCCTTCATGGGAATATGAGATTAAATGGCATTAAAAGCTTAACCCTTCTTGTATATATGCAAATACAGCAATGTTAAAGTTTTGAATGCTAATGCTATCTTGCTAATGCTAGCGATCTAATGCTAGTGCTAATATCTGGTCAATTTCATACTGTACGTGTCCTCTATGATGGAAATAAGAGATCAGATGGCATTAAAGCATAACCCTTCATGGGAATATGAGATTAAATGGCATTAAAAGCTTAACCCTTCTTGTATATATGCAAATACAGCAATGTTAAAGTTTGAATGCTAATGCTAACTTGCTAATGCTAGCGATCTAATGCTAGTGCTAATATCTGGTCATTTTCATACTGTATGTGTCTCTATGATGGAAATAAGAGATCAGATGGCATTAAAAGCATAACCCTTCATGGGAATATGAGATTAAATGGCATTAAAGCTTAACCCTTCTTGTATATATGCAAATACAGCAATGTTAAAGTTTGAATGCTAATGCTAACTTGCTAATGCTAGCGATCTAATGCTAGTGCTAATATCTGTTCATTTTCATACTGTATGTGTCCTCTATGATGGAAATAAGAGATCAGATGGCATTAAAGCATAACCCTTCATGGGAATATGAGATTAAATGGCATTAAAGCTTAACCCTTCTAGTATATATGCAAATACAGCAATGTTAAAGTTTGAATGCTAATGCTAACTTGCTAATAGCGATCTAATGCTAGTGCTAATATCTGGTCATTTTCATACTGTTGTTGTCCTCTATGATGGAAATAAAAGATCAGATGGCATTAAAGCATAACCCTTCATGGGAATATGAGATTAAATGGCATTAAAGCTTAACCCTTCTTGTATATATGCAAATACAGCAATGTTAAAGTTTGAATGCTAATGCTAACTTGCTAATGCTAGCGATCTAATGCTAGCGCTAATATCTGGTCATTTTCATACTGTATGTGTCCTCTATGATGGAAATAAAAGATCAGATGGCATTAAAGCATAACCCTTCATGGGAATATGAGATTAAATGGCATTAAAAGCTTAACCCTTCTTGTATATATGCAAATACAGCAATGTTAAAGTTTGAATGCTAATGCTAATTTGCTAATGCTAACGATCTAATGCTAGTGCTAATATCTGGTCATTTTCATACTGTATGTGTCCTCTATGATGGAAATAAGAGATCAGATGGCATTAAAGCATAACCCTTCTGGGAATATGAGATTAAATGGCATTAAAGCTTAACCCTTCTTGTATATATGCAAATACAGCAATGTTAAAGTTTGAATGCTAATGCTAAATTGCTAATGCTAGCTTATCTAATGCTAGTGCTAATATCTGGTCATTTTCATACTGTACGTGTCCTCTATGATGGAAATAAGAGATCAGATGGCATTAAAGCATAACCCTTCATGGGAATATGAGATTAAATGGCATTAAAGCTTAACCCTTCTTGTATATATCCAAATACAGCAATGTTAAAGTTTGAATGCTAATGCTAACTTGCTAATGCTAGCGATCTAATGCTAGTGCTAATATCTGGTCATTTTCATACTGTATGTGTCCTCTATGATGGAAATAAAGAGATCAGATGGCATTAAAGCATAACCCTTCATGGGAATATGAGATTAAATGGCATTAAAGCTTAACCCTTCTTGTATATATGCAAAATACAGCAATGTTAAAGTTTGAATGCTAATGCTATCTTTGCTAATGCTAGGGATCTAATGCTAGTGCTAATATCTGGTCATTTTCATACTGTATGTGTCCTCTATGATGGAAATAAGAGATCACATGGCATTAAAAGCATAACCCTTCATGGGAATATGAGATTAAATGGCATTAAAGCTTAACCCTTCTTGTAAATATGCAAATACAGCAATGTTAAAGTTTGAATGCTAATGCTAATTTGCTAATGCTAGCGATCTAATGCTAGTGCTAATATCTGGTCATTTTCATATACGTGTCCTCTATGATGGAAATAAGAGATCAGATGGCATTAAAGCATAACCCTTCATGGGAATATGAGATTAAATGGCATTAAAGCTTAACCCTTCTTGTAAATATGCAAATACAGCAATGTTAAAGTTTGAATTAATGCTAAATTGCTAATGCTAGCGATCTAATGCTAGTGCTAATATCTGGTCATTGTCATACTGTATGTGTCCTCTATGATGGAAATAAGAGATCAGATGGCATTAAAGCATAACCCTTCATGGGAATATGAGATTAAATGGCATTAAAGCTTAACCCTTCTTGTATATATGCAAATACAGCAATGTTAAAAAGTTTGAATGCTAATGCTATTGCTAATGCTAGCGATCTAATGCTAGTGCTAATATCTGGTCATTGTCATACTTTTATGTGTCCTCTTTAATGGAAATAAGAGATCAGATGGCATTAAAGCATAACCCTTCATGGGAATATGAGATTAAATGGCATTAAAGCTTAACCCTTCTTGTAAATATGCAAATACAGCAATGTTAAAGTTTGAATGCTAATGCTAACTTGCTAATGCTAGCGATCTAATGCTAGTGCTAATATCTGGTCATTTTCATGCTGTACGTGTCCTCTATGATGGAAATAAGAGATCAGATGGCATTAAAAAGCATAACCCTTCATGGGAATATGAGATTAGATGGCATTAAAGCTTAACCCTTCTTGTAAATATGCAAATACAGCAATGTTAAAGTTTTTCTAATGCTAACTTGCTAATGCTAGCGATCTAATGCTATGCTAATATCTGGTCATTGTCATACTGTATGTGTCCTCTATGATGGAAATAAGAGATCAGATGGCATTGAAGCATAACCCTTCATGGCAATTTGAGATTAAATGGCATTAAAGCTTAACCCTTCTATGTACATATGCAAATACAGCAATGTTAAAGTTTGAATGCTAATCCTAACTTGCTAATGCTAGCGATCTAATGCTAGTGCTAATATCTGGTCATTTTCATACTGTATGTGTCCTCTATGATGGAAATAAGAGATCAGATGGCATTAAAAAAGCATAACCCTTCATGGAATATGAGATTAAATGGCATTAAAGCTTAACCCTTTTGTATATATCCAAATACAGCAATGTTAAAGTTTGAATGCTAATGCTAACTTGCTAATGCTCGCGATCTAATGCTAGTGCTAATATCTGGTCATTTTTCATACTGTATGTGTCCTCTATGATGGAAATAAGAGATCAGATGGCATTAAAGCATAACCCTTCATGGAAATATGAGATTAAATGGAATTAAAGCTTAACCCTTCTTGTACATATGCAAATACAGCAATGTTAAAGTTTGAATTCTAATGCTAACTTGCTAATGCTAGCGATCTAATGCTAGTGCTAATATCTGGTCATTTTCATACTGTTCGTGTCCTCTATGATGGAAATAAGAGATCAGATGGCATTAAAGCATAACCCTTCATGGGAATATGAGATTAAAATGGCATTAAAGCTTAACCCTTCTAGTATATATGCAAATACAGCAATGTTAAAGTTTGAATTCTAATGCTAACTTGCTAATGCTAGCGATCTAATGCTAGTGCTAATATCTGGTCATTTTCATACTGTACTTGTCCTCTATGATGGAAATAAGAGATCACATGGCATTAAAGCATAACCCTTCATGGGAATATGAGATTAAATGGCATTAAAGCTTAACCCTTCTTGTATATATGCAAATACAGCAATGTTAAAGTTTGAATGCTAATGCTAACTTGCTAATGCTAGCGATCTAATGTTAGTGCTAATATCTGGTCATTTTCATAATGTACGTGTCCTCTATGATGGAAATAAGAGATCAGATGGCATTAAAGCATAACCCTTCATGGGAATATGAGATTAAATGGCATTAAAGCTTAACCCTTCTTGTATATATGCAAATACAGCAATGTTAAAAGTTTGAATTCTAATGCTAACTTGCTAATGCTAGCGATCTAATGCTAGTGCTAATATCTGGTCATTTTCATTCTGTATGGGTCCTCCTATGATGGAAATAAGAGATCAGATGGCATTAAAGCATAACCCTTCATGGCAATATGAGATTAAATGGCATTAAATCTTAACCCTTCTAGTATATATGCAAATACAGCAATGTTAAAGTTTGAATGCTAATGCTAACTTGCTAATGCTAGCGATCTAATGCTAGTGCTAATATCTGGTCATTGTCATACTGAATGTGTCCTCTATGATGGAAATAAGAGATCAGATGGCATTAAAGCATAACCCTTCATGGCAGTATGAGATTAAATGGCATTAAAGCTTAACCCTTCTTGTAAATATAAAAATACAGCAATGTTAAAGTTTGAATGTTAATGCTAACTTGCTAATGCTAGCGATCTAATGCTAGTGCTAATATCTGGTCATTGTCATACTGTATGTGTCCTCTATGATGGAAATAAGAGATCAGATGGCATTAAAGCATAACCCTTCATGGCAATATGAGATTAAATGGCATTAAAGCTTAACCATTCTTGTATATATCCAAATACAGCAATGTCAAAGTTTGAATTCTAATGCTAACTTGCTAATGCTAGAGATCTAATGCTAGTGCTAATATCTGGTCATTTTCATACTGTATGTGTCCTCTATGATGGAAATAAGAGATCAGATGGCATTAAAGCATAACCCTTCATGGGAATATGAGATTAAATGGCATTAAAGCTTAACCCTTCTTTTATAAATTCAAATACAGCAATGTTAAAGTTTGAATGCTAATGCTAACTTGCTAATGCTAGCGATCTATTGCTAGTGCTAATATCTGGTCATTTTCATACTGTACGTGTCCTCTATGATGGAAATAAGAGATCAGATGTCAATAAAGCATAACCCTTCATGGGAATATGAGATTAAATGGCATTAAAGCGTAACCCTTCTTTTATAAATTCAAATACAGCAATGTTAAAGTTTGAATGCTAATGCTTACTTGCTAATGCTAGCGATCTAATGCTAGTGCTAATATCTGGTCTTTGTCATACTATATGTGTCCTCTATGATGGAAATAAGAGATCAGATGCCATTAAAGCATAACCCTTCATGGCAATTTGAGATTAAATGTCATTAAAGCTTAACCCTTTTTTTATATATACAAATACAGCAATGTTAAAGTGTTTGAATCCTAATGCTAACTTGCTAATGCTAGCGATCTAATGCTAGTGCTAATATCTGGTCATTTTCATACTGTACGTGTCCTCTATGATGGAAATAAGAGATCACATGGCATTAAAGCATAACCCTTCATGGAAATATGAGATTAAATGTAATTAAAGCTTAACCCTTCTTGTACATATGCAAATACAGCAATGTAAAAGTTTGAATTCTAATGCTAACTTGCTAATGCTAGCGATCTAATGCTAGCGCTAATATCTGGTCATTTTCATACTATTCGTGTCCTCTATGATGGAAATAAGAGATCAGATGCCTTTAAAGCATAATCCTTCATGGCAATATGAGATTAAATGGCATTAAATCTTAACCCTTCTAGTATATAGGCAAATACAGCACTGTTAAATTTGAATGCTAATGCTAATTTGCTAATGCTAGCGATCTAATGCTAGTGCTAATATCTGGTCATTTTCAAACTTTACGTGTCCTCTATAATGGAAATAAGAGATCACATGGCATTAAAGCATAACCCTTCATGGGAATATGAGATTAGATGCCATTAAAGCTTAACCCTTCTTGTAAATATGCAAATACAGTCATGTTAGAGTTTGAATGCTAATCCTAGCGATCTTATGCTAGTGCTAATATCTGGTCTTTGTCATATTGTATTTGTCCTCTATGATGGAAATAAGAGATCAGATGGCATTAAAGCAAAACCCTTTATTGCAATTTGAGATGAAATGTCATTAAAGCTTTACCCTTTTTTTATATATCCAAATACAGCAATGTTAAAGTGTTTGAATCCTAATGCTAACTTGCTAATGCTAGCGATCTAATGCTAGCGCTAATATCTGGTCATTTTCATACTGTTCGTTTCCTCTTTGATGGAAATAAGAGATCAGATGCCTTTAAAGCATAACCGTTCATGGGAATATGAGATTAAATGGCATTAAAGCTTAACCCTTCTAGTATATATGCAAATACAGCAATGTTAAAGTTTGAATTCTAATGCTAACTTGCTAATGCTAGCGTTCTAATGCTAGAGCTAATATATGCTCATTTTCATATTGTACTTGTCCTCTATGATGGAAATAAGAGATCACAAAGGATTAAAGCATAACCCTTCATGGGAATATGAGATTAGATGGCATTAAAGCTTAACCCTTCTTATAAATATGCAAATACAGCAATGTTAAAGTTTGAATGCTAATGCTAACTTGCTAATGCTAGCGATTTAATGTTAGTGCTAATATCTGGTCATTTTTATAATGTACGTTTCCTCTATGATGGAAATAAGAGATCAGATGGCATTAAAGCATAACCCTTCATGGATATATGATATTAAATCGCATTAAAGCTTAACCCTTCTTGTATAAATTAAAATACAGCAATGTTAAAGTTTGAATTCTAATGCTAACTTGCTAATGCTAGCGATCTAATGCTAGCGCTAATATCTGGTCATTGTCATTCTGTATGGGTCCTCCATGATGGAAATAAGAGATCAGATGGCATTAAAGCATAACCATTGATGGCAATATGACATTAAATGGCATTAAATCTTAACCTTTCTAGTATATATGCAAAGACACTAATGTTAAAGTTTGAATGCTAATGCTAACTTGCTAATGCTAGCCATCTAATGGTAGTGATAATATCTGGTCATTGTCATACTGAATGTGTCCTCTTTGATGGAAATAAGAGATCAGATGGCATTAAAGCATAACCCTTCATGGCAGTATGAGATTAAATGGCATTAAAGCTTAAAACTTCTTATCTAAATTAAAATACAGCAATGTTAAAGTTTAAATGCTAATGCTAACTTGCAAATGCTAGCGATCTAATGCTCGCGCTTTTATCTGGTCATTGTCATTCTGTATGGGTCCTCCATGATGGAAATAAGAGATCAGATGGCATTAAAGCATAATCATTGATGGCAATATGACATTAAATGGCATTAAATCTTAACCCTTCTATATATATGCAAATATGCAATGTTTAAATTTGAATGCTAATGCTAACTTTAAAAGCGATCTAATGCTAGTGCTAATATCTGGTCATTTTCATACTGTACGTGTCCTCTATAATGGAAATAAGAGATCACATGGCATTAAAGCATAACCCTTTGAAATATGAGATAAAATAATTAAAGCTTAACCCTTCTTGTAAATATGCAAATACAGTCATGTTTGAGTTTGAATGCTAATGCTAGCGATCTTATGCAAGTGCTAATATCTGGTCGTTGTCATACTGTATGTGTCCTCTATGATGGAAATAAGAGATCAGTTGGCATTAAAGCAAAACCTTTCATGGCTTTTTGGGATTAAATGGCATTAATGCTTAACCCTTCTTTTATATATACAAATACAGCAATGTTAAAGTGTTTGAATGCTAATGCTAACTTGCTAATACTAGCTATCTAATGCAAGTGCTAATATCTTGTCATTTTCATACTGTACGTGTCCTCTATGATGGAAATAAGAGATCACATGCCATTAAAGCATAACCCTTCATGGGAATATGAGATTAGATGCCATTAAAGCTTAACCCTTCATGTAAATATGCAAATACAGACATTTTAAAGTTTGAATGCTAATGCTAGCGATCAAATGCTAGTGCTAATATCTGGTCATTGTCATACTGTATGTGTCCTCTATAATGGAAATTAGAGATCAGATGGCATTAAAGCATAGCCCTTCATGGCAATGTGAGATTAAATGGCATTAAAGCTTAACACTTCTTTTACATATGCAAATACAGCAATGTTAAAGCTTGAATGCTAATCCTAATCTGCTAATGCTATCGATCTAATGCTAGTGCTAATATCCGGTCATTTTCATACTGTTACGTGTCCTCTTTGATGGAAATAAGAGATCAGATGCCTTTAAAGCATAACCTTCATGGGAACATGAGATTAAATGGCATTAAAGCTTAACCCTTCTTTATATATGCAAATACAGCAATGTTAAAGTTTGAATGCTAATGCTAACTTGCTAATGCTATCGATCTAATGCTAGTGCTAATATCTGGTCATTGTCATACTGTATGTGTCCTCTATGATGGAAATAAGAGATCAGATGGCATTAAAGCATAACCCTTCATGGCAATATGCGATTAAATGGCATTAAAGCTTAACCATTCTTGTATATATCCAAATACAGCAATGTCAAAGTTTGAATTCTAATGCTAACTTGCTAATGCTAGAGATCTAATGCTAGTGCAAATATCTGGTCATTTTTTATACTGTACGTGTCCTCTATGATGGAAATAAGAGATCAGATGGCATTAAAGCATAACCCTTCATGGGAATATGTGATTAAATGGCATTAAAGCTTAACCCTTCTTTTATAAATTCAAATACAGCAATGTTAAAGTTTGAATGCTAATGCTAACTTGCTAATGCTAGGGATCTATTGCTAGTGCTAATATCTGGTCATTTTCATACTGTATGTGTCCTCTATGATGGAAATAAGAGATCAGATGGCATTAAAGCATAACCCTTCATGGCAATTTGAGATTAAATGGCATTAAAGCTAACCCATATAACCAAATAGCAATGTTAAAGTGTTTGAATCCATATAACTTGCTAATGCTACATCTAATGCTTAAATCTGGTCATTTTCATACTGTACGTGTCCTCTATGATGGAAATAAGAGATCACATGGCATTAAAGCATAACCCTTCATGGAAAATGAGATTAAATGGAATTAATGCTAGCCATCTATATGCAAATAGTGATAATATCTTGTCATTTAATGCTAACTTGCTAATGCTGTCGATCTAATGCTAGGCTAATATCTGGTCATTTTCATTAATTCGTGTCCTCTATGATGGAAATAAGAGATCAGATGGCATTAAAGCTTAACCGTTCATGGGAATATGAGATTAAAGCAATTAAAGTTTAAATGAATATATGCAAATACAGCAATGTTAAAGTTTGAATCTAATGCTTTCTAATGCTAGCGATCTAATCTAGTGTAATATCTCATTACTGTACGGGTCCTCTATGATGGAAATAAAGATCAGATGGCATTAAAGCATAACCCTTCATGGAAATATGAGATTAAATGGCATTAAATCTTAACCCTTCTAGTATATATGCAAATACAGAAATGTTAAAGTTTGAATTCTAATGCTAACTTGCTAATGCTAGCGATCTAATGCTAGTGCTAATATCTGGTCATTGTCATTCTGTATGTGTCCTCTATGATGGAAATAAGAGATCAGATGGCATTAAAGCATAACCCTTCATGGGAATATGAGATTAAATGGCATTAAAGCTTAACCCTTCTTGTAAATATCCAAATACATAATGTAAAGTTTGTTTTAATGCTAACTTGCTAATGCTAGAGATCTAATGCTAGTGCTAATATCTGGTCATTGTCATACTGTACTGTGTCCTCTATGATGGAAATAAGAGATCAGATGGCATTAAAGCATAACCCTTCATGGGAATATGAGATTAAATGGCATTAAAGCTTAACCCTTCTTTTTATAAATTCAAATACAGCAATGTTAAAGTTTGAATGCTAATGCTAACTTGCTAATACTAGCGATCTAATACTAGTGCTAATATCTGGTCATTTTCATACTGTACGTGTCCTCTATGATGGAAATAAGAGATCAGATGGCATCAAAGCATAACCCTTCATGGGAATATGAGATTAAATGGCATTAAAAGCTTAACCCTTTCTTATATAAATTCAAATACAGCAATGTTAAAGTTTGAATGCTAATGCTAACTTGCTAATGCTAGCGATCTAATGCTAGTGCTAATATCTGGTCATTTTCATACTGTACGTGTCCTCTATGATGGAAATAAGAGATCAGATGTCATTAAAGCATAACCCTTCATGGGAATATGAGATTAAATGGCATTAAAGCTTAACCCTTTTTATAAATTCAAATACAGCAATGTTAAAGTTTGAATGCTAATGCTAACTTGCTAATGCTAGCGATCTAATGCTAGTGCTAATATCTGGTCTTTTTCATACTGTATGTGTCCTCTATGATGGAAATAAGAGATCACATGGCATTAAAGCATAACCCTTCATGGAAATATGAGATTAAATGGAATTAAAGCTTAACCTTTTTTTATATATACAAATACAGCAATGTTAAAAAGTTTGAATCCTAATGCTAACTTGCTAATGCTAGCGATCTAATGCTAGTGCTAATATCTGGTCATTTTCATACTCTATGTGTCCTCTATGATGGAAATAATAGATCACATGGCATTAAAGCATAACCCTTCATGTCAATATGAGATTAAATGGCATTAAAGCTTAACCCTTCTTATATATATACAAATACAGCAATGGTAAAGTTTGAATGGTAATGCTAACGTGCTAATGCTAGCAATCTAATACTAGTGCTAATATCTGGTCATTTAAATACTATACGTGTCCTCTATGATGGAAATAAGAGATCACATGTCATTAAAGCATAACCCTTCATGGTAATATGAGATTAAATGGCATTAAAGCTTAACCCTTCTTGTATATATACAAATACAGCAATGTTAAAGTTTGAATGCTAATGCTAACTTGCTAATGCTAGCGATCTAATGCTAGTGCTAATATCTGGTCATTTTCATACTGTACGTGTCTCTATAATGGAAATAAGAGATCAGATGGCATTAAAGCATAACCCTTCATGGCAATGTGAGATTGAATGGCATTAAAGCTTAAGCCTTCTTGTATATATAAAAATACAGCAATGTTAAAGTTTGAATGCTAATGCTAACTTGCTAATGCTAGCCATCTAATGCTAGTGCTAATATCTGCTCATTTTTATATTGTACGTGTCCTCTATAATGGAAATAAGAGATCAGATGGCATTAAAGCATAACCCTTCATGGGAATATGAGATTAAATGGCATTAAAGCTTAACCCTTCTTGTATATATGCAAATACAGCAATGTTAAAGTTTGAATGCTAATGCTAACTTGCTAATGCTAGCCATCTAATGCTAGTGCTAATATCTGGTCATTTTCATACTGTACGTGTCCTCTATGATGGAAATAAAAGATCAGATGGCATTAAAGCAAAACCCTTCATGGGAATATGAGATTAAATGGCATTAAAAGCTTTAACCCTTCTTGTATATATGCAAATACAGCAATGTTAAAGTTTGAATGCTAATGCTAACTTTCTAATGCTAGCGATCTAATGCTAGTGCTAATATCTGATCATTCTCATACTGTTTGTGTCCTCTATGATGGAAATAAGAGATCAGATGCCATTAAAGCATAACCCTTCATGGGAATATGAGATTAAATGGCATTAAAGCTTAACCCTTCTTGTACATATGCAAATACAGCAATGTTAAAGTTTGAATGCTAATGCTAACTTGCTAATGCTAGCGATCTAATGCTAGTGCTAATATCTGGTCATTTTCATACTGTTCGTGTCCTCTATGATGGAAATAAGAGATCAGATGCCATTAAAGCATAACCCTTCATGGGAATATGAGATTAGATGCCATTAAAGCTTAACCCTTCTTGTATATATGCAAATACAGCAATGTTAAAGTTTGAATGCTAATGCTAACTTGCTAATGCTAGCGATCTAATGCTAGTGCTAATATCTGGTCATTGTCATACTGTATGTGTCCTCTATGATGGAAATAAGAGATCAGATGGCATTAAAGCATAACCCTTCATGGCAATATGAGATTAAATGGCATTAAAGCTTAACCCTTCTTGTATATATGCAAATACAGCAATGTTAAAGTTTGAATTCTAATGCTAACTTGCTAATGCTAGCTATCTAATGCTAGTGCTAATATCTGGTCATTGTCATACTTTATGTGTCCTCTATGATGGAAATAAGAGATCAGATGGCATTAAAGAATAACCCTTCATGGCAATATGAGATTAAATGGCATTAAAAGCTTAACCCTTCTTGTATATATTCAAATACAGCAATGTTAAAGTTTGAATGCTAATGCTAACTTGCTAATGCTAGCGATCTAATGCTAGTGCTAATATCTGGTCATTTTCATACTTTACTATGTCCTCTATGATGGAAATAAGAGATCAGATGGCATTAAAAGCATAACCCTTCATGGGAATATGAGATTAAATGGCATTAAAGCTTAACCCTTCTTTTATAAATGCAAATACAGCAATGTTAAAGTTTGAATGCTAATGCTAACTTGCTAATGCTAGCGATCTAATGCTAGTGCTAATATCTGGTCATTTTCATACTGTATGTGTCCTCTATGATGGAAATAAGAGATCAGATGGCATTAAAGCATAACCCTAACCCTTCATGGGAATATGAGATTAAATGGCATTAAATCTTAACCCTTCTAGTATAAATGCAAATAAAGCAATGTTAGTCATTTGAATGCTTTGCTAATGCTAATGCTAGCGATCTAATGCTAGTGCTAATATCTGGTCATTTTCATACTGACCTGTCCTCTATGATGGAAATAAAAGATCAGATGGCATTAAAGCAAAACTTCTTCATGGGAATATGAGATTAAATGGCATTAAAGCTTAACCCTTCTTGTATATATGCAAATACAGCAATGTTAAAGTTTGAATGCTAATGCTAACTTGCTAATGCTAGCGATCTAATGCTAGTGCTAATATCTGGTCATTTTCATACTGTATGTGTCCTCTTTGATGGAAATAAGAGATCAGATGGCATTAAAGCATAACCCTTCATGGGAATATGAGATTAAATGGCATTAAAGCTTAACCCTTCTTGTATATATGCAAATACAGCAATGTTAAAGTTTGAATGCTAATGCTAACTTGCTAATGCTAGCGATCAAATGCTAGTGCTAATATCTGGTCATTTTCATACTGTATGTGTCCTCTATGATGGAAATAAGAGATCAGATGGCATTAAAGCATAACCATTGATGGCAATATGACATTAAATGGCATTAAATCTTAACCCTTCTAGTATATATGCAAATACAGCAATGTTAAAGTTTGAATGCTAATGCTAACTTGCTAATGCTAGCCATCTAATGCTAGTGCTAATATCTGGTCATTTTCATACTTAATGTGTCCTCTATGATGGAAATAAGAGATCAGATGGCATTAAAAGCATAACCCTTCATGGTAATATGAGATTAAATGGCATTAAAGCTTAAACCTTCTTGTCTAATATTAAAATACAGCAATGTTAAAGTTTGAATGCTAATGCTAACTTGCTAATGCTAGCGATCTAATGCTAGTGCTAATATCTGGTCATTGTCATACTGTATGTGTCCTCTATGATGGAAATAAGAGATCAGATGGCATTAAAGCAAAACCCTTCATGGAAATATGAGATTAAATGGCATTAAATCTTAACCCTTCTAGTATATATGCAAATACAGCAATTTTAAAGTTTGAATGCTAATGCTAACTTGCTAATGCTAACGATCTAATGCTAGTGCTAATATCTGGTCATTTTCATACTGTCGTGTCCTCTATGATGGAAATAAGAGATCAGATGCCATTAAAGCATAACCCTTCATGGGAATATGAGATTAAATGCCATTAAAGCTTAACCCTTCTTGTAAATATGCAAATACAGTCATGTTAATGTTTGAATGCTATGCTAACTTGCTAATCTAGAGATCTATGCTAGTGCTAATATCTGGTCATTGTCATACTGTATGTGTCCTCTATGATGGAAATAAGAGATCAGATGGCATTAAAGCATAACCCTTCATGGCAACATGAGATTAAATGGCATTAAAGCTTAACCCTTCTTGTATATATGCAAATACAGCAATGTTAAAGTTTGAATGCTAATGCTAACTTGCTAATGCTAGCGATCTAATGCTAGTGCTAATATCTGGTCATTTTCATACTGTACGTGTCCTCTATGATGGAAATAAGAGATCACATGTCATTAAAGCATAACCCTTCATGGGAATATGAGATTAAATGGCATTAAAGCTTAACCCTTCTTGTATATATACAAATACAGCAATTTAAAGTTTGAATGCTAACTTGCTAATGCTAGCGATCTAATGCTAGTGCTAATATCTGGTCATTGTCATACTGTATGTGTCCTCTATGATGGAAATAAGAGATCAGATGGCATTAAAGCATAACCATTCATGGCAATGTGAGATTAAATGGCAATAAAGCTTAAGCCTTCTTGTACATATGCAAATACAGCAATGTTAAAGTTTGAATGCTAATCCTAACCTGCTAATGCTATCGATCTAATGCTAGTGCTAATATCCGGTCATTTTCATACTGTTCGTGTCCTCTATGATGGAAATAAGAGATCACATGTCATTAAAGCATAACCCTTCATGGGAATATGAGATTAAATGGCATTAAAGCTTAACCCTTCTTGTATATATACAAATACAGCAATGTTAAAGTTTGAATGCTCATACTAACTTGCTAATGCTAGCGATCTAATGCTAGTGCTAATATCTGGTCATTGTCATACTGTATATGTCCTCTATGATGGAAATAATAGATCACATGGCATGAAAGCATAACCCTTCATGGGAATATGAGATTAAATGGCATTAAAGCTTAACCCTTCTTGTATATATGCAAATACAGCAATGTTAAAGTTTGAATGCTAATGCTAACTTGCTAATGCTAGCGATCTAATGCTAGTGCTAATATCTGGTCATTTAAATACTGTATGTGTCCTCTATGATGGAAATAAGAGATCAGATGGCATTAAAGCATAACCCTTCATGGGAATATGAGATTAAATGGCATTAAAGCTTAACCCTTCTTGTATATATATACAAATACAGCAATGTTAAAGTTTGAATGCTAATGCTAACTTGCAAATGCTAGCGATCTAATGCTAGTGCTAATATCTGGTCATTTTCATACTGTATGTGTCCTCTATGATGGAAATAAAGATCAGATGGCATTAAAGCATAACCCTTCATGGCAATATGAGATTAAATGGCATTAAAGCTTAACCCTTCTTTTATATATGCAAATACAGCAATGTTAAAGTTTGAATGCTAATGCTAACTTGCTAATGCTAACGATCTAATGCTAGTGCTAATATCTGGTCATTTTCATACTGTATGTGTCCTCTATGATGGAAATAAGAGATCAGATGGCATTAAAGCATAACCCTTCATCCAAATATGAGATTAAAATGGCATTAAAGCTTGCAAAACCCTTCTTTTATATATTCAAATACAGCAATGTTAAAGTTTGAATGCTAATGCTAACTTTTGCTAATGCTAGCGATCTAATGCTAGTGCTAATATCTGGTCATTTTCATACTGTACGTGTCCTCAATGATGGAAATAAGAGATCAGATGTCAATTAAAGCATAACCCCTTCATGGGAATATGAGATTAAATGGCATTAAAGCTTAACCCTTCTTTTATAAATTCAAATACAGCAATGTTAAATTTTTGAAAGCCAATGCTAACTTGCTAATGCTAGCGATCTAATGCTAGTGCTAATATCTGGTCATTTTCATACTTTATGTGTCCTCTATGATGGAAATAATAGATCACATGGCATTAAAGCATAACCCTTCTTGTCAATATGAAATGAAATGGCATTAAAGCTTCACCCTTCTTGTATATATACAAATACAGCATTGTTAAAGTTTGAATGCTAATGCTAACTTGCTAATGCTAGCAATCTAATACTAGTGCTAATATCTGGTCATTTAAATACTGTACGTGTCCTCTATAATGGAAATAAGAGATCACATGTCATTAAAGCATAACCCTTCATGGGAATATGAGATTAAATGGCATTAAAGCTTAACCCTTCTTGTATATATACAAATACAGCAATTTTAAAGTTTGAATGCTAATGCTAACTTGCTAATGCTAGCGATCTAATGCTAGTGCTAATATCTGGTCATTGTCATACTGTATGTGTCCTCTATGATGGAAATAAGAGATCAGATGTCATTAAAGCATAACCCTTCATGGGAATATGAGATTAAATGTCATTAAAGCTTAACCCTTCTTGTATATATGCAAATACAGCAATGTTAAAGTTTGAATGCTAATGCTAACTTGCAAATGCTAGCGATCTAATGCTAGTGCTAATATCTGGTCATTTTCATACTGTATGTGTCCTCTATAATGGAAATAAGAGATCAGATGGCATTAAAGCATAACCCTTCATGGGAATATGAGATTAAATGGCATTAAAGCTTAACCCTTCTTGTATATATACAAATACAGCAATGTTAAAGTTTGAATGCTAATGCTAACTTGCTAATGCTAGCGATCTAATGCTAGTGCTAATATCTGCTCATTTTCATATTGTACGTGTCCTCTATTATGGAAATAAGAGATCACATGGGATTAAAGCATAACCCTTCATGGGAATATGAGATTAGATGGCATTAAAGCTTAACCCTTCTTGTGAATATGCAAATACAGCAATGTTAAAGTTTGAATGCTAATGCTAACTTGCTAATGCTAGCGATCTAATGTTAGTGCTAATATCTGGTCATTTTCATACTGTTCGTGTCCTCTATGATGGAAATAAGAGATCAGATGGCATTAAAGCATAACCCTTCATGGGAATATGAGATTAAATGGCATTAAAGCTTAACCCTTCTTGTATATATGCAAATACAGCAATGTTAAAGTTTGAATTCTAATGCTAACTTGCTAATGCTAGCGATCTAATGCTAGTGCTAATATCTGGTCATTTTCATACTGTATGGATCCTCTATGATGGAAATAAGAGATCAGATGGCATTAAAGCATAACCCTTCATGGGAATATGAGATTAAATGGCATTAAAGCTTAACCCTTCTTGTATATATGCAAATACAGCAATGTTAAAGTTTGAATGCTAATGCTAACTTGCTAATGCTAGCCATCTAATGCTAGTGCTAATATCTGGTCATTGTCATACTTTATGTGTCCTCTATGATGGAAATAAGAGATCAGATGGCATTAAAGAATAACCCTTCATGGGAATATGAGATTAAATGGCATTAAAGCTTAACCCTTCTTGTATATATACAAATACAGCAATGTTAAAGTTTGAATTCTAATGCTAACTTGCTAATGCTAGCGATCTAATGCTAGTGCTAATATCTGGTCATTTTCATACTGTATGTGTCCTCTATGATGGAAATAAGAGATCAGATTGCATTAAAGCATAACCCTTCATGGGAATATGAGATTAAATGGCATTAAATCTTAACCCTTCTAGTATATATTCAAATACAGCAATGTTAAAGTTTGAATGCTAATGCTAACTTGCTAATGCTAGCGATCTAATGCTAGTGCTAATATCTGGTCATTTTCATACTGTATGTGTCCTCTATGATGGAAATAAGAGATCAAATGGCATTAAAGCATAACCCTTCATGGAATATGAGATTAAATGGCATTAAAGTTTAACCCTTCTTTTATAAATATGCAAATACAGCAATGTTAAAGTTTGAATGCTCATGCTAACTTGCTAATGCATGATCAAATGCTAGTGCTAATATCTGGTCATTTTCATACTGTATGTGTCTCTATGATGGAAATAAGAGATCAGATGTCATTAAAGCATAACCCTTCATGGGAATATGAGATTAAATGGCATTAAAGCTTAACCCCTTCTTTTTTATAAATGCAAATAAAGCAATGTTAAAGTTTGAATGCTAATTCTAACTTGCTAATGCTAGCGATCTATTGCTAGTGCTAACATCTGGTCATTTTCATACTGTACGTGTCCTCTATGATGGAAATAAGAGATCAGATGGCATTAAAGCATAACCCTTCATGGGAATATGAGATTAAATGGCATTAAAGTTTAACCCTTCTTGTAAATATGCAAATACAGTCATGTTAAAGTTTGAATGCTAATGCTAGCGATCTAATGCTAGTGCTAATATCTGGTCATTGTCATACTGTATGTGTCCTCTATGATGGAAATAAGAGATCAGATGGCATTAAAGCATAACCCTTCATGGCAATTTGAGATTAAATGGCATTAAAGCTTAACCCTTCTTGTAAAAATGCAAATACAGCAATGTTAAAGTTTGAATGCTAATGTTAACTTGCTAATGCTAGCGATCTAATGCTAGTGCTAATATCTGGTCATTTTCATACTGTACGTGTCCTCTATGATGGAAATAAGAGATCAGATGGTATTAAAGCATAACCCTTCATGGTAATATGAGATTAAATGGCATTAAAGCTTAACCATTCTGTATAATATGCAAATACAGCAATGTTAAAGTTTGAATGGTAATTCTAACTTGCTAATGGTATCTATTGCTAGTGCTAATATCTGGTCATTTTCATACTGTTATGTGTCCTCTATGATGGAAATAAGAGATCAGATGGCATGAAAGCATAACCCTTCATGGTAATATGAGATTAGATGGCATTAAAGCTTAACCCTTTTTGTATATATGCAAATACAGCAATGTTAAAGTTTGAATGCTAATGCTAACTTGCTAATCTAGCGATCTAATGCTAGTCCTAATATCTGGTCATTGTCATACTGTATGTGTCCTCTATGATGGAAATAAGAGATCAGATGGCATTAAAGCATAACCCTTCATGGGAATATGAGATTAAATGGCATTAAAGCTTAACATTTTGTATATATGCAAATACAGCAATGTTAATTTTGAAGTTAATGCTAACTTGCTAATGCTAGCGATCTAATGCTAGTGCTAATATCTGGTCATTTTCATACTGTATGTGTCCTCTATGATGGAAATAAGAGATCAGATGGCATTAAAGCATAACCCTTCATGGGAATATGAGATTAAATGGCATTAAATCTTTAACCCTTCTTTAACCAAATACTTGTTATATATGCAAATACAGCTAATGTTAATCTAATTTAGTGCTAATATCTGGTCATTTAAATACTTGTGTAATGCTATGGCGATAAGAGATAATGGCATTAGTGCTAACCCTTCTGGTCATTTTTATACTTTTCCTTCTTTATATATGGAAATAACAGCAGATGTTAAATGAATTCTAATGCATAACTTGCTAATTCTAGGATCTAATAGTGCTAATAAATGGTCATACTGTATGTTAACTCTATGATCTTAAGTGTATCATATGGCAATAAAGCAACACATGGCATTGTGATAATTAAATGGAATAAAGCTAATCTAGTATAACTTGTTTGAATGCTAATGCTAAGCTAATCTAATGCTAATGCTGCTAATATCTGGTCATATTGTCATATTGTCTATGATGGAAATAAGTATGTGGCCTCTATGATGGAAATAAGAGATCAAATGGCATTAAAGCATAACCCTTCATGGCAGCAATATATGAGATTAAATGGCATTAAAGCTTAAACATTCTTGTATATATCCAAATACAGCAATGTTAAAGTTTGAATTTAATGCTAACTTGCTAATGCAATGTTAAATCTAATGCTAAGTGCAAATATCTTGTCATTTTCATACTGTACTTGTCCTCTATGATGGAAATAAGAGATCAGATGGCATTAAAGCATAACCCTTCATGGGAATATGAGATTAAATGGCATTAAAGCTTAACCCTTCTTTATAAATTCAAATACAGCAATGTTAAAGTTTGAATGCTAATGCTAAATTGCTAATGCTAATGATCTAATGCTAGTGCTAATATCTGGTCATTTTCATCCTGTATGTGTCCTCTATGATGGAAATAATAGATCACATGGCATTAAAGCATAACCCTTCTTGTCAATATGAATGAAATGGCATTAAAGCTTAACCCTTCTTGTATATATGCAAATACAGCAATGTTAAAGTTTGAATGCTAATGCTAACTTGCTAATGCTAGCAATCTAATACTAGTGCTAATATCTGGTCATTTTAAATACTGTACGTGTCCTCAAGATGGATATAAGAGATCAGATGCCATTAAAGCATAACCCTCATGGGAATATGAGATTATGGCATTATTAACCCTTCTTGTATATATACAAATACAGCAATGTTAAAGTTTGAATGCTAATGCTAACTTGCTAATGCTAGGGATCTATTGCTAGTGCTAATATCTGGTCACTTTCATACTGTACGTGTCCTCTATGGTGGAAATAAGAGATCAGATGTCAATAAAGCATAACCCTTCATGGGAATATGAGATTAAATGGCATTAAAGCTTAACCCTTCTTGTATATATACAAATACAGCAATGTTAAAGTTTGAATGCTAATGCTAACTTGCTCATGCTTGAGATCTAATGCTAGTGCTAATATCTGGTCATTGTCATACTGTATGTGTCCTCGATGATGGAAATAAGAGATCAGATGGCATTAAAGCATAACCCTTCATGGCAATGTGATATTAAATGGCATTAAAGCTTAACCCTTCTTGGATATATACAAATACAGCAATGTTAAAGTTTGAATGCTAATGCTAACTTGCAAATGCTAACAATCTAATGCTAGTGCTAATATCTGGTCATTTTCATACTGTACGTGTCCTCTATGATGGAAATAAGAGATCAGATGGCATTAAAGCATAACCCTTCATGGGAATATGAGATTAAATGGCATTAAAGCTTAACCCTTCTTGTATATATGCAAATACAGCAATGTTAAAGTTTGAATGCTAATGCTAACTTGCTAATGCTAGCGATCTAATGCTAGTGCTAATATCTGGTCATTTTCATACTGTACTTGTCTTCTATGATGGAAATAAGAGATCAGATGGCATTAAAGCATAACCCTTCATGGAATATGAGATTAAATGGCATTAAAGCTTAACCCTTCTTTATATATTCAAATACAGCAATGTTAAAGTTTGAATGCTAATGCTAACTTGCTAATGCTAGATCTAATGCTAGTGCTAATATCTGGTCATTTTCATACTGTACTTGTCCTCTATGATGGAAATAAGAGATCAGATGGCATTAAAGCATAACCCTTCATGGGAATATGAGATTAAATGGCATTAAAGCTTAACCCTTCTTTTATAAATTCAAATACAGCAATGTTAAAGTTTGAATGCTAATGCTAACTTGCTAATGCTAGCGATCTAATGCTAGTGCTAATATCTGGTCATTGTCATACTGTATGTGTCCTCTATGATGGAAATAAAGATCAGATGGCATTAAGGCAAAACCCTTCATGTAAATATGAGATTAAATGGCATTAAAGCTTAACCCTTCTTGTATATATGCAAATACAGCAATGTTAAAGTTTGAATGCTAATGCTAACTTGCTAATGCTAGCGATCTAATGCTATGCTAATATCTGGTCATTTTCATACTGTTTGTCCTCTATGATGGAAATAAGAGATCAGATGCCTTAAAAAGCATAACCCTTCATGGGAATATGAGATTAAATGGCATTAAAGCTTATCCCTTCTAGTATATATGCAAATACAGCAATGTTAAAGTTTGAATGCTAATCCCAACTTGCTAATGCTAGTGATCTAATGCTAGTGCTAATATCTGGTCATTGTCATACTGTACGTGTCCTCTTTGATGGAAATAAGAAATCAGATGGCATTAAAGCATAACCCTTCATGGCAATGTGGGATTAAATGGCATTAAAGCTTAACCCTTCTTGGATATATACAAATACAGCAATGTTAAAGTTTGAATTCTAATGCTAACTTGCAAATGCTAGCGATCTAATGCCAGTGCTAATATCTGCTCATTTTCATATTTTACGTGTCCTCTAGGATGGAAATAAGAGATCACATGGGATTAGAGCATAACCCTTCATGGGAATATAAGATTAGATGGCATTAAAGCTTAACCCTTCATGGGAATATTAGATTAAATAGCATAAAAGCTTATTCCTTCTTGTACATATGCAAATACAGCAATGTTAAAGTTTGAATTCTAATGCTAACTTGCTAATGCTAGCGATCTAATGCTAGTGCTAATATCTGGTAATTTTCATACTGTTCGTCTCCTCTATGATGGAAATAAGAGATGAGATGCCTTTAAAGCATAACCCTTCATGGGAATATGAGATTAAGTGCCATTAAAGCTTAACCCTTCTGGTATATATGCAAATACAGCAATGTTAAAGATTGAATTCAAATGCTAACTTGCTAATGCTAGCTATCTAATGCTAGTGCTAATATCTGGTCAATGTCATACTTTATGTGTCCTCTATGATGGAAATAATAGATCAGATGGCAATAAAGAATTAACCCTTCATGGCAATATGAGATTTAATGGCATTAAAGCTTAACCCTTCTTGTATATATACAAATACTGCAATGTTAAAGTTTGAATTCTAATGCTAACTTGCTAATGCTAGCGATCTAATGCTAGTGCTAATATCTGGTCATTTTCATACTGTACTTGTCTTCTATGATGGAAATAAGAGATCAGATGGCATTAAAGCATAACCCTTCATGGGAATATGAGATTAAATGGCTTTAAAGCTTAACCCTTCTTTTATAAATTCAAATACAGCAATGTTAAAGTTTGAATGCTAATTCTAACTTGCTAATGCTAGCGATCTATTGCTAGTGCTAACATCTGGTCATTTTCATACTGTACGTGTCCTCTATGATGGAAATAAGAGATCAGATGGCATAAAAGCATAACCCTTCATGGGAATATGAGATTGAATGGCATTAAAGCTTAACCCTTCTTTATAAATTCAAATACAGCAATGTTAAAGTTTGAATGCTAATGTTAACTTGCTAATGCAAGCGATCTAATGCTAGTGCTAATATCTGGTCATTTTCAAACTGTATGTGTCCTCTATGATGGAAATAAGAGATCAGATTGCATTAAAGCATAACCCTCCATGGGAATATGAGATTAAATGGCATCAAATCTTAACCCTTCTAGTATGAAAGCAAATAAAGCACTGTTAAAGTTTGAATGCTAATGCTAACTTGCTAATGCTAGCGATCTAATGCTAGTGCTAATATCTGGACATATTCATACTGGACATGTCCTCTATGATGGAAATAAAATATCAGATGCCATTTAAGCAAAACACTTCATGGGAATATGAGATTAAATAGCATTAAAGCTTAACCCTTCTTGTACATATGCAAATACAGCCATGTTAAAGTTTGAATGCTAATGCTAACTTGCTAATGCTAGCGATCTAATGCTAGTGCTAATATCTGGTCATTTTCATACTGTACGTGTCCTCTTTGATGGAAATAAGAGATCAGATGGCATTAAAGCATAACCCTTCATGGGAATATGAGATTAAATGGCATTAAAGCTTAACCCTTCTTGTATATATGCAAATACAGCAATGTTAAATTTGAATGCTAATGCTAACTTGCTAATGCTAGCGATCTAATGCTAGTGCTAATATCTGGTCATTTTCATACTGTATGTGTCCTCTATGATGGAAGTAAGAGATCAGATGGCATTAAAGCATAACCCTTCATGGGAATATGAGATTAAATGGCTTTAAAGCTTAACCCTTCTTTTATAAATTCAAATAAAGCAATGTTAAAGTTTGAATGCTAATTCTAACTTGCTAATGCTAGCGATCTAATGCTAGTGCTAATATCTGGTCATTTTCATACTGTACGTGTCCTCTATGATGGAAATAATAGATCAGATGGCATTAAAGCATAACCCTTCATGGTAATATGAGATTAAATGGCTTAATCCTACTTGAATAATGTTAAATTTTGGATTAAGATGTGCTAATATCATTAAGATGGCATTAAAGCATAACCCTTCATGGGAATATGAGATTAAATGGCATTCAAGCTTAACCCATCTTGTAAATATGCAAATACAGTCATGTTAGAGTTTGAATGCTAATGCTAGCGATCTTATGCCAGTGCTAATATCTGGTCTTTGTCATACTGTATGTGTCCTCTATGATGGAAATGAGAGATCAGTTGGCATTAAAGCAAAACCCTTCATGGCAATTTGAGATTAAATGGAATTAATGCTTAACCCTTCTTTTATATATACAAATACAGCAATGTTAAAGTGTTTGAATGCTAATGCTAACTTGCTAATACTAGCAATCTAATGCTAGTGCTAACATCTGGTCATTTTCATACTGTACGTGTCCTCTATGATGGAAATAAGAGATCACATGGCATTAAAGCATAACCCTTCATGGGAATATGAGATTAGATGGCATTAAAGCTTAACCCTTCATGTAAATATGCATATACAGACATTTTAAAGTTTGAATGCTAATGCTAGCGATCTTATGCCAGTGCTAATATCTGGTCTTTGTCATACTGTATGTGTCCTCTATGATTGAAATTAGAGATCAGATGTCAATAAAGCGTAACCCTTCATGGGAATATGAGATTAAATGGCATTAAAGCGAAACCCTTCTTTTATAAATTCAAATACAGCAATGTTAAAGTTTGAAAGCTAATGCTAACTTGCTAATGCTAGCGATCTAATGCTAGTGCTAATATCTGGTCATTGTCATCCTGTATGTGTCCTCTATGATGGAAATAATAGATCACATGGCATTAAAGCATAACCCTTCTTGTCAATATGAGATGAAATGGCATTAAAGCTTCACCCTTCTTGTATATATACAAATACAGCAATGTTAAAGTTTGAATGCTAATGCTAACTTGCTAATACTAGCGATCTAATGCTAGTGCTAATATCTGGTCATTGTCATACTGTATGTGTCCTCGATGATGGAAATAAGAGATCAGATGGCATTAAAGCATAACCCTTCATGGCAATGTGAGATTAAATGGCATTAAAGCTTAACCCTTCTTGTATATATACAAATATAGCAATGTTAAAGTTTGAATGCTAATGCTAACTTGCAAATGCTAACAATCTAATGCTAATGCTAATATCTGGTCATTTTCATACTGTACGTGCCCGATATGATGGAAATAAGAGATCAGATCGCATTAAAGCATAACCCTTTATGGGAATATGAGATTAAATGGCATTAAATCTTAACCCTTCTAGTATGTAAGCAAATAAAGCACTGTTAAAGTTTGAATGCTAATGCTAACTTGCTAGTGCTAGCGATCTAATGCTAGTGCTAATATCTGGACATTTTCATACTGGACGTGTCCTCTATGATGGAAATAAAAGATCAGATGGCATTGAAGCAAAACACTTCATGGGAATATGAGATTAAATGGAATTAAAGCTTAACCCTTCTTGTACATATGCAAATACAGCCATGTTAAAGTTTGAATGCTAATGCTAACTTGCTAATGCTAGCGATCTGATGCTCGTGCTAATATCTGGTCATTTTAATACTGTTCGTGTCCTCTAAAATGGAAATAAGAGATTAGATGCATTTAAAGCATAACCCTTCATGGGAATTTGAGATTAAATGGCATTAATGCATAACCCTTCTATTATATATGCAAATACAGCAATATTAAAGTTTGAATTCTAATGATAACTTGCTAATGCTAGTGATCTAATGCTAGTGCTAACATCTGGTCATTTTCATACTGTACGTGTCCTCTATGATGGAAATAAGAGATCAGATGGCATTAATGCATAACCCTTCATGGGAATATGAGATTAAATGGCATTAAAGCTTAACCCATCTTGTATAAATGCAAATACAGCAATGTTAAATTTGAATGCTCATGCTAACTTGCTAATGCTAGCGATCTAATGCTAGTGCTAATATCTGGTCATTGTCATACTGTATGTGTCCTCTATGATGGAAATAAGAGATCAGATGGCATTAAAGCATAACCCTTCATGGGAATATAAGATTAAATGGCATTAAAGCTTAACCCTTCTTGTACATATGCAAATACAGCAATGTTAAAGATTGAATTCTAATGCTAACTTGCTAATGCTAGCGATTTAATGCTAGTGCTAATATCTGGTCATTTTCATACTGAACCTGTCTTCTATGATGGAAATAAGAGATCAGATGCCATTAAAGCATAACCCTTCATGGGAATATGAGATTAAATGGCATTAAAGCTTAACCCTTCTTTTATAAATTCAAATTCAGCAATGTTAAAGTTTGAATGCTAATGCTAACTTGCTAATGCTAGCGATCTAATGCTAGTGCTAATATCTGTTCATTTTCATACTGTATGTGTCCTCTATGATGGAAATAAGAGATCAGATGGCATTAAAGCATAACCCTCCATGGGAATATGAGATTGAATGGCATTAAATCTTAACCCTTCTAGTATGTTAGCAAATAAAGCACTGTTAAAGTTTGAATGCTAATGCTAACTTGCTAATGCTAGCGATCTAATGCTAGTGCTAATATCTGGACATTTTCATACTGGACGTGTCCTCTATGATGGAAATAAGAGATCCGATGCATTTAAAGCATAACCCTTCATGGGAATATGAGATTAAATGGCATTAATGCTTAACCCTTCTATTATATATGCAAATACAGCAATGTTAAAGTTTGAATGCTAATGATAACTTGCTAATGCTAGTGATCTAATGCTAGTGCTAGTATCTGGTCATTTTCATACTGTATGTGTCCTCTATGATGGAACTAAGAGATCTGATTGCATTAAAGCATAACCCTCCATGGGAATATGAGATTAAATGGCATTAAATCTTAACCCTTCTAGTATGTAAGCAAATAAAGCACTGTTAAAGTTTGAATGCTAATGCTAACTTGCTAATGCTAGCGATCTAATGCTAGTGCTAATATCTGGACATTTTCATACTGGACGTGTCCTCTATGATGGAAATAAAAGATCAGATGCCATTGAAGCAAAACACTTCATGGGAATATGAGATTAAATAGCATTAAAGCTTAACCCTTCTTGTACATATGCAAATACAGCCATGTTAAAGTTTGAATGCTAATGCTAACTTGCTAATGCTAGCGATCTAATGCTAGTGCTAATATCTGGTCATTTTCATACTGTACGTGTCCTCTTTGATGGAAATAAGAGATCAGATGGCATAAAAGCATAACCCTTCATCGGAATATGAGATTAAATGGCATTAAAGCTTAACCCTTCTTGTATATATGCAAATACAGCAATGTTAAATTTGAATGCTAATGCTAACTTGCTAATGCTAGCGATCTAATGCTAGTGCTAATATCTGGTCATTTTCATACTGTATGTGTCCTCTATGATGGAAGTAAGAGATCAGATGGCATTAAAGCATAACCCTTCATGGGAATATGAGATTAAATGGCTTTAAAGCTTAACCCTTCTTTTATAAATTCAAATAAAGCAATGTTAAAGTTTGAATGCTAATTCAAACTTGCTAATGCTAGCGATCTATTGCTAGTGCTAACATCTGGTCATTTTCATACTGTACGTGTCCTTTATGATGGAAATAAGAGATCAGATGGCATTAAAGCAGAACCCTTCATGGTAATATGAGATTAGATGGCATTAAAGCTTAACCCATTTTGTAAATATGCAAATATAGTAATGTTAAAGTTTGAATGCTAATGCTAGCGATCTAATGCTAGTGCTAATATCTGGTCATTGTCATACTGTATGTGTCCTCTATGATGGAAATAAGAGATCAGATGGCATTAAAGCATAACCCTTCATGGCAATTTGAGATTAAATGGCATTAAAGCTTAATCCTACTTGTAAAAATACAAATACAGTAATGTTAAAGTTTGGATTGCTAATGCTTACTTGCTAATGCTAGCGATCTAATGCTAGTGCTATTATCTGGTCATTTTCATTCTCTACGTGTCCTCTATGATGGAAATAAGAGATCAGATGGCATTAAAGCATAACCCTTCATGGTAATATGAGATTAGAAGGCATTAAAGCTTAACCCATTTTGTAAATATACAAATATAGTAATGTTAAAGTTTGAATGCTAATGCTAGCGATCTAATGCTAGTGCTAATATCTGGTCATTGTCATACTGTATGTGTGCTCTATGATGGAAATAAGAGATCAGTTGGCATTAAAGCATAACCCTTCATGGCAATTTGAGATTAAATGGCATTAAAGCTTAATCCTACTTGTAAAAATACAAATACAGTAATGTTAAAGTTTGGATTGCTAATGCTTACTTGCTAATGCTAGCGATCTAATGCTATTGCTAATATCTGGTCATTTTCATACTCTACGTGTCCTCTATGATGGAAATAAGAGATCAGATGGCATTAAAGCATAACCCTTCATGGGAATATGAGATTAAATGGCATTAAAGCTAAACCCTTCTTTTATTAATTCAAATACAGCAATGTTAAAGTTTGAATGCTAATGCTAACTTGCAAATGCTAACAATCTAATGATAGTGCTAATATCTGGTCATTTTCATACTGTACGTGCCCGCTATGATGGAAATAAGAGATCAGATGGCATTAAAGCATAACCCTTCATGGGAATATGAGATTAAATGGCATTAAAAGCTTAACCCTTCTTTTATATATGCAAATACAGCAATGTTAAAGTTTGAATGCTAATGCTAACTTGCTAATGCTAGCGATCTAATGCTAGTGCTAATATCTGGTCATTTTCATACTGTATGTGTCCTATGATGATGGAAATAAGAGATCAGATGGCATTAAGCATAACCCTTCATGGGAATGTGAGATTAAATGGCATTAAGCTTAACCCTTCTTGTATATATGCAAATACAGCAATGTTAAAGTTTGAATGCTAATGCTAACTTGGCAATCTAATGCTAGTGCTAATATCTGGTCATTTTCCGTGTCCTCTATGATGGAAATAAAGATCAGATGGCATTAAAAGCATAACCCTTCATGGGAATATGAGATTAAATGGCATTAAAAGCTTAACCCTTCTTGTATATATGCAAATACAGCAATGTTAAAGTTTGAATGCTAATGCTAACTTGCTAATTCTAGCGATCTAATGCTAGTGCTAATATCTGGACATTTTCATACTGCGTCCTCTATGATGGAAATAAAAGATCAGATGGCATTTAAAGCAAAACCCTTCATGGGAATATGAGATTAAATGGCATTAAAAGCTTAATCCTTCTTGTAAATATGCAAATACAGCAATGTTAAAGTTTGAATTCAATGCTAATGCTAACTTGCTAATGCTAGCGATCTAATGCTAGTGCTAATATCTGGTCATTTTCATACTGTTCGTGTCTCTATGATGGAAATAAGCAATGAGATGGCATTAAAGCATAACCCTTCATGGGAATATGAGATTAAATGGCATTAAAGCTTAACCCTTCTTGTATATATGCAAATACAGCAATGTTAAAGTTTGAATGCTAATGCTAACTTGCTAATGCTAGCGATCTAATGCTAGTGCTAATATCTGGTCATTTTCATACTGTACTTGTCTTCTATGATGGAAATAAGAGATCAGATGGCATTAAAGCATAACCCTTCATGGGAATATGAGATTAAATGGCATTAAAGCTTAACCCTTCTTTTATATATTCAAATACAGCAATGTTAAAGTTTGAATGCTAATGCTAACTTGCTAATGCTAGCGATCTAATGCTAGTGCTAATATCTGGTCATTTTCATACTGTTCGTGTCCTCTATAATGGAAATAAGAGATCAGATGGCATTAAAGCATAACCCTTCATGGGAATATGAGATTAAATGGCATTAATGCTTAACCCTTCTATTATATATGCAAATACAGCAATGTTAAAAGTTTGAATGCTAATGATAACTTGCTAATGCTAGCGATCTAATGCTAGTGCTAATATCTGGTCATTTTCATACTGTATGTGTCTCTATGATGGAAATAAGAGATCAGATGGCATTAAAGCATAACCCTTCATGGAATATGAGATTAAATGGCATTCAAGCTTAACCCTTCTTTTATATATGCAAATACAGCAATGTTAAAGTTTGAATGCTAATGCTAACTTGCTAATGCTAGCGATCTAATGCTAGTGCTAATATCTGGTCATTTTCATACTGTTCGTGTCCTCTATAATGGAAATAAGAGATCAGAGGCCTTTAAAGCATAACCCTTCATGGGAATATGAAATTAAATGGCATTAATGCTTAACCCTTCTATTATATATGCAAATACAGCAATGTTAAAGTTTGAATGCTAATGATAACTTGCTAATGCTAGCGATCTAATGCTAGTGCTAATATCTGGTCATTTTCATACTGTACATGTCCTCTATGATGGAAATAAGAGATCAGATGGCATTAAAGCATAACCCTTCATTGGAATATAAGATGAAATGGCATTCAAGCTAACCCTTTTTGTATATATGCAAATACAGCAATGTTATAGTTTGAATGCTAATGCTATCTTGCTAATGCTAGTGATCTAATGTTAGTGCTAATATCTGGTCATTTTCATACTGTACGTGTCCTCTATGATGGAAATAAGAGATCAGATGGCATTAAAGCATAACCCTTCATGGGAATATGAGATTAAATGGCATTCAAGCTTAACCCTTCTTGTATATATGCAAATACAGCAATGTTAAAGTTTGAATGCTAATGCTAACTTGCTAATGCTAGCGATCTAATGCTAGTGCTAATATCTGGTCATTGTCATACTGTATGTGTCCTCTATGATGGAAATAAGAGATCAGATGGCATTAAAGCATAACCCTTCATGGGAATATGAGATTAAATGGCATTAAAGCTTAACCCTTCTTGTATATATGCAAATACAGCAATGTTAAAGTTTGAATTCTAATGCTAACTTGCTAATGCTAGCGATCTAATGCTAGTGCTAATATCTGGTCATTTTCATACTGTTGTGTCCTCTATGATGGAAATAAGAGATCAGATGGCATTAAAGCATAACCCTTCATGGGAATATGAGATTAAATGGCATTAAAGCTTAACCCTTCTTGTATATATGCAAATACAGCAATGTTAAAGTTTGAATGCTAATGCTAACTTGCTAATGCTAGCGATCTAATGCTAGTGCTAATATCTGGTCATTTTCATACTGTACTTGTCTTCTATGATGGAAATAAGAGATCAGATGGCATTAAAGCATAACCCTTCATGGGAATATGAGATTAAATGGCATTAAAAGCTTAACCCTTCTTGTATAATATGCAAATACAGCAATGTTAAAGTTTGAATGCTAATGCTAACTTGCTAATGCTAGCGATCTAATGCTAGTGCTAATATCTGGTCATTTTCATACTGTACGTGTCCTCTATGATGGAAATAAGAGATCAGATGGCATTTAAAGCATAACCCTTCATGGGAATATGAGATTAAATGGCATTAAAGCTTAACCCTTCTTGTATAAATATGCAAATACAGCAATGTTAAAGTTTGAATGCTAATGCTAACTTGCTAATGCTAGCGATCTAATGCTAGTGCTAATATCTGGTCATTTTCATACTGTACGTGTCCTCTATGATGGAAATAAGAGATCAGATGGCATTAAAGCATAACCCTTCATGGGAATATGAGATTAAATGGCATTAAAGCTTAACCCTTCTTGTATATATGCAAATACAGCAATGTTAAAGTTTGAATGCTAATGCTAACTTGCTAATGCTAGCGATCTAATGCTAGTGCTAATATCTGGTCATTTTCATACTGTACGTGTCCTCTATGATGGAAATAAGAGATCAGATGGCATTAAAGCATAACCCTTCATGGGAATATGAGATTAAATGGCATTAAAGCTTAACCCTTCTTGTATATATGCAAATATCTGGTCATTTTCATACTGTACGTGTCCTCTATGATGGAAATAAGAGATCAGATGGCATTAAAGCATAACCCTTCATGGGAATATGAGATTAAATGGCATTAAAGCTTAACCCTTCTATTATATATGCAAATACAGCAATGTTAAAGTTTGAATGCTAATGATAACTTGCTAATGCTAGCGATCTAATGCTAGTGCTAATATCTGGTCATTTTCATACTGTACGTGTCCTCTATGATGGAAATAAGAGATCAGATGGCATAAAAGCATAACCCTTCATGGGAATATGAGATTAAATGGCATTCAAAGCTAACCCTTCTTGTATATATGCAAATACAGCAATGTTAAAGTTTGAATGCTAATGCTAACTTGCTAATGCTAGCGATCTAATGCTAGTGCTAATATCTGGTCATTTTTCATACTGTACGTGTCCTCTATGATGGAAATAAGAGATCAGATGGCATTAAAGCATAACCCTTCATGGGAATATGAGATTAAATGGCATTAAAAGCTTAACCCTTCTTGTATATATGCAAAACAGTCAATGTTAAAGTTTGAATGCTAATGCTAATCTTGCTAATGCTAGCGATCTAATGCTAGTGCTAATATCTGGTCATTGTCATACTGTATGTGTCCTCTATGATGGAAATAAGAGATCAGATGGCATTAAAAGCATAACCCTTCATGGGAATATGAGATTAAATGGCATTTAAAGCTTAACCCTTCTTATAATATGCAAATACAGTCATGTTAAAGTTTGAATGCTAATGCTAACTTGCTAATGCTAGCGATCTAATGCTAGTGCTAATATCTGGTCATTTTCATACTGTACGTGTCCTCTATGATGGAAATAAGAGATCAGATGGCATTAAAGCATAACCCTTCATGGGAATATGAGATTAAATGGCATTAAAGCTTAACCCTTCTTGTATATATGCAAATACAGCAATGTTAAAGTTTGAATGCTAATGCTAACTTGCTAATGCTAGCGATCTAATGCTAGTGCTAATATCTGGTCATTGTCATACTGTAATGTCCTCTATGATGGAAATAAGATATCAGATGGCATTAAAGCATAACCCTTCATGGGAATATGAGATTAAATGGTAACCCTTCTTTTATATATGCAAATACAGCATGTTAAAGTTTGAATGCTAATGCTAACTTGCTAATGCTAGCGATCTAAAGTGCTAATATCTAGTCATTTGTCATACTGTATGTGTCCTCTATGATGGAAATAAGAGATCAGATGGCATTAAAGCATAACCCTTCATGGGAATATGAGATTAAATGGCATTCAAGCTTAACCCTTCTTGTAAATATGCAAATACAGCAATGTTAAAGTTTGAATGCTAATGCTAACTTGCTAATGCTAGCGATCTAATGCTAGTGCTAATATCTGGTCATTTTCATACTGTATCTGTCTCTATGATGGAAATAAGAGATCAGATGGCATTAAAGCATAACCCTTCATGGGAATATGAGATTAAATGGCATTAAAGCTTAACCCTTCTTGTATATATGCAAATACAGCAATGTTAAAGTTTGAATGCTAATGCTAACTTGCTAATGCTAGCGATCTAATGCTAGTGCTAATATCTGGTCATTTTCATACTGTATGTGTCCTCTATGATGGAAATAAGAGATCAGATGGCATTAAAGCATAACCCTTCATGGGAATATGAGATTAAATGGCATTAAAGCTTAACTCTTCTTGTATATATGCAAATACAGCAATGTTAAAGTTTGAATGCTAATGCTAACTTGCTAATGCTAGCGATCTAATGCTAGTGCTAATATCTGGTCATTTTCATACTGTACGTGTCTTCTATGATGGAAATAAGACATCAGATGGCATTAAAGCATAACCCTTCATGGGAATATGAGATTAAATGGCTTTTAAAGCTTAACCCTTCTTTTAAAAATTCAAATACAGCAATGTTAAAAGTTTGAATGCTAATGATAACTTGCTAATGCTAGCGATCTAATGCTAGTGCTAATATCTGGTCATTGTCATACTGTATGTGTCCTCTATGATGGAAATAAGAGATCAGATGGCATTAAAGCATAACCCTTCATGGGAATATGAGATTAAATGGCATTAAAGCTTAACCCTTCTTTTATATATGCAAATACAGCAATGTAAAAGTTTGAATGCTAATGCTAACTTGCTAATGCTAGCGATCTAATGCTAGTGCTAATATCTGGTCATTTTCATACTGTACGTGTCTATGATGGAAATAAGACATCAGATGGCATTAAAGCATAACCCTTCATGGGAATATGAGATTAAATGGCATTAAAGCTTAACCCTTCTTGTATATATGCAAATACAGCAATGTAAAGTTTGAATTCTAATGCTAACTTGCTAATGCTAGCGATCTAATGCTAGTGCTAATATCTTGTCATTTTCATACTTATCTTCTATGATGGAAATAAGAGATCAGATGGCATTAAAGCATAACCCTTCATGGGAATATGAGATTAAATGGCATTAAAGCTTAACCCTTCTTTTATAAATTCAAATACAGCAATGTTAAAGTTTGAATGCTAATGCTAACTTGCTAATGCTAGCGATCTAATGCTAGTGCTAATATCTGGTCATTTTCATACTGTTCGTGTCCTCTATAATGGAAATAAGAGATCAGATGGCATTAAAGCATAACCCTTCATGGGAATATGAGATTAAATGGCATTAAAGCTTAACCCTTCTTGTACATATGCAAATACAGCAATGTTAAAGTTTGAATTCTAATGCTAACTTGCTAATGCTAGCGATCTAATGCTAGTGCTAATATCTGGTCATTTTCATACTGTATGTGTCCTCTATGATGGAAATAAGAGATCAGATGGCATTAAAAGCATAACCCTTCATGGGAATATGAGATTAAATGGCATTAAAGCTTAACCCTTCTTGTATATATGCAAATACAGCAATGTTAAAGTTTGAATGCTAATGCTAACTTGCTAATGCTAGCGATCTAATGCTAGTGCTAATATCTGGTCATTGTCATACTTTATGTGTCCTCTATGATGGAAATAAGAGATCAGATGGCATTAAAGAATAACCCTTCATGGGAATATGAGATTAAATGGCATTATAGCTTAACCCTTCTTGTATATGCAAATACTGCAATGTTAAAGTTTGAATGCTAATGCTAACTTGCTAATGCTAGCGATCTAATGCTAGTGCTAATATCTTGTCATTTTCATACTGTTACTTGTCTTCTATGATGGAAATAAGAGATCAGATGGCATTAAAAGCATAACCCTTCATGGGAATATGAGATTAAATGGCTTTTAAAAGCTTAACCCTTCTTTTATAAATGCAAATACAGCAATGTTAAAGTTTGAATGCTAATGATAACTTGCTAATGCTAGCGATCTAATGCTAGTGCTAATATCTGGTCATTGTCATACTGTATGTGTGTCTCTATGATGGAAATAAGAGATCAGATGGCATTAAAGCATAACCCTTCATGGGAATATGAGATTAAATGGCATTAAAGCTTAACCCTTCTTTTTATATATGCAAATACAGCAATGTTAAAGTTTGAATGCTAATGCTAACTTGCTAATGCTAGCGATCTAATGCTAGTGCTAATATCTGGTCATTTTCATACTGTACGTGTCCTCTATGATGGAAATAAGAGATCAGATGGCATTAAAGCATAACCCTTCATGGGAATATGAGATGAAATGGCATTCAAGCTAACCCTTTTTGTATATATGCAAATACAGCAATGTTAAAGTTTGAATGCTAATGCTAACTTGCTAATGCTAGCGATATAATGCTAGTGCTAATATCTGGTCATTGTCATACTGTATGTGTCGTCTATGATGGAAATAAGAGGTCAGATGGCATTAAGCATAACCCTTCATGGGAATATGAGATTAAATGCCATTCAAGCTTAACCCTTCTTTATATATGCAAATACAGCAATGTTAAAGTTTGAATGCTAATGCTAACTTGCTAATGCTAGCGATCTAATGCTAGTGCTAATATCTGGTCATTTTAATACTGTTCGTCTCCTCTATGATGGAAATAAGAGATGAGATGCCTTTAAAGCATAACCCTTCATGGGAATATGAGAATAAGTGCCATTAAAGCTTAACCCTTCTTGTATATATGCAAATACAGCAATGGTAAAGATTGAATTCTAATGCTAACTTGCTAATGCTAGCTATCTAATGCTAGTGCTAATATCTGGTCAATGTCATACTTTATGTGTCCTCTATGATGGAAATAAGAGATCAGATGGCATTAAAGAATAACCCTTCATGGCAATATGAGATTTAATGGCATTAAAGCTTAACCCTTCTTGTATATATACAAATACTGCAATGTTAAAAGTTTGAATTCTAATGCTAACTTGCTAATGCTAGCGATCTAATGCTAGTGCTAATATCTTGTCATTTTCAAAAGGTACTTGTCTTCTATGATGGAAATAAGAGATCAGATGGCATTAAAGCATAACCCTTCATGGGAATATGAGATTAAATGGCTTTAAAGCTTAACCCTTCTTTTATAAATTCAAATACAGCAATGTTAAAGTTTGAATGCTAATGATAACTTGATAATGCTAGCGATCTAATGCTAGTGCTAATATCTGGTCATTGTCATACTGTATGTGTCGTCTATGATGGAAATAAGAGGTCAGATGGCATTAAAGCATAACCCTTCATGGGAATATGAGATTAAATGCCATTAAAGCTTAACCCTTCTTTTATATATGCAAATACAGCAATGTTAAAGTTTGAATGCTAATGCTATCTTGCTAATGCTAGCGATCTAATGCTAGTGCTAATATCTGGTCATTTTCATACTGTTCATGTCCTCTATAATGGAAATAAGAGATCAGAGGCCTTTAAAGCATAACCCTTCATGGGAATATGAGATTAAATGGCATTAATGCTTAACCTTTCTATTATATATGCAAATACAGCAATGTTAAAGTTTGAATGCTAATGCTAACTTGCTAATGCTAGCGATCTAATGCTAGTGCTAATATCTGGTCATTGTCATACTGTATGTGTCCTCTATGATGGAAATAAGAGATCAGATGGCATTAAAGCATAACCCTTCATGGGAATATGAGATTAAATGGCATTAAAGCTTAACCCTTGTTGTAAATATGCAAATACAGTCATGTTAAAGTTTGAATGCTAATGCTAGCGATCTAATGCTAGTGCTAATATCTGCTCATTGTCATACTGTATGTGTCCTCTATGATGGAAATAAGAGATCAGATGGCATTAAAGCATAACCCTTCATGGCAATTTGAGATTAAATGGCATTAAAGCTTAATCCTACTTGTAAAAATACAAATACAGTAATGTTAAAGTTTGGATTGCTAATGCTTACTTGCGAATGCTAGCGATCTAATGCTAGTGCTAATATCTGGTCATTTTCATTCTCTACGTGTCCTCTATGATGGAAATAAGAGATCAGATGGCATTAAAGCATAACCCTTCATGGTAATATGAGATTAGAAGGCATTAAAGCTTAACCCATTTTGTAAATATGCAAATATAGTAATGTTAAAGTTTGAATGCTAATGCTAGCGATCTAATGCTAGTGCTAATATCTGGTCATTGTCATACTGTATGTGTGCTCTATGATGGAAATAAGAGATCAGTTGGCATTAAAGCATAATCCTTCATGGCAATTTGAGATTAAATGGCATTAAAGCTTAATCCTACTTGTAAAAATACAAATACAGTAATGTTAAAGTTTGGATTGCTAATGCTTACTTGCGAATGCTAGTGAACTAATGCTAGTGCTAATATCTGGTCATTTTCATTCTATACGTGTCCTCTATGATCGAAATAAGAGATCAGATGGCATTAAAGCATAACCCTTCATGGTAATATGAGATTAGAAGGCATTAAAGCTTAACCCTTGTTGTAAATATGCAAATACAGTCATGTTAAAGTTTGAATGCTAATGCTAGCGATCTAATGCTAGTGCTAATATCTGGTCATTGTCATACTGTATGTGTCCTCTATGATGGAAATAAGAGATCAGATGGCATTAAAGCATAACCCTTCATGGGAATATAAGATTAAATGGCATTAAAGCTTAACCCTTCTTGTACATATGCAAATACAGCAATGTTAAAGTTTGAATGCTAATGCTAACTTGCTAATGCTAGCGATCTGATGCTAGTGCTAATATCTGGTCATTTTCATACTGTTCGTGTCCTCTAAAATGGAAATTAGAGATCAGATGCATTTACAGCATAACCCTTCATGGGAATGTGAGATTAAATGGCATTAATGCTTAACCCTTCTATTATATATGCAAATACAGCAATGTTAAAGTTTGAATGCTAATGATAAATTGCTAATGCTAGTGATCTAATGCTAGTGCTAATATCTGGTCATTTTCATACTGTACGTGTCCTCTTTGATGGAAATAAGAGATCAGATGGCATTAAAGCATAACCCTTCATGGGAATATGAGATTAAATGGCATTAAAAAGCTTAACCCTTCTTGTATATATGCAAAATACAGCAATGTTAAATTTGAATGCTAATGCTAACTTGCGAATGCAAGCGATCTAATGCTAGTGCTAATATCTGGTCATTTTCATACTGTATGTGTCCTCTATGATGGAAATAAGAGATCAGATGGCATTAAAGCATAACCCTTCATGGGAATATGAGATTAAATGGCTTTAAAGCTTAACCCTTCTTTTATAAATTCAAATAAAGCAATGTTAAAGTTTGAATGCTAATTCAAACTTGCTAATGCTAGCGATCTATTGCTAGTGCTAACATCTGGTCATTTTCATACTGTACGTGTCCTTTATGATGGAAATAAGAGATCAGATGGCATTAAAGCAGAACCCTTCATGGTAATATGAGATTAGATGGCATTAAAGCTTAACCCATTTTGTAAATATGCAAATATAGTAATGTTAAAGTTTGAATGCTAATGCTAGCGATCTAATGCTAGTGCTTATATCTGGTCATTGTCATACTGTATGTGTCCTCTATGATGGAAATAAGAGATCAGATGGCATTAAAGCATAACCCTTCATGGCAATTTGAGATTAAATGGCATTAAAGCTTAATCCTACTTGTAAAAATACAAATACAGTAATGTTAAAGTTTGGATTGCTAATGCTTACTTGCGAATGCTAGCGATCTAATGCTAGTGCTAATATCTGGTCATTTTCATTCTCTACGTGTCCTCTATGATGGAAATAAGAGATCAGATGGCATTAAAGCATAACCCTTCATGGTAATATGAGATTAGAAGGCATTAAAGCTTAACCCATTTTGTAAATATGCAAATATAGTAATGTTAAAGTTTGAATGCTAATGCTAGCGATCTAATGCTAGTGCTAATATCTGGTCATTGTCATACTGTATGTGTGCTCTATGATGGAAATAAGAGATCAGTTGGCATTAAAGCATAATCCTTCATGGCAATTTGAGATTAAATGCCATTAAAGCTTAATCCTACTTGTAAAAATACAAATACAGTAATGTTAAAGTTTGGATTGCTAATGCTTACTTGCGAATGCTAGTGAACTAATGCTAGTGCTAATATCTGGTCATTTTCATTCTCTACGTGTCCTCTATGATCGAAATAAGAGATCAGATGGCATTAAAGCATAACCCTTCATGGTAATATGAGATTAGAAGGCATTAAAGCTTAACCCTTGTTGTAAATATGCAAATACAGTCATGTTAAAGTTTGAATGCTAATGCTAAGCTAGATCTAATGCTAGTGCTAATATCTGGTCATTGTCATACTGTATGTGTCCTCTATGATGGAAATAAGAGATCAGATGGCATTAAAGCATAACCCTTCATGGGAATATAAGATTAAATGGCATTAAAGCTTAACCCTTCTTGTACATATGCAAATACAGCAATGTTAAAGTTTGAATGCTAATGCTAACTTGCTAATGCTATCGATCTGATGCTAGTGCTAATATCTGGTCATTTTCATACTGTTCGTGTCCTCTATGATGGAAATAAGAGATCAGATGGCATTAAAGCATAACCCTTCATGGGAATATGAGATTAAATGGCTTTAAAGCTTAACCCTTCTATTATAAATGCAAATACAGCAATGTTAAAGTTTGAATGCTAATGATAACTTGCTAATGCTAGCGATCTAATGCTAGTGCTAATATCTGGTCATTTTCATACTGCACGTGTCCTCTATGATGGAAATAAGAGATCAGATGGCATTAAAGCATAACCCTTCATGGGAATATGAGATTAAATGGCATTAAAAAGCTTAACCCTTTTTTATAAATATGCAAATAAAGTAATGTTAAAGTTTGAATGCTAATTGCTAATGCTAGCGATCTAATGCTAGTGCTAATATCTGGTCATTTTCATACTGTATGTGTCCTTTATGATGGAAATAAGAGATCAGATGGCATTAAAGCAGAACCCTTCATGGTAATTTGAGATTAAATGGCATTAAAAGCTTAACCCATTTTGTAAATATGCAAATACAGTAATGTTAAAGTTTGGAATGCTAATGCTAGAATGCTAGATCTAATGCTAGTGCTAATATCTGGTCATTTTCATACTGTACGTGTCCTCTATGATGGAAATAAGAGATCAGATGGCATTAAAGCATAACCCTTCATTGTAATTTGAGATTAAATGGCATTAAAGCTTAACCCATTTGTAAAAATGCAAATATAGTAATGTTAAAGTTTGAATTGCTAATGCTAATGCTAGCGATCTAATGCTAGTGCTAATATCTGGTCATTTTCATACTGTACTTGTCCTCTATGATGGAAATAAGAGATCAGATGGCATTAAAGCATAACCCTTCATGGTAATTTGAGATTAAATGGCATTAAAGCTTAACCCATTTTGTAAAAATGCAAATACAGTAATGTTAAAGTTTGGATTGCTAATGCTAATATCTGGTCATTATAATGCTAGTGATCTAATGCTATTGCTAATATCTGGTCATTTTCATACTTGTAAACGTGTCCTCTAGTTTGATGGAAATAAGAGATCAGATGGCATTTAAAGTCATTTTAATCCTTCATGATGGAAATATGAGATTAAATGGCATTAAATATGAGATTAAACCCTTCTTTTATTAATTCAAATACAGCAATGTTAAAGTTTGAATGCTAATGCTAACTTGCTAATGCTAGCGATCTATTGCTAGTGCTAATATCTGGTCATTTTCATACTGTACGTGTCCTCTATGATGGAAATAAGAGATCAGATGTCAATAAAGCATAATCCTTCATTGGAATATGAGATTAAATGGCATTAAAGCGTAACCCTTCTTTTATAAATTCAAATACAGCAATGTTAAAGTTTGAAAGCTAATGCTAACTTGCTAATGGTAGCGATCTAATGCTAGTGCTAATATCTGGTCATTGTCATACTGTATGTGTCCTCGATGATGGAAATAAGAGATCAGATGGCATTAAAGCATAACCCTTCATGGCAATGTGAGATTAAATGGCATTAAAGCTTAACCCTTCTTGTATATATACAAATACAGCAATGTTAAAGTTTGAATGCTAATGCTAACTTGCAAATGCTAACAATCTAATGATAGTGCTAATATCTGGTCATTTTCATAATGTACGTGCCCGCTATGATGGAAATAAGAGATCAGATGGCATTAAAGCATAACCCTTTATGGGAATATGAGATTAAATGGCATAAAAGCTTAACCCTTCTTGTATATATGCAAATACAGCAATGTTAAAGTTTGAATGCTATTGCTAACTTGCTAATTCTAGCGATCTAATGCTAGTGCTAATTTCTGCTCATTTTCATATTGTACGTGTCCTCAATGATGGAAATAAGAGATCACATGTGATTAAAGCATAACACTTCATGGGAATATAAGATTAGATGGCATTAAAGCTTAACCCTTCATGGGAATATGAGATTAAATGGCATTCAAGCTAACCCTTCTTGTATATATGCAAATACAGCAATGTTAACGTTTGAATGCTCATGCTAACTTGCTAATGCTAGCGATCTAATGCTAGTGCTAATATCTGGACATTTTCATACTGGACGTGTCCTCTATGATGGAAATAAAAGATCAGATGGCATTGAAGCAAAAAACTTCATGGGGATATGAGATTAAATAGCATAAAAGCTTAATCCTTCTTGTACATATGCAAATACAGCAATGTTGAAGTTTGAATGCTAAGGCTAACTTTCTAATGCTAGCGATCTAATGCTAGTGCTAATATCTGGTCATTTTCATACTGTTCGTGTCCTCTATGATGGAAATAAGAGATCAGATGGCATTAAAGCATAACCCTTCATGGGAATATGAGATTAAATGGCATTAAAGCTTAACCCTTCTTGTACATAGGCAAATACAGCAATGTTAAATTTGAATGCTCATGCTAACTTGCTAATGCTAGCGATCTAATGCTAGTGCTAATATCTGGTCATTTTCATTCTGTACGTGTCCTCTATAATGGAAATAAGAGATCACATGGCATTAAAGCATAACCCTACATGGGAATATGAAACTAGATGCCATTAAAGCTTAACCCTTGTTGTAAATATGCAAATACAGTCATGTTAAAGTTTGAATGCTAATGCTAGCGATCTAATGCTTGTGCTAATATCTGGTCATTTTCATACTGTACGTGTCCTCTATGATGGAAAAAAGAGATCAGATGTCATTAAAGCATAACACTTCATGGGAATATGAGATTAAATGGCATTCAAGCTTAACCCTTCTAGTATATATGCAAATTCAGCAATGTTAAAGTTTGAATGCTAAAGCTAACTTGCTAATGCTAGCGATCTAATGCTAGTGCTAATATCTGGTCATTGTCATACTGTATGTGTCCTCTGAAATGGAAATACGAGATCAGATGCATTTAAAGCATAACCCTTCATGGGAATATGAGATTAAATGGCATTAATGCTTAACCCTTCAATTATATATGCAAATACAGCAATGTTAAAGTTTGAATGCTAATTATAACTTGCTAATGCTAGTGATCTAATGCTAGTGCTAATATCTGGTCATTTTCATACTGTACGTGTCCTCTATGATGGACATAAGAGATCAGATGGCATTTAAGCATAACCCTTCATGGGAATATGAGATTAAATGGCATTCAAGCTAACCCTTCTTGTATATATGCAAAAACAGCAATGTTAAAGTTTGAATGCTAATGCTATCTTGCTAATGCTAGCGATCTAATGCTAGTGCTAATATCTGGTCATTTTCATACTGTACGTGTCCTCTATGATGGAAATAAGAGATCAGATGGCATTTAAGCATAACCCTTCATGGGAATATGAGATTAAATGGCATTCAAGCTTAACCCTTCTTGTATATATGCAAATTCAGCATTGTTAAAGTTTGAATGCTAATGCTAACTTGCTAATGCTAGCGATTTAATGTTAGTGCTAATATCTGGTCATTTTCAGAATGTACGTGTCCTCTATGATGGAAATAAGAGATCACATGGCATTAAAGCATAACCCTTCATCGGAATGTGAGATAAGATGGCATTAAAACTTAACCCTTCTTGTAAATATGCAAAAACAGTCATGTTAAAGTTTGAATGCTAATGCTAGCGATCTAATGCTAGAGCTAATATCTAGTCATTGTCATACTATATGTGTCCTCCTTGATGGAAATAAGAGATCAGATCGCATTAAAGCATAACTCTTCATGGGAATATGAGATTAGATGGCATTGAAGCTTCACCCTTCTTGTAAATATGCAAATTCAGTCATGTTAAGGTTTGAATGCTAATGTTCACTTGCTAATGCTAGCGATCTAATGCTAGTGCTAATATCTGGTCATTGTCATACTGAATCTGTCCTCTATGATGGAAATAAGAGGTCAGATGGCATTAAAGCATAACCCTTCATGGGAATATGAGATTAAATGGCATTCAAGCTAACCCTTCTTGTATATATGCAAATACAGCAATGTAAAAGTTTGAATGCTAATGCTAACTTGCTAATGCTAGCGATCTAATGCTAGTGCTAATATCTGGTCATTGTCATACTGAATCTGTCCTCTATGATGGAAATAAGAGGTCAGATGGCATTAAAGCATAACCCTTCATGGGAATATGAGATTAAATGGCATTCAAGCTAACCCTTCTTGTATATATGCAAATACAGCAATGTTAAAGTTTGAATGCTAATGCTAACTTCCTAATGCTAGCGATCTAATGCTAGTGCTAATATCTGGTCATTGTCATACTGTATCTGTCCTCTATGATGGAAATAAGAGGTCAGATGGCATTAAAGCATAACCCTTCATGGGAATATGAGATTAAATGGCATTCAAGCTAACCCTTCTTGTAAATATGCAAATACAGTCATGTTAAAGTTTGAATGCTAATGCTAGCGATCTAATGCTAGTGCTAATATCTAGTTATTGTCATACTGTATGTGTCCTCTTTGATGGAAATAAGAGATCAGATCGCATTAAAGCATAACCCTTCATGGGAATATGAGATTAGATGGCATTGAAGCTTAACCCTTCTTGTAAATATGCAAATACAGTCATGTTAAAGTTTGAATGCTAATGCTAACTTGCTAATGCTAGCGATCTAATGCTAGTGCTAATATCTGGTCATTTTCATACTGTACGTGTCCTCTTTGATGGAAATAAGACATCACATGGCATTAAAGCATAACCCTTCATGGGAATATGAAATTAAATGGCATTAAAGCTTAACCCTTCTTGTATATATGCAAATACAGCAATGTTAAATTTGAATGCTAATGCTAACTTGCTAATGCTAGCGATCTAATGCTAGTGCTAATATCTTGTCACTTTCATAAGGTACTTGTCTTCTATGATGGAAATAAGAGATCAGATGGCATTAAAGCATAACCCTTCATGGGAATATGAGATTAGATGGCATTGAAGCTTAACCCTTCTTGTAAATATGCAAATACAGCAATGTTAAAGTTTGAATTCTAATGCTAACTTGCTAATGCTAGCGATCTAATGCTAGTGCTAATATCTGGTCATTTTCATACTGTTATGTGTCCTCTATGATGGAAATAAGAGATGAGATGCCTTTAAAGCATAACCCTTCATGGGAATATGAGAATAAGTGCCATTAAAGCTTAACCCTTCTTGTATATATGCAAATACAGCAATGGTAAAGATTGAATTCTAATGCTAACTTGCTAATGCTAGCGATCTAATGCTAGTGCTAATATCTGGTCAATGTCATACTTTATGTGTCCTCTATGATGGAAATAAGAGATCAGATGGCATTAAAGAATAACCCTTCATGGCAATATGAGATTTAATGGCATTAAAGCTTAACCCTTCTTTTGTATATATACAAATACTGCAATGTTAAAGTTTGAATTCTAATGCTAACTTGATAATGCTAGCGATCTAATGCTAGTGCTAATATCTTGTCATTTTCATAAGGTACTTGTCTTCTATGATGGAAATAAGAGATCAGATGGCATTAAAGCATAACCCTTCATGGAAATATGAGATTAAATGTCTTTAAAGCTTAACCCTTCTTTTATAAATTCAAATACAGCAATGTTAAAGTTTGAATGCTAATGATAACTTGCTAATGCTAGCGATCTAATGCTAGTGCTAATATCTGGTCATTGTCATACTGTATGTGTCGTCTATGATGGAAATAAGAGGTCAGATGGCATTAAAGCATAACCCTTCATGGGAATATGAGATTAAATGCCATTCAAGCTGACCCTTCTTTTATATATGCAAATACAGCAATGTTAAAGTTTGAATGCTAATGCTAACTTGCTAATGCTAGCGATCTAATGCTAGTGCTAATATCTGGTCATTTTCATACTCTACGTGTCCTCTATGATGGAAATAAGAGATCAGATGGCATTAAAGCATAACCCTTCATGGGAATATGAGATGAAATGGCATTCAAGCTAACCCTTTTTGTATCTATGCAAATACAGCAATGTTAAAGTTTGAATGCTAATGCTAACTTGCTAGTGCTAGCGATATAATGCTAGTGCTAATATCTGGTCATTGTCATACTGTATGTGTCGTCTATGATGGAAATAAGAGGTCAGATGACATTAAAGCATAACCCTTCATGGGAATATGAGATTAAATGCCATTCAAGCTGACCCTTCTTTTATATATGCAAATACAGCAATGTTATAGTTTGAATGCTAATGCTAACTTGCTAATGCTAGCGATCTAATGCTAGTGCTAATATCTGGTCATTTTAATACTGTTCGTCTCCTCTATGATGGAAATAAGAGATGAGATGCCTTTAAAGCATAACCCTTCATGGGAATATGAGAATAAGTGCCATTAAAGCTTAACACTTCTTGTATATATGCAAATACAGCAATGGTAAAGATTGAATTCTAATGCTAACTTGCTAATGTTAGCTATCTAATGCTTGTGCTAATATCTGGTCAATGTCATACTTTATGTGTCCTCTATGATGGAAATAAGAGATCAGATGGCATTAAAGAATAACCCTTCATGGCAATATGAGATTTAATGGCATTAAAGCTTAACCCTTCTTGTATATATACAAATACTGCTATGTTAAAGTTTGAATTCTAATGCTAACTTACTAATTTTAGCGATCTAATGCTAATGCTAATATCTGGTCATTTTCATATTGTACTTGTCCTCTATGATGGAAATAAGAGATCAGATGGCATTAAAGCATAACCCTTCATGGCAATTTGAGATTAAATAGCATTAAAGCTTAACCCTTCTTGTATATATAAAAATACAGCAATGTTAAAGTTTGAATGCTAATGCTAACTTGCTAATGCTAGCGATCTAATGCTAGTGCTAATATCTGGTCATTGTCATACTGTACGTGTCCTCTATGATGGAAATAAGAGATCAGATGGCATTAAAGCATAACCCTTCATGGGATTATGAGATTAAATGGCATTAAAGCTGAACCCTACTTGTGTAAATGCAAATACAGCAATGTTAAAGTTTGAATGCTTATGCTAACTTGGTAATGCTAGCGATCTAATACTAGTGCTAATATCTGATCATTTTCATACTGTACGTGTCCACTTTGATGGTAATAATTGATCACATAGCATTTAAGCATATCCCTTCATGGGAATATGTGATTAGATGGCATTAAAGCTTAACCCTTCTTATATATATGCAAATACTGTGATGTTAAAGTTTGAATGCTAATGCTAACTTGCTAATGCTAGCCATCTAATGCTATTGCTAATATCTGGTCATTGTCATACTGTATGTGTCCTCTATGATGGAAATAAGAGATCAGATGGCATGAAAGCTTAACCCTTCATGGCAATATGATATTAAATGGCATTAAAGCTTAACCCTTCTTATATATATACAAATACAGCAATGTTAAAGTTTGAATGCTAATGCTAACTTGCTAATGCTAGCGATCTAATGCTAGTGCTAATATCTTGTCATTTTCTTACTGTACTTGTCCTCTATGATGGAAACAAGAGATCAGAAGGCATTAAAGCATAACCCTTCATGGCAATATGAGATTAAATGGCATTAAAGCTTAACCCTTCTTGTATATATACAAATACAGCAATGTTAAAGTTTGAATGCTAATGCTAATTTGCTAATGCTTACGATCTAATGCTAGTGCTAATATCTGGTAAATTTCAAACTGTACGTGTCCTCTATGATGGAAATAAGAGATCAGATGGCATTAAAGCATAACCCTTCATGGGATTATGAGATTAAATGGCATTAAAGCTTAACCCTTCTTGTATAAATGCAATTACAGCAATGTTAAAGTTTGAATGCTAATGCTAACTTGCTAATGCTAACGATCTAATGCTAGTGCTAATATCTTGTCATTTTCATACTGTACGTGTCCTCTATGATGGAAATAAGAGAGCACATGGCATTAAAGCATAACCCTTCATGGGAATATGAGATTAGATTGCATTAAAGCTTAACTCTTCTTGTAAATATGCAAATACAGTCATGTTAAAGTTTGAATGTTAATGCTAGCCATCTAATGCTAGTGCTAATATCTGGTCATTGTCTTACTGTATGTGTCCTCTATGATGGAAATAAGAGATCAGATGACATTAAAGCATAACCCTTCATGGCAATATTAGATTAAATGGCATTATAGCTTAACCCTTCTTGTATATATTTTCAAATACAGCAATGTGAAAGTTTGAATGCTAATGCTAACTCACTAATTCTAGCGATCTAATGCTAATGCTAATATCTGGTCATTTTCATATTGTACGTGTCCTCTATGATGGAAATAAGAGATCAGATGGCATTAAAGCATAACCCTTCATGGCAATTTGAGATTAAATGGCATTAAAGCTTAACCCTTCTTGTATATATACAAATACAGCAATGTTAAAGTTTGAATGCTAATGCTAACTTGCTAATGCTAGCGATCTAATGCTAGTGCAAATATATGGTCATTTTCATGCTGTACGTGTCCTCTATGATGGAAATAAGAGATCAGATGGCATTAAAGCATATCCCTTCATGGCAATTTGAGATTAATTGGCATTAAAGCTTAACCCTTCTTGTATATATGCAAATACAGCAATGTTAAAGTTTGAATGCTTATGCTAACTTAGTAATGCTAACGATCTAATACTAGTGCTAATATCTGATCATTGTCATACTGTACGTGTCCTCTTTGATGGTAATAATTTATCACATGCGATTTAACCATATCCCTTCATGGTAATATGTGATTAGATGGCATTAAAGCTTAACCCATCATGGGAATATGAGATTAAATGGCAATAAAGATTAACCCTTCTTGTATATATGCAAATACAGCAATGTTAAAGTTTGAATGCTAATGCTAATTTTCTAATGCTAGTGATTTAATGTTAGTGCTAATATCTGGTCATTTTCCTACTGTCCGAGTCCTCTATGATGGAAATAAGTGATCACATGGCATCAAAGCATAACCCTTCATGGGAATATGAGATTAGATGGCATTAAAGCTTACCCTTCATGGCAATATGAGATTAAATGGCATTAAAGCTTAACCCTTCTTGTATATATTCAATACAGCAATGTTAAAGTTTGAATGTTAATGCTAACTTGCTAATGCTTACGATCAAATGCTAGTGCTAATATCTGGCCATTTTCATACTGTACGTGTCCTCTATGATGGAAATAAGAGATCAGATGGCATTAAAGCACAACCCTTCATGGGAATATGAGATTAAATGGCATTAAAGCTTAACCCTTCTTGTATATATGCAAATACAGCAATGTTAATGTTTGAATGCTAATGCTAACTTGCTAATGCTTACGATCTAATGATAGTGCTAATATCTGGCCATTTTCATACTGTACGTGTCCTCGATGATGGTAATAAGATATCAGATGGCATTAAAGCACAACCCTTCATGGGAAGATGAGATTAAATGGCATTAAAGCTTAACCCTTCTTGTATATATGCAAATACAGCAATGTTAATGTTTCAATGCTAATGCTAACTTGATAATGCTTGCGATTTAATGTATGTGCTAATATCTGGTCATTTTCATACTGTACGTGTCCTCTGATGGAAATAAAAGATCAGATGGCATTAAAGCATAACCCATCATGGGAATATGAGATTAAATGGCAATTAAGCTTAACCCTTCTTGTATATATACAAATACAGCAATGTAAAAGTTTGAATGCTAATGCTAACTTGCAAATGCTAACAATCTAATGCTAGTGCTAATATCTGGTAATTTTCATACTGTACGTGTCCTCTATGATGGTAATAAGATATCAGATGGCATTAAAGCACAACCCTTCATGGGACTATGTGATTAGATGACATTAAAGCTTAACCCGTCTAATATATTTGCAAATAAAGCACTGTTAAAGTATGAATGCTAATGCTAACCTGCTAATGCTAACGATCTAATGCTAGTGCTAATATCTGGTCATTTTCATACTGTACGTGTCCTCTATGATGGAAATAAGAGATCAGATGGCATTAAAGCATAACCCTTCATAGGAATATGAGAATAAATGCCATTAAAGCTTAACCCTTCTTGTATATATGCAAATACTGCAATGTTAAAGTTTGAATGCTAATGCTAATTTGCTAATGCTAGTGATTTAATGTCAATTCTAATATCTGGTCATTTTCATATTGTACGTGTCCTCTATGATGGAAATAAGAGATCACATGTCATCAAAGCATAACCCTTCATGGGAATATGAGATTAGATGGCATGAAAGCTTAACACTTCTTGTAAATATGCAAATACAGTCATGTTAAAGTTTGAATGCTAATGCTAGCCATCTAATGCTAGTGCCAATATCTGGTCATTGTCATACTGTATGTGTCCTCTATGATGGAAATAAGAGATCAGATTGCATGAAAGCATAACCCTTCATGGCAATATGAGATTAAATAGCATTAAAGCTTAACCCTTCTTGTATATATACAAATACAGCAATGTTAAAGTTTGAATGCTAATGCTAACTTGCTAATGCTTACAATCTAATGCTAGTGCTAATATCTTGTCATTTTCATACTGTACGTGTCCTCTATGATGGAAATAAGAGAGCAAATGGCATCAAAGCATAACCCTTCATGGGAATATGAGATTAGATGGCATTAAAGCTTAACTCTTCTCGTAAATATGCAAATACAGTCATGTTAAAGTTTGAATACTAATATTAGCCATTTAATGCTAGTGCTAATATCTGGTCATTGTCATACTGTATGTGTCCTCTATGATGGAAATAAGAAATCAGATGGCATTCAAGCATAACCCTTCATGGCAATATGAGATTAAATGGCATTAAAGCTTAACCCTTCTTGTAAATATATTCAAATACAGCAATGTGAAAGTTTGAATGCTAATGCTAACTTACTAATTTTAGCGATCTAATGCTAATGCTAATATCTGGTCATTTTCATATTGTACTTGTCCTCTATGATGGAAATAAGAGATCAGATGGCATTAAAGCATAACCCTTCATGGCAATTTGAGATTAAATAGCATTAAAGCTTAACCCTTCTTGTATATATAGAAATACAGCAATGTTAAAGTTTGAATGCTAATGCTAAATTGCTAATGCTAGCGATCTAATGCTAGTGCAAATATCTGGTCATTTTCATACTGTACGTGACCTCTATGATGGAAATAAGAGATCAGATGGCATTAAAGCTTAACCCTTCATGGGATTATGAGATTAAATGGCATTAAAGCTGAACCCTACTTGAATAGATGCAAATACAGCAATGTTAAAGTTTGAATGCTGATGGTAACTTGGTAATGCTAGCGATCTAATACTAGTGCTAATATCTGATCATTTTCATACTGTACGTGTCCTCTTTGATTGTAATAATTGATCACATAGCATTTAAGCATATCCCTTCATGGGAATATGTGATTAGATGGCATTAAAGCATAACCCTTCTTATATATTTGCAAATACTGTGATGTTAAAGTTTGAATGCTAATGCTAACTTGCTAATGCTAGCCATCTAATGCTATTGCTAATATCTGGTCATTGTCATACTGTATGTGTCCTCTATGATGGAAATAAGAGATCAGATGGCATTAAAACATAACCCTTCATGGGATTATGAGATTAAATGGCATTAAAGCTTTACCCTTTTTGTATAAATGCAAATACAGCAATGTTAAAGTTTGAATGCTAATGCTAACTTGCTAATGCTAACGATCTAATGCTAGTGCTAATATCTTGTCATTTTCATACTGTACGTGTCCTCTATGATGGAAATAAGAGAGCACATGGCATTAAAGCATAACCCTTCATGGGAATATGAGATTAGATTGCATTAAAGCTTAACTCTTCTTGTAATATACAAATACATCAATGTTAAAGTTTGAATGCTAATGCTAACTTGCTAATGCTTACGATCTAATGCAAGTGCTAATATCTGGCCATTTTCATACTGTACGTGTCCTCTATGATGGAAATAAGAGATCAGATGGCATTAAAGCATAACCCTTCATGGCAATATGAGATTAAATGCCATAAAAGCTTAACCCTTCTTGTAATATACAAATACAGCAATGTTAAAGTTTGAATGCTAATGCTAACTTGCTAATGCTTACGATCTAATGCTAGTGCTAATATCTGGCCATTTTCATACTGTACGTGTCCTCTATGATGGTAATAAGATATCAGATGGCATTAAAGCACAACCCTTCATGGGAATATGAGATTAAATGGCATTAAAGCTTAACCCTTCTTGAATACATGCAAATACAGCAATGTTAATGTTTGAATGCTAATGCTAACTTGCTAATGCTTGCGATTTAATGTTAGTGCTAATATCTGGTCATTTTCATACTGTACGTGTCCTCTATGATGGAAATAAGAGATCAGATGGCATTAAAGCATAACCCTTCATGGGATTAAGAGATTAAATGGCATTAAAGCTTAACCCTTCTTGTATATATGCAAATACAGCAATGTTAAAGTTTGAATGCTTATGCTAACTTGGTAATGCTAACGATCTAATACTAGTGCTAATATCTGATCATTGTCATACTGTACGTGACCCCTTTGATGGTAATCATTGATCACATGGCATTTAAGCATATCCCTTCATGGGAATATGTGATTAGATGGCAATTAAGCTTAACCCTTCTTGTATATATGCAAATACAGTGATGTTAAAGTTTGAATGCTAATGCTAACTTGCTAATGCTAGCCATCTAATGCTTTTGCTAATAACTTGTCATTGTCATACTGTATGTGTCCTCTATTATGTAAATAAGAGATCAGATTGCAATAAAGCATAACCCTTCATGGCAATATGATATTAAATGGCATTAAATCTTAACCCTTCTAATATGCAAATAAAGCACTGTTAAAGTTTGAATGCTAATGCTAACTTGCTAATGCTTACGATCTAATGCTAGTGCTAATATCTGGTCATTTTCATACTGTACGTGTCCTCTATGATGGAAATAAGAGATCAGATGGCATTAAAGCATAACCCTTCATGGGAATATGAGATTAAATGGCATTAAAGCTTAACCCTTCTTGTTTATATGCAAATACAGCAATGTTAAAGTTTGAATGCTAATGCTAATTTGCTAATGCTAGTGATTTAATGTTAGTGCTAATATCTGGTCATTTTCATACTGTTCGAGTCCTCTATGATGGAAATAATTGATCACATGGCATCAAAGCATAACCCTTCATGAGAAAATGAGATTAGATGGCATTAAAGCTTAACACTTCTTGTATATATGCAAATACATCAATGTTCAAGTTTGAATGCTAATGCTAACTTGCTAATGCTAGCGATTTAATGTCAGTTCTAATATCTGGTCATTTTCATATTGTACGTGTCCTCTATGATGGAAATAAGACATCACATGGCATCAAAACATAACCCTTCATGGGAATATGAGATTAGATGGCATGAAAGCTTAACCCTTCTTGTAAATATGCAAATACAGTCATGTTAAAGTTTGAATGCTAATGCTAGCGATCTAATGCTAGTGCTAATATCTGGTCATTGTCATACTGTATGTGTCCTTTATGATGGAAATAAGAGATCAGATGGCATTAAAGCATAACCCTTCATGGCAATATGAGATTAAAGAGCATTAAAGCTTAACCCTTCTTGTATATATACAAATACAGCAATGTTAAAGTTTGAATGCTAATGCTAACTAGCTAATGCTAACGATCTAATGCTAGTGCTAATATCTTGTCATTTTCATACTGTACGTGTCCTCTATGATGGAAATAAGAGATCAGATGACATTAAAGCATAACCCTTTCATGGCAATTTGAGATTAAATAGAATTAAAGCTTAACCGTTCTTGTTTATATACAAATACAGCAATGTTAAAGTTTGCAATGTTAAAGATCTAATGCTAGTGCTAATATCTGGTCATTTTCATCCTGTACTTGTCCTCTATGATGGAAATAAGAGATCAGATGGCATTAAAGCTTAACCCATCATGGGAATATGAGATTAAATGGCATTAAAGCTTAACCCTTGTTGTATATATACAAATACAGCAATGTTAAAGTTTGAATGCTAATGCTAACTTACTAATGCCTACGATCTAATGCTAGTGCTAATATCTGGTAATTTTCATACTGTACGTGTCCTCTATGATGGTAATAAGATATCAGATGGCATTAAAGCACAACCCTTCATGGGAATATGAGATTTATTGGCATTAAAGCTTAACCCTTCTTGTATAAATGCAAATACAGCAATGTTAATGTTTGAATGCTTATGCTAACTTGCTAATGCTAGCGATTTAATGTTAGTGCTAATATCTGGTCATTTTCATACTGTACGTGTCCTCTATGATGGAAATAAGAGAGCACATTGCAGCAAAGCATAACCCTTCATGGGAATATGAGATTAGATGGCTTTAAAGCTTAACTCTTCTTGTAAATATGCAAATACAGTCATGTTAAAGTTTGAATGCTAATGCTAGCCATCTAATGCTAGTGCTAATATCTGGTCATTGTCATACTGTATGTGTCTTCAATGATGGAAATAAGAGATCAGATGGCATTAAAGCATAACCCTTCATGGCAATATGATATTAAATGGCATTATAGCTTAACCCTTCTTGTATATATTTTCAAATACAGCAATGTGAAAGTTTGAATGCTAATGCTAACTTACTAATTCTAGCGATCTAATGCTAATGCTAATATCTGTTCATTTTCATATTGTACGTGTCCTCTATGATGGAAATAATTGATCACATGGCATTTAAGCATATCCCTTCATGGGAATATGTGATTAGATGGCATTAAAGCATAACCCTTCTTGTATATATGCAAATACAGTGATAGTTTGATAATTAAATGGCATTATAGCTAATAATTGTCCCTCTATGATGTATATTGCAAATTCAGCAATGTTAAATGGAATTAATGCTAACCCTTCTAATATATTTTCAAATAAAATGTTAGTTTGATTTAATGTTAATGCTGCTAATATCTGGTCATTTTCACACTGTACGAGTCCTATATGATGGAAATAAGTGATCACATGCCATCAAAGCATAACCCTTCATGGGAATATGAGATTAGATGGCATTAAAGCTTAACCCTTCTTGTATATATGCAAATACATCAATGTTAAAGTTTGAATGCTAATGCTAATTTGCTAATGCTAGTGATTTAATGTTAATGCTAATATCTGGTCATTTTCATATTGTACGTGTCCTCTATGATGGAAATAAGAGATCACATGGCATCAAAGCATAACCCTTCATGGGACTATGAGCTTAGATGGCATGAAAGCTTAACCCTTCTTGTAAATATGCAAATACAGTCATGTTAAAGTTTGAATGCTAATGCTAGCGATCTAATGCTAGTGCTAATATCTGGTCATTGTCATACTGTATGTGTCCTTTATGATGGAAATAAGAGATCAGATGGCATTAAAGCATAACCCTTCATGGCAATATGAGATTAAATAGCATTAAAGCTTAACCCTTCTTGTATATATACAAATACAGCAATGTTAAAGTTTGAATGCTAATGCTAACTTGCTAATGCTAACGATCTAATGCTAGTGCTAATATCTTGTCATTTTCAAACTGTACGTGTCCTCTATGATGGAAATAAGAGATCAGATGACATTAAAGCATGACCCTTTCATGGCAATTTGAGATTAAATAGAATTAAAGCTTAACCGTTCTTGTTTATATACAAATACAGCAATGTTAAAGTTTGCATGCTACTGCAAACTTGCTAACGCTAACGATCTAATGCTAGTGCTAATATCTGGTCATTTTCATCCTGTACTTGTCCTCTATGATGGAAATAAGAGATCAGATGGCATTAAAGCTTAACCCATCATGGGAATATGAGATTAAATGGCATTAAAGCTTAACCCTTGTTGTATATATACAAATACAGCAATGTTAAAGTTTGAATGCTAATGCTAACTTACTAATGCCTACGATCTAATGCTAGTGCTAATATCTGGTAATTTTCATACTGTACGTGTCCTCTATGATGGAAATCAGATATCAGATGGCATTAAAGCACAACCCTTCATGGGGAATATGAGATTAAATGGCATTAAAGCTAACCCTTCTAATATAAATGCAAATAAAGCAATGTTAAATGTTTGAATGCTTATGCTAACTTGCTAATGCTAACGATTTAATGTTAGTGCTAATATCTGGTCATTTTCATACTGTACGTGTCCTCTATGATGGAAATAAGAGAGCACATTGCAGCAAAGCATAACCCATCATGGAATATGAGATTAGATGGCATTAAAGCTAACCCTTCTTGTAAATATACAAATACAGTCATGTTAAAGTTTGAATGCTAATGCTAACTAATTACTAATATCTGGTCATTGTCATACTGTAAATGATGGAAATAAGAGATCAGATGGCATTAAAGCATAACCCTTCATGGCAATATGATATTAAATGGCATTATAGCTTAACCCTTCTTGTATATATTTTCAAATACAGCAATGTGAAAGTTTGAATGCTAATGCTAACTTACTAATTCTAGATCTAATGCTAATGCTAATATCTGGTCATTTTCATATTGTACGTGTCCCTTGATGGAAATAATTGATCACATGGCATTTAAGCATATCCCTTCATGGGAATATGTGATTAGATGGCATTAAACTTAACCCTTCTTGTATATATGCAAATACAGTGATGTTAAAGTTTGAATGCTAATGCTAAATTGCTAATGCTAGCCATCTAATGCTATTGCTAATATCTGGTCATTGTCATACTGTATGTGTCCTCTATGATGTAAATAAGAGATCAGATTAAAGCATAACCCTTCGCGGCAAATATGAGATTAAATGGAATTCAAAAGTTTGGTCTAATATATATGCAAATAAAGCACTGTTAAAGTTTGAATGCTAATACTAACGATCTAATGCTAGTGCTAATATCTGGTCATTTTCACACTGTACGAGTCCTATATGATGGAAATAAGTGATCACATGCCATCAAAGCATAACCCTTCATGGGAATATGAGATTAGATGGCATTAAAGCTTAACCCTTCTTGTATATATGCAAATACATCAATGTTAAAGTTTGAATGCTAATGCTAATTTGCTAATGCTAGTGATTTAATGTTAATGCTAATATCTGGTCATTTTCATATTGTACGTGTCCTCTATGATGGAAATAAGAGATCACATGGCATCAAAGCATAACCCTTCATGGGACTATGAGCTTAGATGGCATGAAAGCTTAACCCTTCTTGTAAATATGCAAATACAGTCATGTTAAAGTTTGAATGCTAATGCTAGCCATCTAATGCTAGTGCTAATATCTGGTCATTGTCATACTGTATGTGTCCTTTATGATGGAAATAAGAGATCAGATGGCATTAAAGCATAACCCTTCATGGCAATATGAGATTAAATAGCATTAAAGCTTAACCCTTCTTGTATATATTTACAAATACAGCAATGTTAAAGTTTGAATGCTAATGCTAACTTGTTAATGCTAACGATCTAATTAGTGCTAATATCTTGTCATTTTCAAACTGCACGCGGTCCTCTATGATGGAAATAAGAGATCAGATGACATTAAAGCATAACCCTTTCATGGCAATTAGAGATTAAATAGAATTGAAGCTTAACCCTTCTTGTTTATATACAAATACAGCAATGTTAAAGTTTGCATGCTAATGCTAACTTGGAAATCTAATGCTAGTGCAAATATCTGGTCATTTTCATACTGTAATGCGGTCCTCTATGATGGAAATAAGAGATCAGATGGCATTAAAGCATAACCCTTCATGGGATTATGAGATTAAATGGCATTAAAGCTTAACCCTTCTTGTATATATGCAAATACAGCAATGTTAAAATTTGAATGCTTATGCTAACTTGCTAATGCTAACGATCTAATGCTAGTGCTAATATCTTGTCATTTTCATCCTGTACGTGTCCTCTATGATGGAAATAAGAGATCAGATGGCATTTAAGCATAACCCATCATGGGAATATGAGATTAAATGGCATTAAAGCTTAACCCTTGTTCTATATACAAATATGCAAATAAAGAACTTGAATGTTTGCTAACTTACTAATGCCTAACGATCTAATGCTAGTGCTAATATCTGGTAATTTTCAAACTGTAACGTGTCCTCTATGATGGAAATAAGATATCAGATGGCATTAAAGCATAACCCATCATGGGAATATGAGATTAAATGGCATTAAAGCTTAACCCTTCTTGTATATATGCAAATACAGCAATGTTTAAAGTTTGAATGCTAAGCTAATTTGCTAATGCTAGTGATTTAATGTTAGTGCTAATATCTGGTCATTTTCATACTGTACGTGTCCTCTATGATGGAAATAAGAGATCACATTGCAGCAAAGCATAACCCTTCATGGGGAATATGAGATTAGATGGCATTAAAGCTTAACTCTTCTTGTAAATATGCAAATACAGTCATGTTAAAGTTTGAATGCTAATGCTAGCCACCTAATGCTAGTGCTAATATCTGGTCATTGTCATACTGTATGTGTCTTCAATGATGGAAATAAGAGATCAGATGGCATTAAAGCATAACCCTTCATGGCAATATGATATTAAATGGCATTAAAGCTTAACCCTTCTTGTATATATTTTCAAATACAGTAATGTGAAAGTTTGAATGAATGCTAACTTGCATTAATTCTAGCGATCTAATGCTAATGCTAATATCTGTTCATTTTCATATTGTATGTGTCCTCTATGATGGAAATAATTGATCACATGGCATTTAAGCATATCCCTTCATGGGAATATGTGATTAGATGGCATTAAAGCATAACCCTTCATGGCAATATGATATTAAATGGCATTATAGCTTAACCCTTCTTGTATATATGCAAATTCAGCAATGTTAAAGTTTGAATGCTAATGCTAATTTTCTAATGCTAGTGATTTAATGTTAGTGCTAATATCTGGTCATTTTCACACTGTACGAGTCCTATATGATGGAAATAAGTTATCACATGCCATCAAAGCATAACCCTTCATGGGAATATGAGATTAGATGGCATTAAAGCTTAACCCTTCTTGTATATATGCAAATACATCAATGTTAAAGTTTGAATGCTAATGCTAATTTGCTAATGCTAAGTGATTTAATGTTAATGCTAATATCTGGTCATTTTTCATATTGTAACGTGTCCTCTATGATGGAAATAAGAGATCACATGGCATCAAAGCATAACCCTTCATGGGAATTTGAGATTAGATGCCATGAAAGCTAACCCTTCTTGTAAATATGCAAATACAGTCATGTTAAAAGTTTGAATGCTGGCGATCTAATGCTAGTGCTAATATCTGGTCATTGTCATACTGTATGTGTCCTTTATGATGGAAATAAGAGATCAGATGGCATTAAAGCATAACCATTCATGGCAATATAAGATTAAATAGCATTAAAAGCTTAACCCTTCTTGTATATATACAAATACAGCAATGTTAAAGTTTGAATGCTAATGCTAACTTGCTAATGCTAAAGATCGAATGCTAGTGCTAATATCTTGTCATTTTCATACTGTACGTGTCCTCTATGATGGAAATAAGAGATCAGATGGCATTAAAGCATAACCCTTTCATGGCAATTTGAGATTAAATAGAATTAAAGCTTAACCCTTCTTGTATATATACAAATACAGCAATGTTAAAGTTTGAATGATAATGCTAACTTGCTAATGCTAGCGATCTAATGCTAGTGCAAATATCTGGTCATTTTCATACTGTACGTGTCCTCTATGATGGAAATAAGAGATCAGATGGCATTAAAGCATAACCCTTCATGGGATTATGAGATTAAATGGCATTAAAGCTTAACCCTTCTTGTATATATGCAAATACAGTAATGTTAAAGTTTGAATGCTTATGCTAATTTTCTAATGCTAACGATCTAATGCTAGTGCTAATATCTGGTCATTTTCATTCTGTACGTGTCCTCTATGATGGAAATCAGAGATCAGATGGCATTAAAGCTTAACCATTCATGGCAATATAAGATTAAATGGCATGAAAGCTTAACCCTTCTAATATATATGCAAATAAAGCACTGTTAAAGTTTGAATGCTAATGCTAACTTGCTAATGCTAACGATCTAATGCTAGTGCTAATATCTGGTCATTTTCATACTGTACGTGTCCTCTATGATGGAAATAGGATATCAGATGGCATTAAAGCATAACCCATCATGGCAATATGAGATTAAATGGCATTGAAGCTTAACCCTTGTTGTATATATACAAATACAGCAATGTTAAAGTTTGAATGCTAATGCTAACTTACTAATGCTTACGATCTAATGCTAGTGCTAATATCTGGTAATTTTCATACTCTACGTGTCCTCTATCATGGTAATAAGATATCAGATGGCATTAAAGCACAACCCTTCATGGGAATATGAGATTAAATGGCATTAAAGCTTAACCCTTCTTGTATACATGCAAATACAGCAATGTTAATATTTGAATGCTAATGCTAACTTGCTAATGCTAGCGATTTAATGTTAGTGCTAATATCTGGTCATTTTCATACTGTACGTGTCCTCTATGATGGAAATAAGAGATCAGATGGCATTAAAGCATCACCCTTCATGGCAATATGAGATTAAATGGCATTAAAGCTTAACCATTCCTGTATATATACAAATACAGCAATGTTAAAGTTTGAATGCAAATGCTAACTTGCTAATGCTTACAATCTAATGCTAGTGCTAATATCTGGCCATTTTCATACTGTACGTGTCCTCTATGATGGTAATAAGATATAAGATGGCATTAAAGCACAACCCTTCATGGGAATATGAGATTAAATGGCATTAAAGCTTAACCCTTCTTGTATACATGCAAATACGGCAATGTTAATGTTTGAATGCTAATGCTATCTTGCTAATGCTAGCGATTTAATGTTAGTGCTAATATCTAGTCATTTTCATACTGTACGTGTCCTCTATGATGGAAATAAGAGATCAGATGGCATTAAAGCATAACCCTTCATGGGATTGAGAGATTAAATGGCATTAAAGCTTAACCCTTCTTGTATATATGCAAATACAGCAATGTTAAAGTTTGAATGCTTATGCTAACTTGGTAATGCTAGCGATCTAATACTAGTGCTAATATCTGATCATGTTCATCCTGTACGTGACCTCTTTGATGGTAATAATTGATCACATGGCATTTCAGCATATACCTTCATGGGAATATGTGATTAGATGGCATTAAAGCTTAACCCTTCTTGTATATATGCAAATACAGTGATGTTAAAGTTTGAATGCTAATGCTAACTTGCTAATGCTAGCCATCTAATGCTTTTGCTAATATCTGGTCATTGTCATACTGTATGTGTCCTCTATGATGTAAATAAGAGATCAGATTGCAATAAAGCATAACCCTTCATGGCAATATGATATTAAATGGCATTAAATCTTAATCCTTCTAATATGCAAATAAAGCACTGTTAAAGTTTGAATGCTAATGCTAACTTGCTAATGCTAACGATCTAATGCTAGTGCTAATATCTGGTCATTTTCATACTGAACATGTCCTCTATGATGGAAATAAGAGATCAGATGGCATTAAAGCATAACCCTTCATGGGATTCAGAGATTAAATGGCATTAAAGCTTAACCCTTCTTGTATATATGCAAATACAGCAATGTTAAAGTTTGAATGCTAATGCTAATTTGCTAATGCTAGTGATTTGATGTTAGTGCTAATATCTGGTGATTTTCATACTGTACGAGTCCTCTATGATGGAAATAAGTGATCACATGGCATCAAAGCATAACCCTTCATGTGAATATGAGATTAGATGGCATTAAAGCTTAACACTTCTTGTATATATGCAAATAAATCAATGTTCAAGTTTGAATGCTAATGCTAACTTGCTAATGCTAACGATCTAATGCTAGTGCTAATATCTTGTCATTTTCATACTGTACGTGTCCTCTATGATGGAAATAAGAGAGCACATGGCATTAAAGCATAACCCTTCATGGGAATATGAGATTAGATTGCATTAAAGCTTAACTCTTCTTGTAAATATGCAAATACAGTCATGTTAAAGTTTGAATGTTAATGCTAGCCATCTAATGCTAGTGCTAATATCTGGTCATTGTCTTACTGTATGTGTCCTCTATGATGGAAATAAGAGATCAGATGACATTAAAGCATAACCCTTCATGGCAATATTAGATTAAATGGCATTATAGCTTAACCCTTCTTGTATATATTTTCAAATACAGCAATGTTAAAGTTTGAATGCTAATGCTAATTTGCTAATGCTAGCGATCTAATGCTAGTGCTAATATCTGGTCATTGTCATACTGTATGTGTCCGTTATGATGGAAATAAGAGATCAGATGGCATTAAAGCATTACCCTTCATGGCAATATGAGATTAAATAGCATTAAAGCTTAACCCTTCTTGTACATATACAAATACAGCAATGTTAAAGTTTGAATGCTAATGCTAACTTGCTAATGCTAACGATCTAATGCTAGTGCTAATATCTTGTCATTTTCATACTGTACGTGTCCTCTATGATGGAAATAAGAGATCAGATGGCATTAAAGCATAACCCTTTCATGGCAATTTGAGATTAAATAGAATTAAATCTTAACACTTCTTTTATATATACAAATACAGCAATGTTAAAGTTTGAATACGAATGCTAACTTGCTAATGCTAGCGATCTAATGCTAGTGCAAATATCTGGTCATTTTCATACTGTACGTGTCCTCTATGATGGAAATAAGAGATCAGATGGCATTAAAGCATAACCCATCATGGGATTATGAGATTAAATGGCATTAAAGCTTAACCCTTCTTGTATATATGCAAATACAGCAATGTTAAAGTTTGAATGCTTATGCTAACTTGCTAATGCTAACGATCAAATGCTAGTGCTAATATCTGATCATTTTCATACTGTACGTGTCCTCTATGATGGAAATAAAGAGATCAGATGGCATTAAAGCATAACCCATCATGGGAATATGAGATTAAATGGCATTAAAGCTTAACCCTTCTTGTATATATACAAATACAGCAATGTTAAAGTTTGAATGCTAATGCTAACTTGCTAATGCTACAATCTAATGCTAGTGCTAATATCTGGTAATTTTTTCATACTGTACGTGTCCTCTATGATGGAAAATAAGATATCAGATGGCATTAAAGCACAACCCTTCATGGGAATATGAGATTAAATGGCATTAAAGCTTAACCCTTCTTGGGACATACAAATACAGCATTGTTAATGTTTGAATTAAACTTGCTAATGCTAGTGATTTAATGTTAGTGCTAATATCTGGTCATTTTAATTCTTGTCCTCTATGATGGAAATAAGAGATCAGATGGCATTAAAATCACCCTTCATGGCAATTTGAATGATTAAATGGCATTAAAAGCTAACCCTTCTTTGTATACAAATACAGCAATGTTAAAGTTTGAATGATAATGCTAACTTGCTAAATACATCTAATCTAGTGTCATTTGGCCATTTTCATTGTACGTGTGTCCTCTATGATGGAAATAAGATGGCCTTAAAAAGCTCAACCCTTCATGGGAATATATGATTAAATGGCATTAAAAACCCTTCTTGTATACATGCAAATTCAGCAATGTTGATGTTTGAAATTAACTTGCTAATGCTAGCGATTAAAAGCTAATATCTGGTCATTTCCATATTCTTCCTCTATGATGGAAATATCAGATGGCATTAAAATAACATGGCAATTTGAGATTAAATAGAATTAAAGCTTATCCATTTTGTATATATACAAATAAGCAATGTTAAGTTTGTGCTAACTTTTGCTAATGCTAGCGATCTAATGCTAGTGCAAATATCTGGTCATTTTCATCACTGTACGTGTCCTCTATGATGGAAATAAGAGATCTGATGGCATTAAAGCATAACCCTTCATGGGATTATGAGATTAAATGGCATTAAAGCTTCACCCTTCTTGTATACATGAAAATACAACAATGTTAAAGTTTGAATGCTTATGCTAACTTGCTAATGCTAACGATCTAATGCTAGTGCTAATATCTGGTCATTTTCATACTGTACATGTCCTCTATGATGTAAATAAGAGATCAGATGGCATTAAAACATAACCCATCATGGGAATATGAGATTAAATGGCATTATAGCTTAACCCTTCTTGTATATATTTTCAAATACAGCAATGTGAAAGTTTGAATGCTAATGCTAATTTACTAATTCTAGCGATCTAATGCTAATGCTAATATCTGGTCATTTTCATATTGTACGTGTCCTCTATGATGGAAATAATTGATCACATGGCATTTAAGCATATCCCTTCATGGGAATATGTGATTAGATGGCATTAAAGCTTAACCCTTCTTGTATATATGCAAATACAGTGATGTTAAAGTTTGAATGCTAATGCTACCTTGCCAATGCTAGCCATCTAATGCTATTGCTAATATCTGGTCATTGTCATACTGTATGTGTCCTCTATGAATAAATAAGAGATCAGATTGCATTAAAAGCATAACCCTTCATGGCAATATGAGATTAAATGGCATTAAAGCTTAACCCTTCTAATATATATGCAAATAAAGCACTGTTAAAGTTTGAATGCTAATGCTAACGATCTAATGCTAGTGCTAATATCTGGTCATTTTCAAACTGTACGTGTCCTCTATGATGGAAATAAGAGATCAGATGGCATTAAAGCATAACCCATCATGGGAATATGAGATTAAATGGCATTAAAGCTTAACCCTTCTTGTATATATGCAAATACAGCAATGTTAAAGTTTGAATGCTAATGCTAATTTGCTAATGCTAGTGATTTAATGTTAGTGCTAATATCTGGTCATTTTCATACTGTACGAGTCCTATATGATGGAAATAAGTGATCACATGGCATCAAAGCATAACCCTTCATGGGAATATGAGATTAGATGGCATTAAAGCTTAACCCTTCTTGTATATATGCAAATACATCAATGTTAAAGTTTGAATGCTAATGCTAACTTGCTAATGCTAGCGATTTAATGTCAGTTCTAATATCTGGTCATTTTCATATTGTACGTGTCCTCTATGATGGAAATAAGAGATCACATGGCATCAAAGCATAACCCTTCATGGGAATATGAGATTAAATGGCATTAAAGCTTAACCCTTCTTGTAAATATGCAAATACAGTCATGTTATAGTTTGAATGCTAATGCTAATGCTAGCTTACGATCTAATGCTAGTGCTAATATCTGGTCATTTTCATACTGTTTGTGTCCTCTATGATGGAAATAAGAGATCAGATGGCATTAAAGCACAACCCTTCATGGGAATATGAGATTAAATGGCATTAAAAGCTTAACCCTTCTTGTAAAAATGCAAATACAGCAATGTTATAGTTTGAATGAATGCTAATACTACGATCTAATGCTAATGCTAATATCTGGTCATTTTCATACTGTTTGTGTCCTCTATGATGGAAATAAGAGATCAGATGGCATTAAAGCATAACCCTTCATGCAAATATGAGATTAAATGGCATTAAAGCTTAACCTTCTTAATATATATGCAAATACAGCAATGTTAAAGTTTGAATGCTAATGCTAACTTACTAATGCTAGCGATCTAATGCTAGTGCTAATATCTGGTCATTTTCATATTGTATGTGTCCTCTATGATGGAAATAAGAGATCAGATGGCATTAAAAGCATAACCCATCATGGGAATATGAGATTAAATGGCATTAAGCTTAACCCTTCTTGTATATATGCAAATACAGCAATGTTAAAGTTTGAATGCTAATGCTAACTTAATAATGCTAGCGATTTAATGTTAATGCTAATATCTGGTCATTTTCATACTGTATGCGTGTCCTATATGATGGAAATAATTGATCACATGGCATTAAAGCATAACCCTTCATGGGAATATGAGATTAAATGGCATTAAAGCTTAACCCTTCTTGTATATATGCAAATACATCAATGTTAAAGTTTGAATGCTAATGCTAACTTGCTAATGCTAGCCATCTAATGCTAGTGCTAATATCTGGCTTCATTTTCATACTGTATGTTCTATGATGGTAATAAGAGATCAGATGGCATTAAAGCATAACCCTTCATGGGAATATGAGATTAAATGGCATTAATGGCTTAAACCTTCTTGTATATATGCAAATACAGCAATGTTAATGTTTGAATGCTAATGCTAACTTTTAATGCTAGCGATTTAATGCTATGGTGCTAATATCTGGTAATTTTCATACTGTATGTGTCCTCTATGATGGAAATAAGAGATCAGATGGCATTAAAGCATAACCCTTCATGGGAATATGAGATTAAATGGCATTAAAAGCTTAACCCTTCTTGTATATATGCAAATACAGCAATGTTAAAGTTTGAATGCTATGCTAATTTGGTAATGCTAGTGATCTAATACTAATGCTAATATCTAATCATTCTCATACTGTACGTGTCCTCTATGATGGAAATAATTGATCACATGGCATTTAAGCATAACCCTTCATGGGAATATTGATTAGATGGCATTAAACTTAACCCTTCTTGTATATATTCAAATACAGCAATGTTAAAGTTTGAATGCTAATGCTAACTTGCTAATGCTAGCGATCTAATGCTGTTGCTAATATCTGGTCATTTTCATACTGTTGTGTCCTCTATGATTTAAATAAGAGATCAGATGGCATAAAGCAAAACCCTTCATGGCAATATGATGTTAAATGGCATTAAATCTAAACCTTCTTGTAATATATGCAAATACAGCAATGTTAAAAGTTTGAATGCTAATGCTAACTTGCTAATGCTAATCGATCTAATGCTAGTGCTAATATCTGGTCATTTTCATACAACCCTTCACGTGTCCTCTATGATGGAAATAAGAGATCAGATGGCATTAAAGCATAACCCTTCATGGGATCAAGAGATTAAATGGCATTAAAAGCTTAACCCTTCTTGTATATATGCAAATACAGCAATGTTTAAGTTTGAATGCTAATGCTAATTTGCTAATGCTAGTGATTTAATGCTAGTGCTAATATCTGGTCATTTTCATACTATACGTGTCCTCTATGATGGAAATAAGTGATCACATGGCATTAAAGCATAACCCTTCATGGGAATATGAGATTAAATGGCATTAAAGCTTAACCCTTCTTGTATATTTGCAAATACATCAATGTTAAAGTTTGAATGCTAATGCTAACTTGCTAATGCTAAAGATTTAATGTCAGTTCTAATATCTGGTCATTTTTCATATTGTACGTGTCCTCTATGATGGAAATAAGAGATCACATGGCATCAAAGCATAACCCTTCATGGGAATATGAGATTAGATGGCATTAAAGCTTAACCCTTCTTGTAAATATGCAAATACAGTCATGTTAAAGTTTGAATGCTAATGCTAGCGATCTAAGGCTAGTGCTAATATCTGGTCATTGTCATACTGTATGTGTCCTCTATGATGGAAATAAGAGACCAGATGGCATTAAAGCATAACCCTTCATGGCAATATGAGATTAAATGGCATTAAAGCAACCCTTCTTGTATATATGCAAATACAGCAATGTTAAAGTTTGAATGCTAATGCTAACTTGCTAATGCTACGATCTAATGCTAGTGCTAATATCTTGTCATTTTCATACTGTATGTGTCCTCTATGATGGAAATAGGAGATCAGATGGCATTAAAGCTTAACCCTTCATGGCAATATGAGATTAAATGGCATTAAAGCTTAACCCTTCTTGTATATATACAAACACAGCAATGTTAAAGTTTGAATGCTAATGCTAACTTGCTAATGCTAGCGATCTAATGCTAGTGCTAATATCTGGTCATTTTCATACTGCATGTGTCCTCTATGATGGAAATAAGAGATCAGATGGCATTAAAGCATAACCCATCATGGGATTATGAGATTAAATGGCATTAAAGCTCAACCCTTCTTGTATATATGCAAATACAGCAATGTTAAAGTTTGAATGCTAATGCTAACTTGCTAATGCTGACGATCTAATGCTAGTGCTAATATCTGGTAATTTTCATACTGTACGTGTCCTCTATGATGGAAATAAGAGATCAAATGGCATTAAAGCATAACCCATCATGGGAATATGAGATTAAATGGCATTAAAGCTTAACCCTTCTAATATATATGCAAATAATGCACTGTTAAAGTTTGAATGCTAATTCTAACTTGCTAATGCTAACGATCTAATGCTAGTGCTAATATCTGGTAATTTTCATACTGTACGTGTCCTCTATGATGGAAATAAGAGATCAGCTGGCATTAAAGCATAACCCATCATGGGAATATGAGATTAAATGGCATTAAAAGCTTAACCCTTCTTGTATATATGCAAATACAGCAATGTTAAAGTTTGAATGCTAATGCTAACTTGCTAATGCTACGATCTAATGCTAGTGCTAATATCTGGTAATTTTCATACTGTACGTGTCCTCTATGATGGAAATAAGATATCAGATGGCATTAAAGCACAACCCTTCATGGGAATATGAGATTAAATGGCATTAAAGCTTAACCCTTCTTGTATATATACAAATACAGCAATGTTAATGTTTGAATGCTAATGTTTGCTAATGCATTTAATGTTAATGCTAATATCTGGTCATTTTTCTCTATGATGCTAATGGGATTATGAGATTAAATGGCATTAATGAATACATGCAAATACAGCAATGTTAAAGTTTGAATGCTAATGCTAACTTGCTAATGCTAACGATCTAATGCTGGTGCTAATATCTTGTCATTTTCATACTGTACGTGTCCTCTATGATGGAAATAAGAGAGCACATGGCAGCAAAGCATAACCCTTCATGGGAATATGAGATTAGATGGCATTAAAGCTTAACTCTTCTTGTAAATATGCAAATACAGTCATGTGAAAGTTTGAATGCTAATGCTAGCCATCTAATGCTAGTGCTAATATCTGGCCATTGTCATACTGTATGTGTCCTCTATGATGGCATTAAAGCATAACCCTTCATGGCAATATGAGATTAAATGGCATTATAGCTTAACCCTTCTTGTATATATTTTCAAATACAGCATTGTGAAAGTTTGAATGCTAATGCAAACTTACTAATTCTAGCGATCTAATGCTAATGCTAATATCTGGTCATTTTCATATTGTACGTGTCCTCTATGATGGAAATAATTGATCACATGGCATTTAAGCATATTCCTTCATGGGAATATGTGATTAGATGGCATTAAAGCTTAACCCTTCTTGTATATATGCAAATACAGTTATGTTAAAGTTTGAATGCTAATGCTAACTTGCCAATGCTAGCCATCTAATGCTATTGCTAATATCTGGTCATTGTCATACTGTACGTGTCCTCTATGATGGAAATAAGAGATCAGATGGCATTAAAGCATAACCCTTCATGGGATTATGAGATTAAATGGCATTAAAGCTTAACCCTTCTATATATATATGCAAATACAGCAATGTTAAAGTTTGAATGCTAATGCTAACGATCTAATGCTAGTGCTAATATCTGGTCATTTTCATACTGTACGTGTCCTCTATGATGGAAATAGGAGATCAGATGGCATTAAAGCATAACCCTTCATGGGAATATGAGATTAAATGGCATTAAAGCTTAACCCTTCTTGTATATATACAAATACAGCAATGTTAAAGTTTGAATGCTAATGCTAACTTGCTAATGCTAACGATCTAATGCTAGTGCTAATATCTGGTCATTTTCATACTGTACGTGTCCTCTATGATGGAAATAAGAGATCAGATGGCATTAAAGCACAACCCTTCATGGGAATATGAGATTAAATGGCATTAAAGCTTAACCCTTCTTGTATGTATACAAATACAGCAATGTTAAAGTTTGAATGCTAATGCTAACTTGCTAATGCTAGCGATTTAATGTTAGTGCTAATATCTGGTCATTTTCATACTGTACGTGTCCTCTATGATGGAAATAAGAGAGCACATTGCAGCAAAGCATAACCCTTCATGGGAATATGAGATTAGATGGCATTAAAGCTTAACTCTTCTTGTAAATATGCAAATACAGTCATGTTAAAGTTTGAATGCTAATGCTAGGCATCTAATGCTAGTGCTAATATCTGGTCATTGTCATACTGTATGTGTCTTCTATGATGGAAATAAGAGATCAGATGGCATTAAAGCATAACCCTTCATGGCAATATGAGATTAAATGGCATTAAACTTAACCCTTCTAATATATATGCAAATAAAGCACTGTTAAAGTTTGAATGCTAATGCTAACGATATAATGCTAGTGCTAATATCTGGTCATTTTCAAACTGTACGTGTCCTCTATGATGGAAATAATTGATCAGATGGCATTAAAGCATAACCCTTCATGGGAATATGAGATTAAATGGCATTAAAAGCTTAACCCTTCTTGTATATATGCAAATACAGCAATTTTAAAGTTTGAATGCTAATGCTAATTTGCTAATGCTAGTGATCTAATGCTAATGCTAATATCTGCTCATTTTCATACTGTATGTGTCCTCTATGATGGAAATAAGAGATCACATGGCATCAAAGCATAACCCTTCATGGGAATATGAGATTAGATGGCATTAAAGCTTAACCCTTCTTGTAAATATGCAAATAAAGTCATGTTAAAGTTTGAATGCTAATAATGCTAAAGCGATCTAATGCTAGTGCTAATATCTGGTCATTTTCATACTCTACGTGTCCTTTATGATGGAAATAAGAGATCAGATGGCATTAAAGCATAACCCTTCATGGGAATATGAGATTAAATGGCATTAAAGCTTAACCCTTCTTGTAAATATGCAAATACAGTCATGTTAAAGTTTGAATGCTAATACTAGCGATCTAATGCTAGTGCTAATATCTGGTCATTGTCATACTGTATGTGTCCTCTATGATGGAAATAAGAGATCAGATGGCATTAAAGCATAACCCTTCATGGCAATATGAGATTAAATGGCATTAAAGCTTAACCCTTCTTGTATATATTCAAATACAGCAATGTGAAAGTTTGAATGCTAATGCTAACTTACTAATTCTAGCGATCTAATGCTAATGCTAATATCTGGTCATTTTCATACTGTACGTGTCTCTATGATGGAAATAAGAGATCAGATGGCATTAAAGCATAACCCTTCATGGCAATTTGCGATTAAATGGCATTAAAGCTTAACCCTTCTTGAATATATACAAATACAGCAATGTTAAAGTTTGAATGCAAATGCTAATTTGCTAATGCTAGCGATTTAATGTAAATGCTAATATCTGGTCATTTTCATACTGTATGTGTCCTCTATGATGGAAATAAGAGATCAGATGGCATTAAAGCATAACCCTTCATGGGAATATGAGATTAAATGGCATTAAAGCTTAACCCTTCTTGTATTTATGCAAATACAGCAATGTTCAAGTTTGAATGCTAATGCTAACTTGCTAATGCTAACGATCTAATGCTGGTGCTAATATCTTGTCATTTTCATACTGTACGTGTCCTCTATGATGGAAATAAGAGTGCACATGGCAGCAAAGCATAACCCTTCATGGGAATATGAGATTAGATGGCATTAAAGCTTAACTCTTCTTGTAAATATGCAAATACAGTCATGTTAAAGTTTGAATGCTAATGCTAGCCATCTAATGCTAGTGCTAATATCTGGTCATTGTCATACTGTATGTGTCCTCTATGATGGAAATAAGAGATCAGATGGCATTAAAGCATAACCCTTCATGGCAATATGAGATTAAATGGCATTAAAGCTTAACCCTTCTAATATATATGCAAATAAAGCACTGTTAAAGTTTGAATGCTAATGCTAACGATCTAATGCTAGTGCTAATATCTGGTCATTGTCATACTGTATGTGTCCTCTATGATGGAAATAAGAGATCAGATGGCATTAAAGCATAACCCTTCATGGCAATATGATATTAAATGGCATTATAGCTTAACCCTTCTTGTATATATTTTCAAATACAGCAATGTGAAAGTTTGAATGCTAATGCTAACTTACTAATTCTAGCGATCTAATGCTAATGCTAATATCTGGTCATTTTCATATTGTACGTGTCCTCTATGATGGAAATAATTGATCACATGGCATTTAAGCATATCCCTTCATGGGAATATGTGATTAGATGGCATTAAAGCTTAACCCTTCTAATATATATGCAAATACAGTGATGTTAAAGTTTGAATGCTAATGCTAACTTGCTAATGCTAGCCATCTAATGCTATTGCTAATATCTGGTCATTGTCATACTGTATGTGTCCTCTATGATGTAAATAAGAGATCAGATGGCATTAAAGCATAACCCTTCATGGGAATATGAGATTAAATGGCATTAAAGCTTAACCCTTCTAATATATATGCAAATAAAGTCACTGTTAAAGTTTGAATGCTAATGCTAACGAACTAATGCTAGTGCTAATATCTGGTCATTTTCAAACTGTACGTGTCCTCTATGATGGAAATAAGAGATCAGATGGCATTAAAGCATATCCCATCATGGGAATATGAGATCAAATGGCATTAAAGCTTAACCCTTCTTGTATATATACAAATACAGCAATGTTAAAGTTTGAATACTAATGCTAATTTTGCTAATGCTAGCGATTTAATACTAGTGCAAATATCTGGTCATTTTCATTCTGTATGTGTCCTCTATGATGGAAATAAGAGATCAGATGGCATTAAAAGCATAACCCTTCATGGGAATATGAGATTAGATGGCATTAAAGCTTAACCCTTCTTGTATATATGCAAATAAAGCAATGTTAAAGTTTGAATGCTAATGCTAACTTGCTAATGCTAGCGATCTAATGCTAGTGCTAATATCTGGTCATTTTCATACTGTACGTGTCCTCTATGATGGAAATAAGAGATCAGATGGCATTAAAGCATAACCCTTCATGGGAATATGAGATTAAATGGCATTAAAGCTTAACCCTTCTTGTATATATGCAAATACAGCAATGTTAAAGTTTGAATGCTAATGCTAACTTACTAATGCTAGCGATCTAATGATAGTGCTAATATCTGGTCATTTTCATACTGCTCTTGTCCTCTATGATGGAAATAGGAAATAAGATGGCATTAAAGCATAACCCTTCATGGGAATATGAGATTAAATGGCATTAAAGCTTAACCCTTCTTGTATATATGCAAATACATTAATGTTAAAGTTTGAATGCTAATGCTAACTTGCTAATGCTAGCGATTTAATGATAGTGCTAATATCTGTTCATTTTCATATTGTATGTGTCCTCTATGATGGAAATAATGATATCAGATGGCATTAAAGCATAACCCTTCTTGGGGAATATGAGATAAAATGGCATTAAAGCTTAACCCTTCTTGTATATATGCAAATACAGCAATGTTAAAGTTTGAATGCTAATGCTAACTTGCTAATGCTAATGATCTAATGCTAGTGCTAATATCTGGTCATTTTTCATAGTACGTGTCCTCTATGATGGAAATAAGAGATCAGATGGCATTAAAGCATAACCCTTCATGGCAATATGAGATTAAATGGCATTAAAGCTTAACCCTTCTTGTATATATACAAATACAGCAATGTTAAAGTTTGAATGCTAATGCTAACATCTAATGCTAACGATCTAATGCTAGTGCTAATATCTTGTCATTTTCATACTGTAAGTGTCCTCTATGATGGAAATAAGAGATCACATGGCATTAAAGCACAACCCTTCATGGGAATATGAGATTAAATGGCATTAAAGCTTAACCCTTCTTGTAAATATGCAAATACAGTCATGTTAAAGTTTGAATGCTAATAATAGCGATCTAATGCTAGTGCTAATATCTGGTCATTTCATACTGTATGTGTCCTCTATGATGGAAATAAGAGATCAGATGGCATTAAAGCATAACTCTTCATGGTAATATATTCAAATACATTAAAAATCTTGAAATATATTCAAATACTAATGCTGAAAGTTTGAATGCTAATTCTAACAATTCTTTTCGATCTAATGCTAATGCTAATATCTGGTCATTTTTCATATTGTGCGTGTCCTCTATGATGGAAATAAGAGATCAGATGGCATTAAAGCATAACCCTTCATGGCAATGTGAGATTAAATGGCATTAAAGCTTAACCCTTCTTGTATATATACAAATACAGCAATGTTAAAGTTTGAATGCTAATGCTAATTTGCTAATGCTAGCGATCTAATGCTAGTGCTAATATCTGGTCATTTTCATACTGTACGTGTCCTCTATGATGGAAATAAGAGATCAGATGGCATTAAAGCATAACCCTTCATGGGAATATGAGATTAAATGGCATTAAAGCTTAACCCTTCTTGTAAATATGCAAATACAGCAATGTTAAAGTTTGAATGCTAATGCTAACTTGCTAATGCTAAATTTAATGTAAGTGCTAATATCTTGTCATTTTCATACTGTTTGTGTCCTCTATGATGGAAATAAGAGATCAGATGGCATTAAAGCATAACCCTTCATGGGAATATGAGATTAGATGGGCTTAACTCTTCTTGTAAATATGCAAAACAGTCATGTTAAAGTTTGAATGCTAACCCCATCTAATGCTAGTGCTAATATCTGGTCAAATACTGTATCTATGATGGAAATAAAGATTTGCAAAAATGGAATATGAGATTAAATGGCATTAAAGCTTAACCTTCTAATATATATGCAAATAAAGCACTGTTAAAGTTTGAATGCTAATGCTAACGATCTAATGCTAGTGCTAATATCTGGTCATTGTCATACTGTATGTGTCCTCTATGATGGAAATAAGAGATCAGATGGCATTAAAGCATAACCCTTCATGGGAATATGATATTAAATGGCATTAAAGCTTAACCCTTCTTGTATATATTATTCAAATACAGCAATGTTAAAAGTTTGAATGCTAATGCTAACTTACTAATGCTAGCGATCTAATGCTAGTGCTAATATCTGGTCATTTTCATACTGTCATTTCATACTGCGTGTCCTCTATGATGGAAATAAGAGATCACATGGCATCAAAGCATAACCCTTCATGGGAATATTAGATTAAATGGCATTAAAGCTTAACCCTTCTTGTATATATGCAAATACAGCAATGTTAAAGTTTGAATGCTAATGCTAACTTGCTAATGCTAACGATCTAATGCTAGTGCTAATATCTGGTCATTTTCATACTGTATGTGTCCTCTATGATGTAAATAAGATGATCAGATGGCATTAAAGCATAACCCTTCATGGCAATATGAGATTAAATGGCATTAAAGCTTAACCCTTCTAATATATACAAATACAGCAATGTTAAAGTTTGAATGCTAATGCTTGAATGCTAATGCTAACGATCTAATGCTAGTGCTAATATCTGGTCATTTTCATACTGTACGTGTCCTCTATGATGGAAATAATTGATCAGATGGCATTAAAGCATAACCCTTCATGGGATTATGAGATTAAATGGCATTAAAGTTTAACCCTTCTTGTATATATGCAAATACAGCAATGTTAAAGTTTGAATGCTAATGCTAATTTGCTAATGCTAGCGATCTAATGCTATTGCTAATATCTGGTCATTTTCATACTGTATGTGTCCTCTATGATGGAAATAAGAGATCAGATGGCATTAAACCATAACCCTTCATGGCAATATGAGATTAAATGTCATTAAAGCTTAACCCTTCTAATATAAATGCAAAAAAAGCACTGTTAAAGTTTGAATGCTAATGCTAACTTGCTAATGCTAACGATCTAATGCTAGTGCTAATATCTGGTCATTTTCATACTGTACGTGTCCTCTATGATGGAAATAAGAGATCAGATGGCATTAAAGCATAACCCTTCATGGGAATATGAGATTCAATGGCATTAAAGCTTAACCCTTCTTGTATATATGCAAATACAGCAATGTTAAAGTTTGAATGCTATTGCTAATTTGCTAATGCTAGTGATTTAATGTTAGTGCTAATATCTGGTCATTTTCATACTGTACGAGTCCTCTATGATGGAAATAAGTGATCAAATGGCATCAAAGCATAACCCTTCAAGGGAATATGAGATTAGATGGCATTAAAGCTTAACCCTTCTTGTATATATGCAAATACATCAATGTTAAAGTTTGAATGCTAATGCTAACTTGCTAATGCTAAGCGATTTAATGCTAGTGCTAATATCTGGTCATTTTTCATATTGTACGTGTCCTCTATGATGGAAATAAGTGATCACATGGCATCAAAGCATAACCCTTCATGGGAATATGAGATTAGATGGCATTAAAGCTTAACCCTTCTTGTATATATGCAAATACAGTTATGTTAAAGTTTGAATGCTAATGCTAACTTGCTAATGCTAGCGATCTAATGCTATTGCTAATATCGGATCATTGTCATACTGTACGTGTCCTCTTTCATGGTAATAATTGAACACATGGCATTTAAGCATATCCCTTCATGGGAATATGTGATTAGATGGCATTAAAGCTTAACCCTTCTTGCAAATATGCAAATACAGTCATGTTAAAGTTTGAATGCTAATGCTAGCGATCTAATGCTAGTGCTAATATCTGGTCATTGTCAAACTGTATGTGTCCTCTATGATGGAAATAAGAGATCAGATGGCATTAAAGCATAACCATTCATGGCAATGTGAGATTAAATAGCATTAAAGCTTAACCCTACTTGTACATATACAAATACAGCAATGTTAAAGTTTGAATGCTAATGCTAACTTGCTTATGCTAACGATCTATTGCTAGTGCTAATATCTGGTCATTTTCATACTGTACGTGTCCTTTATGATGGAAATAAGAGATCACATGGCATTAAAGCACATTGCTTCATGGGAATATGAGATTAAATGGCATTAAAGCTTAACCCTTCTTGTAAATATGCAAATACAGTCATGTTAAAGTTTGAATGCTAATACTAGCTGATCTAATGCTAGTGCTAATATCTGGTCATTGTCATACTGTATGTGTCCACTATGATGTAAATAAGAGATCAGATGGCATTAAAGCATAACCCTTCATGGGATTATGAGATTAAATGGCAATGTTAAAGTTTAAATGCTAACTTGGTAATGCTAGCGATCTAATACTAGTGCTAATATCTATCATTTATGCAATGGTAATAATTGATCAATGTTAAATGGGTTTGAATGCTATATGCAAATACAGTGATGTTAAAGTTTGAACTAATGCTAATGCTATGCGCCATCTAATGCTAGTGCTAATATCTGGTCATTTGTCATACTGTATGTGTCTCTATGATGGAAATAAAGAGATCAGATGGCATTAAAGCATAACCCTTCATGGGAATATGAGATTAAATGGCATTAAAGCTTAACCCTTCTTGTATATATGCAAATACAGCAATGTTAAAGTTTGAATGCTATTGCTAATTTGCTAATGCTAGTGATTTAATGTTAGTGCTAATATCTGGTCATTTTCATACTGTACGAGTCCTCTATGATGGAAATAAGTGATCAAATGGCATCAAAGCATAACCCTTCATGGGAATATGAGATTAGATGGCATTAAAGCTTAACCCTTCTTGTATATATGCAAATACATCAATGTTAAAGTTTGAATGCTAATGCTAACTTGCTAATGCTAGCGATTTAATGTCAGTTCTAATATCTGGTCATTTTCATATTGTACGTGTCCTCTATGATGGAAATAAGTGATCACATGGCATCAAAGCATAACCCTTCATGGGAATATGAGATTAGATGGCATTAAAGCTTAACCCTTCTTGTATATATGCAAATACATCAATGTTAAAGTTTGAATGCTTATGCTAACTTGGTAATGCTAGCGATCTAATACTAGTGCTAATATCTGATCATTGTCATACTGTACGTGTCCTCTTTGATGGTAATAATTGATCACATGGCATTTAAGCATATCCCTTCATGGGAATATGAGATTAAATGGCATTAAAAGCTTAACCCTTCTTGTAAATATGCAAATACAGTCATGTTAAAGTTTGAATGCTAATGCTAGCGATCTAATGCTAGTGCTAATATCTGGTCATTGTCAAACTGTATGTGTCCTCTATGATGGAAATAAGAGATCAGATGGCATTAAAGCATAACCCTTCATGGCAAGATGAGATTAAATGGCATTAAAGCTTAACCCTTCTTGTATATATATTCAAATACAGCAATGTTAATGTTTGAATGCTAATGCTAAATTGCTAATGCTAACGATTTATTGCTAGTGCTAATATCTGGTCATTTTCATACTGTACGTGTCCTCTATGATGGAAATAAGAGATCAGATGGCATTAAAGCACAACCCTTCATGGGATTATGAGATTAAATGGCATTAAAGCTTAACCCTTCTTGTTTATATGCAAATACAGCAATGTTAAAGTTTGAATGCTAATGCTAACTTGCTAATGCTAACGATCTAATGCTAGTGCTAATATCTTGTCATTTTCATACTGTACGTGTCCTCTATGATGGAAATAAGAGAGCACATGGCAGCAAAGCATAACCCTTCATGGGAATATGAGATTAGATGGCATTAAAGCTTAACTGTTCTTGTAAATATGCAAATACAATCATGTTAAAGTTTGAATGCTAATGCTAGACATCTAATGCTAGTGCTAATATCTGGTCATTGTCATACTGTATGTGTCCTCTATGATGGAAATAAGAGATCAGATGGCATTAAAGCATAACCCTTCATGGGAATATGAGATTAAATGGCATTAAAGCTTAACCCTTCTTGTATATATACAAATACAGCAATGTTAAAGTTTGAATGCTAATGCTAATTTGCTAATGCTAGCGATCTAATACTAGTGCAAATATCTGGTCATTTTCATACTGTACGTGTCCTCTATGATGGAAATAAGAGATCAGATGGCATTGAAGCATAACCTTCATGGCAATATGAGATTAGATGCCATTAAAGCTTAACCCTTCTTGTAAATATGCAAATACAGTCATGTTAAAGTTTGAATGCTAATGCTAACTTGCTAATGCTAGCGATCTAATGCTAGTGCTAATAACTGGTCATTTTCATACTGTACGTGTCCTCTATGATGGAAATAAGAGATCAGATGGCATTGAAGCATAACCTTCATGGCAATATGAGATTAGATGCCATTAAAGCTTAACTCTTCTTGTATTTATGCAAATACAGTAATGTTAAAGTTTGAAGGCTAATGCTAACTTGCTAATGCTAGCGATTTAATGATAGTGCTAATATCTAGTCATTTTCATACTGTTCTTGTCCTCTATGATTGAAATAGGAAATCAGATTCCTTTGAAGCATAACCCTTCATGGGAATATGAGATTAAATGGCATTAAAGTTTAACCCTACTTGTATATATGCAAATACAGTAATGTTAAAGTTTGAATGCTAATGCTAACTTGCTAATGCTAGCGATATAATGATAGTGCTAATATCTGGGCAGGTTCTTATTCTACGTGTCCTTTATGATGGAAATATGATATCAGATGGCATTAAAGCATAACCCTTCTTGGGAATATGAGATTAAATGCCATTAAAGCTTCAACCTTCTTGTAAATATGCAAATACAGCAATGTTAAAGTTTGAGTGCTAATGCTAACTTGCTAATGCTAGCGATCTAATGCTAGTGCTTATATCTGGTCATTTTCATACTGTACGTGTCCTCTATGATGGAAATAAGAGAACAGATGGCATTAAAGCATAACCCTTCATGGCATTATGAGATTAAATAGCATTAAAGCTTAACCCTTCTTGTATATATACAAATACAGCAATGTTAAAGTTTGAATGCTAATGCTAACTTGCTAATGCTAACGATCTAATGCTAGTGCTAATATCTTGTCATTTTCATACTGTACGTGTCCTCTATGATGGAAATAAGAGAGCACATGGCTTCAAAGCATAACCCTTCAAGGGAATATGAGATTAGATGGCATTAAAGCTTAACTCTTCTCGTAAATATGCAAATACAGTCATGTTAAAATTTGAATGCTAATACTAGCGATCTAATGCTAGTGCTAATATCTTGTCATTTTCATACTGCACGTGTCCTCTATGATGGAAATAAGAGATCAAATGGCATTAAAGCATAACCCTTCATGGCAATATGAGATTAAATCGCATTAAAGCTTTACCCTTCTTGTATATATCTTCAAATACAACAAAGTGAAAGTTTGAATGCTAATGCTAACTTAACAATTCTAGCGATCTAATGCTAATGCTAATATCTGGTCATTTTCATATTGTACGTGTCCTCTATGATGGAAATAAGAGATCAGATGGCATTGAAGCATAACACTTCATGGCAATTTGAGATTAAATAGCATTAAATCTTAACCCTTCTTGTATATATACAAATACAGCAATGTTAAAGTTTGAATGCTAATGCTAACTTGCAAATGCTAGCGATCTAATGCTAGTGCTAATATCTGGTCATTTTCATACTGTACGTGTCCTCTATGATGGAAATAAGAGATCAGATGGCATTAAAGCACAACCCTTCATGGGAATATGAGATTAAATGGCATTAAAGCTTAACCCTTCTTGTAAATATGCAAATACAGTCATGTTAAAGTTTGAATGCTAATACTAGCGATCTAATGCTAGTGCTAATATCTGGTCATTGTCATACTGTATGTGTCCTCTATGATGGAAATAAGATGGCATCTTCATGGGAATATGAGATGGCATTAACCTTTCTTGTAAATATGCAAATACAGTCATGTTAAACCCTTCTAATGCTATGGGTCATTGTCATACTGTATATGATGGAAATTAAATGGCATTAAAGCTTCAACCTTCTTGTATATATGCAAATACAGCAATGTTAAAGTTTGAATGCTAATGCTAACTTGCTAATGCTAGCGATCTAATGCTAGTGCTAATATCTGGTCATTTTCATACTGTACGTGTCCTCTATGATGGAAATAAGAGATCAGATAGCATTAAAGCATAACCCTTCATGGCAATAAGAGATTAAATAGCATTATAGCTTTACCCTTCTTGTATTTATACAAATACAGCAATGTTAAAGTTTGAATGCTAAGGCTAACTTGCTAATGCTAACGATCTAATGCTACTGCTAATATCTTGTCATTTTCATACTGTACGTGTCCTCTATGATGGAAATAAGAGAGCACATGGCATCAAAGCATAACCCTTCATGGGAATATGAGATTAGATGGCATTAAAGCTTAACTCTTCTCGTAAATATGCAAATACAGTCATGTTAAAGTTTGAATGCTAATGCTAACGATCTAATGCTAGTGCTAATATCTTGTAATTTTCATACTGCACGTGTCCTCTATGATGGAAATAAGAGATCAGATGGCATTAAAGCATAACCCTTCATGGCAATATGAGATTAAATGGCATTAAAGCTTTACCCTTCTTGTATATATATTCAAATACAGCAATGTGAAAGTTTGAATGCTAATGCTAACTTACCAATTCTAGCGATCTAATGCTAATGCTAATATCTGGTCATTTTCATATTGTACGTGTCCTCTATGATGGAAATAAGAGATCAGATGGCATTAAAGCATAACCCTTCATGGCAATTTGAGATTAAATAGCATTAAAGCTTAACCCTTCTTGTATATATACAAATACAGCAATGTTAAAGTTTGAATGCTAATGCTAACTTGCTAATGCTAGCGATCTAATGCTAGTGCAAATATCTGGTCATTTTCATACTGTATGTGTCCTCTATGATGGAAATAAGAGATCAGATGGCATTAAAGCATAACCCTTCATGGGATTATGAGATTAAATGGCATTAAAGCTTAACCCTTCTTGTATATATGCAAATACAGCAATGTTAAAGTTTGAATACTAACTAATGCTAGCGATCTAATACTAGTGCTAATATCTGATCATTGTCATAATGCTATGGTCATAATTATCTGGCATTTCATTCCCTTCATGGGAATATGTGATGAGATGCATTAAAAAGCAACCTTCTTATATATATGCAAATACTGTGATGTTAAATAGTTTGAATGCTAATGCTAACTTGCTAATGGCCATCTAATGCTATTGCTAATATCTGGTCATTGTCATACTGTATGTGTCCTCTATGATTAAATGGAACCCTTCATTTATTAAGCTTAACCCTTCTTGTATATATACAAATACAGCAATGTTAAAGTTTGAATGCTAATGCTAACTTGCTAATGCTAGCGATCTAATGCAAGTGCTAATATCTTGTCATTTTCTTACTGTACTTGTCCTCTATGATGGAAATAAAAGATCAGATGGCATTAAAAGCATAACCCTTCATGGCAATATGAGATTAAATGGCATTAAAGCTTAACCCTTCTTGTATATATACAAATACAGCAGTGTTAAAGTTTGAATGCTAATGCTAACTTGCTAATGCTACGATCTAATGCTAGTGCTAATATCTGGTCATTTTTCATACTGTATGTGTCCTCTATGATGGTAATAAGATATCAGATGGCATTAAAGCATAACCCTTCATGGGATTATGAGATTAAATGGCATTAAAGCTTCAACCTTCTTGTATATATGCAAATACAGCAATGTTAAAGTTTGAATGCTAATGCTAACTTACTAATGCTAGCGATCTAATGCTAGTGCTAATATGTGGTCATTTTCATACTATGCGTGTGTCCTCTATGATGGAAATAAAGATCAGATGGCATTAAAAGCATAACCCTTCTTGGGAATATGAGAAAAATGGCATTAAAGCTTCACCCTTCTTGTATATATGCAAATACAGCAAAGTTAAAGTTTGAATGCTAATGCTAACGATCTAATGCTAGTGCTAATATCTTGTAATTTTCATACTGCACGTGTCCTCTATGATGGAAATAAGAGATCAGATGGCATTAAAGCATAACCCTTCATGGCAATATGAGATTAAATGGCATTAAAGCTTTACCCTTCTTGTATATATATTCAAATACAGCAATGTGAAAGTTTGAATGCTAATGCTAACTTACCAATTCTAGCGATCTAATGCTAATGCTAATATCTGGTCATTTTCATATTGTACGTGTCCTCTATGATGGAAATAAGAGATCAGATGGCATTAAAAGCATAACCCTTCATGGCAATTTGAGATTAAATAGCATTAAAAGCTTAACCCTTCTTGTATATATACAAATACAGCAATGTTAAAGTTTGAATGCTAATGCTAACTTTGCTAATGCTAGCGATCTAATGCTAGTGCAAATATCCGGTCATTTTCATACTGTATGTGTCCTCTATGATGGAAATAAGAGATCAGATGGCATTAAAGCATAACCCTTCATGGGATTATGAGATTAAATGGCATTAAAGCTTAACCCTTCTTGTATATATGCAAATACAGCAATGTTAAAGTTTGAATGCTTATGCTAACTTGGTATTGCTAGCGATCTAATACTAGTGCTAATATCTGATCATTGTCATACTGTACGTGTCCTCTTTGATGGTCATAATTGATCACATGGCATTTAAGCATATCCCTTCATGGGAATATGTGATGAGATGGCATTAAAGCTTAACCCTTCTTATATATATGCAAATACTGTGATGTTAAATAGTTTGAATGCTAATGCTAACTTGCTAATGCTAGCCATCTAATGCTATTGCTAATATCTGGTCATTGTCATACTGTATGTGTCCTCTATGATTGAAATAAGAGATCAGATGGCATTAAAGCTTAACCCTTCATGGCAATATGATATTAAATGGCATTATAGCTTAACCCTTCTTGTATATATACAAATACAGCAATGTTAAAGTTTGAATGCTAATGCTAACTTGCTAATGCTAGCGATCTAATGCAAGTGCTAATATCTTGTCATTTTCTTACTGTACTTGTCCTCTATGATGGAAATAAGAGATCAGATGGCATTAAAAGCATAACCCTTCATGGCAATATGAGATTAAATGGCATTAAAGCTTAACCCTTCTTGTATATATACAAATACAGCAGTGTTAAAGTTTGAATGCTAATGCTAACTTGCTAATGCTTACGATCTAATGCTAGTGCTAATATCTGGTCATTTTCATACTGTACGTGTCCTCTATGATGGTAATAAGATATCAGATGGCATTAAAGCATAACCCTTCATGGGATTATGAGATTAAATGGCATTAAAGCTTCAACCTTCTTGTATATATGCAAATACAGCAATGTTAAAGTTTGAATGCTAATGCTAACTTGCTAATGCTAGCGATCTAATGCTAGTGCTTATATGCAGTGGTCATTTTCATACTGTACGTGTCCTCTATGATGGAAATAAGAGATCAGATGGCATTAAAGCATAACCCTTCTTGGGAATATGAGAAAAATGGCATTAAAGCTTCACCCTTCTTGTATATATGCAAATACAGCAATGTTAAAGTTTGAATGCTAATGCAAACTTGCTAATTCTAGCGATCTAATGCTAGTGCTAATATCTGGTCATTTTCATACTGTTCGTGTCCTCTATGATGGAAATAAGAGATCAGATGGCTTTAAAGCATAACCCTTCATGGGAATATAAGATTAAATGGCATTAAAGCTTAACCCTTCTTGTATATACACAAATACAGCAATGTTAAATTTTGAATGCTAATGCTAACTTGCTAATGCTAGCGATCTAATGCTAGTGCTAATATCTGGTCATTTTCATCATGTACGTATCATATATGATGGAAATAAGAGATCAGATGGCATTAAAGCATAACCCTTCATGGGAAAATGAGATTAGATGGCATTAAAGCTTAACCCTTCTTGTATATATGCAAATACAGCAATGTTAAAGTTTGAATGCTAATGCTAACTTGCTAATGCTAGTGATCTAATGCTAGTGCTAATATCTGGTTATTTTCATACTGTATTTGTCCTCTATGATGGAAATAAGAGATCAGATGGGATTAAAGCATAACCCTTCATGGGAATATGAGATTAAATGGCATTAAAGCTCAACCCTTCTTGTATATATGCAAATACAGCAATGTTAAAGTTTGAATGCTAATGCTAACTTGCTAATGCTAGCGATTTAATGCTAGTGCTAATATCTGGTCATTTTCCTACTGTACGTGTCCTCTTTGATGGTAATAATTGATCACATGGCATTGAAGCATATCCCTTCATGGGAATATGTGATTAGATGGCATTAAACCTTAACCCTTCTTGTATTTATGCAAATACAGTAATGTTAAAGTGTGAATGCTAATGCTAACTTGCTAATGCTAGCGATATAATGATAGTGCTAATATCTGGTCATGTTCTTATTATGCGAATCGCTTTATGATGGAAATATGATATCAGATGGCATTAAAGCCCTAACCCTTCTTGGGAATATGAGATTAAATGGCATTAAAAGCTTCAACCTTCTTGTATATATGCAAATACAGCAATGTTAAAGTTTGAATGCTAATGCTAACTTGCTAATGCTAGCGATCTAATGCTAGTGCTAATATCTTGTCATTTTCATACTGTCGTGTCCTCTATGATGGTAATAAGATATCAGATGGCATTAAAAGCACAACCCTTCATGGGAATATGAGATTAAATGGCATTAAAGCTTAACCCTTCTTGTATACATGCAAATACATTAATGTTAATGTTTGAATGCTAATGCTAACTTGCTAATGCTAGCGATTTAATGTTAGTGCTAATATCTGGTCATTTTTTTTCATACTGTGCGTTTCCTCTATGATGGAAATAAAGAGATCAGATGGCATTAAAAGCATAACCCTTCATGGGATTATGAGATTAAATGGCATTAAAGCTTAACCCTTCTTGTATTTATACAAATACAGCAATGTTAAAGTTTGAATGCTTATGCTAACTTGGTAATGCTAGCGATCTAATACTAGTGCTAATATCTGATCATTGTCATACTGTACGTGTCCTCTTTGATGGTAATAATTGATCACATGGCATTTAAAGCATAACCCTTCATGGGAATATGTGATTAGATGGCATTAAAGCTTAACCCTTCTTGTATATTGCAAATATATATGCAAATGAACTAATGCTAATGTTAAAGTTTGAATGCTAATGCTAACTGTATGTGCTAATGCTAGATCAGATCTAATGCATAACCCTTCATGGCAATAATAAAATGGCTGGTCATTGTTTAAATAATGCTAATTTTGCTAACGATTTAATGTTAGTGCTAATATCTGGTCATTTTGTACGTGTCCTAATGATGTAAATATCTGGACATTTTTGGCATTACCCTTCTAATATATATGCAAATAAAGATCATGATGGCATCAAAGCATGGCATTAAACCCTTCATGGGAATATGAGATTAAATGGCATTAAAAGCTTAACCCTTCTTGTATATATGCAAATACAGCAATGTTAAAGTTTAAATGCTAATGCTAATTTGCTAATGCTAGTGATTTAATGTTAGTGCTAATATCTGGTCATTTTCATACTGTACGAGTCCTCTATGATGGAAATAAGTGATCACATGGCATCAAAGCATAACCCTTCATGGGAATATGAGATTAGATGGCATTAAAGCTTAACCCTTCTTGTATATATGCAAATACATCAATGTTAAAGTTTGAATGCTAATGCTAACTTGGTAATGCTAGCGATTTAATGTCAGTTCTAATATCTGGTCATTTTCATATTGTACTTGTCCTCTATGATGGAAATAAGTGATCACATCTTGTATATATGCAAATACATCAATGTTAAAATTTGAATGCTTATGCTAACTTGGTAATGCTAGCGATCTAATACTTGTGCTAATATCTGATCATTGTCATACTGTACGTGTCCTCTTTGATGGTAATAATTGATCACATGGCATTTAAGCATATCCCTTCATGGGAATATGCGATTAGATGGCATTAAAGCTTAACCCTTATTGTAAATATGCAAATACAGTCATGTTAAAGTTTGAATGCTAATACTAGCGATCTAATGCTAGTTCTAATATCTGGTCATTGTCATACTATATGTGTCCTCTATGATGGAAATAAGAGATCAGATGGCATTAAAGCATAACCCTTCATGGCAATATGAGATTAAATGGCATTAAAGCTTAACCCTTTTTGTATATATATTCAAATACAGCAATGTGAAAGTTTGAATGCTAATGCTAACTTACTAATTCTAGCGATCTAATGCTAATGCTAATATCTGGTCATTTTCATATTGTACGTGTCCTCTATGATGGAAATAAGAGATCAGATGGCATTAAAGCATAACCCTTCATGGCAATTTGAGATTAAATGGCATTAAAGCTTAACCCTTCTTGTATATATTCAAATACAGCAATGTCAAAGTTTGAATGCTAATGCTAACTTGCTAATGCTAGCGATCTAATACTAGTGCAAATATCTGGTCATTTTCATACTGTACGTGTCCTCTATGATGGAAATAAGAGATCAGATGGCATTGAAGCATAACCTTCATGGCAATATGAGATTAGATGCCATTAAAGCTTAACCCTTCTTGTAAATATGCAAATACAGTCATGTTAAAGTTTGAATGCTAATGCTAACTTGCTAATGCTAGCGATCTAATGCTAGTGCTAATAACTGGTCATTTTCATACTGTACGTGTCCTCTATGATGGAAATAAGAGATCAGATAGCATTAAAGCATAACCCTTCAAAGGAAAATGAGATCAAATGGCATTAAAGCTTAACTCTTCTTGTATTTATGCAAATACAGTAATGTAAAAGTTTGAATGCTAATGCTAACTTGCTAATGCTAGCGATTAAATGATAGTGCTAATATTTGGTCATTTTCATACTGTTCTTGTCCTCTCTGATCGAAATAGGAAATCAGATTCCTTTAAAGCATAACCCTTCATGGGAATATGAGTTTAAATGGCATTAAAGCTTAACCCTTCTTGTATATATGCAAATACAGTAATGTTAAAGTTTGAATGCTTATGCTAACTTGCTAATGCTAGCGATATAATGATAGGGCTAATATCCGGTCATGTTCTTATTGTACGTGTCCTTTATGATGGAAATATGATATCAGATGGCATTAAAGCATAACCCTTCTTGGGAATATGAGATTAAATGGCATTAAAGCTTCAACCTTCTTGTATATATGCAAATACAGCAATGTTAAAGTTTGAATGCTAATGCTAACTTGCTAATGCTAGCGATCTAATTCTAGTGCTTATATCTGGTCATTGTCATACTGTACGTGTACTCTATGATGGAAATAAGAGATCAGATGGCATTAAAGCATAACCCTTCATGGCAATATGAGATTAAATGGCATTAAAGCTTTACCCTTCTTGTATATATATTCAAATACAGCAATGTGAAAGTTTGAATGCTAATGCTAACTTACCAATTCTAGCGATCTAATGCTAATGCTAATATCTGGTCATTTTCATATTGTACGTGTCCTCTATGATGGAAATAAGAGATCAGATGGCATTAAAGCATAACCCTTCATGGCAATTTGAGATTAAATAGCATTAAAGCTTAACCCTTCTTGTATATATACAAATACAGCAATGTTAAAGTTTGAATGCTAATGCTAACTTGCTAATGCTAGCGATCTAATGCTAGTGCAAATATCCGGTCATTTTCATACTGTATGTGTCCTCTATGATGGAAATAAGAGATCAGATGGCATTAAAGCATAACCCTTCATGGGATTATGAGATTAAATGGCATTAAAGCTTAACCCTTCTTGTATATATGCAAATACAGCAATGTTAAAGTTTGAATGCTTATGCTAACTTGGTATTGCTAGCGATCTAATACTAGTGCTAATATCTGATCATTGTCATACTGTACGTGTCCTCTTTGATGGTCATAATTGATCACATGGCATTTAAGCATATCCCTTCATGGGAATATGTGATGAGATGGCATTAAAGCTTAACCCTTCTTATATATATGCAAATACTGTGATGTTAAATAGTTTGAATGCTAATGCTAACTTGCTAATGCTAGCCATCTAATGCTATTGCTAATATCTGGTCATTGTCATACTGTATGTGTCCTCTATGATTGAAATAAGAGATCAGATGGCATTAAAGCTTAACCCTTCATGGCAATATGATATTAAATGGCATTATAAACAACCCTTCTTGTATATATACAAATACAGCAATGTTAAAGTTTGAATGCTAATGCTAACTTGCTAATGCTAGCGATCTAATGCAAGTGCTAATATCTTGTCATTTTCTTACTGTACTTGTCCTCTATGATGGAAATAAGAGATCAGATGGCATTAAAAGCATAACCCTTCATGGCAATATGAGATTAAATGGCATTAAAAGCTTAACCCTTCTTGTATATATACAAATACAGCAGTGTTAAAGTTTGAATGCTAATGCTAACTTTGCTAATGCTTACGATCTAATGCTAGTGCTAATATCTGGTCATTTCATACTGTCGTGTCCTCTATGATGGTAATAAGATATCAGATGGCATTAAAAGCATAACCCTTCATGGGATTATGAGATTAAATGGCATTAAAAGCTTCAACCTTCTTGTATATATGCAAATACAGCAATGTTGGAAAAAAGTTTGAATGCTAATGCTAATGCAAACTTTACTAATGCTAGCGATCTAATGCTAAGCTTATATGTGGTCATTTTCATGTATGCGTGTCCTCTATGATGGAAATAAAGAATCAGATGGCATTAAAAAGCATAACCCTTCTTGGGAATATGAGAAAAATGGCATTAAAGCTTCACCCTTCTTGTATATATGCAAATACAGCAATGTTAAAGTTTGAATGCTAATGCAAACTTGCTAATTCTAGCGATCTAATGCTAGTGCTAATATCTGGTCATTTTCATACTGTTCGTGTCCTCTATGATGGAAATAAGAGATCAGATGGCTTTTAAAGCATAACCCTTCATGGGAATATAAGATTAAATGGCATTAAAGCTTAACCCTTCTTGTATATACACAAATACAGCAATGTTAAATTTTGAATGCTAATGCTAACTTGCTAATGCTAGCGATCTAATGCTAGTGCTAATATCTGGTCATTTTCATCATGTACGTATCATATATGATGGAAATAAGAGATCAGATGGCATTAAAAAGCATAACCCTTCATGGGGAAAATGAGATTAGATGGCATTAAAGCTTAACCCTTCTTGTATATATGCAAATACAGCAATGTTAAAGTTTGAATGCTAATGCTAACTTGCTAATGCTAGTGATCTAATGCTAGTGCTAATATCTGGTTATTTTCATACTGTATTTGTCCTCTATGATGGAAATAAGAGATCAGATGGGATTAAAGCATAACCCTTCATGGGAATATGAGATTAAATGGCATTAAAGCTCAACCCTTCTTGTATATATGCAAATACAGCAATGTTAAAGTTTGAATGCTAATGCTAACTTGCTAATGCTAGCGATTTAATGCTAGTGCTAATATCTGGTCATTTTCCTACTGTACGTGTCCTCTTTGATGGTAATAATTGATCACATGGCATTGAAGCATATCCCTTCATGGGAATATGTGATTAGATGGCGTTAAACCTTAACCCTTCTTGTATTTATGCAAATACACTAATGTTAAAGTGTGAATGCTAATGCTAACTTGCTAATGCTAGCGATATAATGATAGTGCTAATATCTGGTCATGTTCTTATTGTACGTGTCCTTTATGATGGAAATATGATATCAGATGGCATTAAAGCCTAACCCTTCTTGGGAATATGAGATTAAATGGCATTAAAGCTTCAACCTTCTTGTATATATGCAAATACAGCAATTTTAAAGTTTGAATGCTAATGCTAACTTGCTAATGCTAGCGATCTAATGCTAGTGCTAATATCTTGTCATTTTCATACTGTACGTGTCCTCTATGATGGTAATAAGATATCAGATGGCATTAAAGCACAACCCTTCATGGGAATATGAGATTAAATGGCATTAAAGCTTAACCCTTCTTGTATACATGCAAATACATTAATGTTAATGTTTGAATGCTAATGCTAACTTGCTAATGCTAGCGATTTAATGTTAGTGCTAATATCTGGTCATTTTCATACTGTACGTTTCCTCTATGATGGAAATAAGAGATCAGATGGCATTAAAGCATAACCCTTCATGGGATTATGAGATTAAATGGCATTAAAGCTTAACCCTTCTTGTATTTATACAAATACAGCAATGTTAAAGTTTGAATGCTTATGCTAACTTGGTAATGCTAGCGATCTAATACTAGTGCTAATATCTGATCATTGTCATACTGTACGTGTCCTCTTTGATGGTAATAATTGATCACATGGCATTTAAGCATATCCCTTCATGGGAATATGTGATTAGATGGCATTAAAGCTTAACCCTTCTTGTATATATGCAAATACAGTGATGTTAAAGTTTGAATGCTAATGCTAACTTGCTAATGCTAGCCATCTAATGCTATTGCTAATATCTGGTCATTGTCATACTGTATGTGTCCTCTATGATGTAAATAAGAGATCAGATTGCAATAAAGCATAACCCTTCATGGCAATAAGAGATTAAATGGCATTAAAGCTTAACCCTTCTAATATATATGCAAATAAAGCACTGTTAAAGTTTAAATGTTAATGCTAACTTGCTAATGCTAACGATCTAATGCTAGTGCTAATATCTGGACATTTTCATACTGTACGTGTCCTCTATGATGGAAATAAGAGATCAGATGGGATTAAAGCATAACCCTTCATGGGAATATGAGATTAAATGGCATTAAAGCTTAACCCTTCTTGTATATATGCAAATACAGCAATGTTAAAGTTTAAATGCTAATGCTAATTTGCTAATGCTAGTGATTTAATGTTAGTGCTAATATCTGGTCATTTTTCATGCTATGCAGTCCTCTATGATGGAAATAAGTGATCACATGGCAATCAAAGCATAACCCTTCATGGGAATATGAGATTAGATGGATCTGAAATTTTTGTATATATGCAAATACATGGTAGCCATCGGAGAGGTATGACTTAAACCAGGCCAGGGGGGTGCCTGTGAAACCGATTGAAGGGAGTTTGTCAAGGAGAGTGATGTGAAAGATTGTGTCAAAAGGCTGCAATCGTCGAGGAGGATGAGGGTGAAAGTAGTCCAGAATCAGCTGCCATCAGAAGATCATTTGTGATTTTGACCAGGGCTGTCTCAATGCTATGGAGGGACGGAAACCAGACTGGAACACTTCAAACAGATTATTTTCAGAGAGGTGAGAGTAAACCCTGAGCTGCAACAACTCTTTCAAGTGTTTTTAGAGGAATGGAAGATTGGAAATAGGACAGAGGTTGTTGAGGTTATTAGGATCAGCACTAGGTTTTTTGAGTATTGGAGTTATTGCAGCTGTTTTGAAGGATGATGGAACAACACCAGAGGAAGAGGACTGGATGATCATGTGGTTATTAAGGAGGACAGAGAAGGTAGACAAGCTTTCTGGGTTGGTAAGGGGGATCGAGCTGACAAGTAGATGATTTGGATTTTTAGATAATATTGGAATATCTGAGACAGTTGGCAGTTGAAAACCAGAAAAAGGAGAAGAGGGGAAGGACAGAAGGCTGGATAGAGTGTGCTGGTGGCAAAATGTTAAAGTGGAAGTCAACAGAGATGAATATTATCGAATTTTAACATTAAAAAAGACATGAGGTGTTACAATATTGGGTGAAGTACATGTGTGGTGGGAGGTTGTGGGATGTTAGTAGGATAGTGTTTGGTGGAAAACAGGACCAAAATTACTTCACCAGACCTGATTAGTTTAAAGTAAGTGGATTTGGCAGCCCGGAAGAGCATCTTTGTAAAACAGAATATGATCATGATGCATAGTTTTGTGAATAGTGAGACCAGTTTTTGACTGTAAAATCGTTCCAGGCGACGACCTTTTTGCTTTTTAGGAGTCATAATCCAGGGGGTGAACCAGGAAGCAGAATGGGCAAATGAAACAGTCCGAGTTTTTAGTGAACAAGGTCGTCCAGTATAAGATGAGGTTCATCAGGGTGGATAAATAATCTTTAATGGGAAGGCTGTCAAGTCTGTTTCAACAAACAGATGAATCAATATTCTTGATTCAGAAAAGCAAATGGAGCAGGAGGGTTGATTTTGGATAATGGCAAAAGATGCATTGACTAGACACCAACATGGTCCAAAGATGGGCAGGTCAGATGCAGCACAGTGAAGAGGGTGATACCAGATAGCAGATAAGATCAAGAATATGGCCTTTGGGTGAGTAGGAAGATTAATAATTTATTGAAGACCAAAGCTGTCAAGGCAGGATCTTAAGTCCTTTGTCATTAGGCTTGTGGGATTGTCCATAAGTATATTAAAAAATAAGGAGGATAACATTAGGGGATAGGGGGAGCATAGACAGTTAAAAATGCAGAAAATTCCTTTAAAAAGTCAGGTTTGTCTTGGGGAGGGCGGTAGATGGTGGTTAGAATGGTAGGAGTTGATCCTTTGATCCAGAAGAGAGATGGATTCAAGCGAGACATGAGGATACAGTGATGACAGATGATACTTTCCACTTCTTGTTGTGAAGTATCACGAGACCACTGCCTCGGCCAACCATGCGGGGGTTGACAGAAGGAATGGATGGGCTTCGAGTTGTCAAAGTTGGCGAGTTCGTCAGGACCCACGGTGGATGGATTCTGACGGGGAGCCAAGTGATGTCGGGTGAAGGTGCAGCGCCCGGCGGTGGCTCGCCCGAAGCCTGGAGTCGCGCCCAGTTGGAAGATCCGCCACTGTGTATTGAATGTCGATGTTGCGGATAAAGATGAAACAGGATGATCCAGGTGGAAAGAATCCAGGACAACAATCGGGGATCTTCATGGTAGTTAAGCTGAGGCTCAGGAGAATGAGAGAGGCAACCGCGGAAGAGGTGTGGAAGCTGGACACGCCAAAGTTAACTTACCCAGCTGATAAAACTACACTTCATTGGTTATCCACAACTTTATCGAACGTTGGCTTCTTTTATGACGAGACACTATCCGGAGCGAACTTCCTGTTTTACCATATAGCCCACAGCTAGGCAACGGCTATCTGCTGAAAGTTTCCACAGGACTATTACAAATAACGTCTCTGGTAAAATGAACAAATCCTACTAGAATGGACACACGGGTCGGGACTATCTCCTCTTTCTGGAGATGACACAGTTAAAGTGCCCCATCAGTCTACCTTGACAGGGTGGAAAGACGATATGAAAATGTGGCCAGGTGTTAGCTACGTAAAATATACTGAACTACTTCATTCTAAGTGAGGGTGTTGATGGCCAGACTTTAGGAATTATAAAACCGGAGGCTTACAATTATCTACACAACAACAAAATCGGCAAATATTGTGTACTAAGTACAATGAATTTGTTTTTCCTGAAGGCTGAGGTTGACCCTAGTCAGAGTGTAAACAAGCCCAAACACCTAGCCTGGGTAATGATGAGGCCGTTGGCATTATTAAACGGTCAGCTGTTCATGCTGCAGAGCAGGGCTAAAGTCCTGTAGCCATGCAGCAGCTGTCATTTGGAAAGGCAGGCATATCAGGGTTTCCGCTACATGTAATTGATCGTGGCGCATCGCCACGGCAAAATAAAAACGCCATGCCTATTAAAAAACGACTTTTTACATAAACTCCAAAAATCCCTAACGGCAATCCAGGTGTCACCAGTTCTCATTGTTAAGTTAAAAATGAGCGCTAATAATTCTTGACCTGTTGTCAATCATTTTGCTTTTGATGAACATGTTTCCAATGAATAAAAACTAGCCGCCGACGATAAAAGCGGCGCTACTTTTCTTCTTAATGTGTGCAACGATTAGAGAAAAAAATTTTGTTCACTTTGTAAACGATAAATGATGTTAACTTCTGTGTTTGCTGTGAGTACATCCTGCTCTACCTAATTGTATCTTCGTGATGATTTATTCCAATTCCGTCAGAGTCATAATCGGTTTTCATATTAAATGTGAAATCCACCGTCACGCACGTGAAACTGATAAACCTCCGTGCACATAGACCAATTATTACGTTGCCTGATCTGACTTATGAAAACTGGCCACACCTGATAATGCCTAGTTTTGACCCGACGCTGAAGCCCTCCGCCCCACAGTTTCAAAAATCCTGCATATGTTAGAATCGCAGATTAAAACAGTTTGTACTTGAAACCAATAAACATACCATGCTGTAATATTGCCTTATGTAGTGGGTGGATTTGTCTTGCATCTAGAATAGATTCTAGGCATCCTTCTCTCTGGGCACTGCGGGCAAGCTAATCGTGTGTGCTTCAGAAAAATGTGATAAAAATAAATTACAGATGTTTCACAGATAAATAACCAAATGTGATTATCAACAACGCTATAGTATGCGTGCAATTGTGATTGATTCAGGTCCAGAATGCAGTGGTTAGTGGCAAGACAGGGATCGCATGTACTGATGAGCAAAGGAGGTGGAGCAGGGGGACCTCTATGAACCTTGAGCCAAAGCGTCTGAGCAAGATACATTTTAAGCACCACAAGCTTCCCAGGATATCTATGAGGGTGAGACTAGAGCAGTTGACAGTGAACTACCAAACACACCAAAGTATCCAGTGCCACAATGACTTTAAAAGAGACTACGGATAAATCTCACACAAAACCACTCTTCCTTATTCAGAACACACTCTCTAGGCAAGTGTTACAATGCCACTCCATCAGCTGCCCAGGGCTGTTCACGAGCAGTGAGCAAACAGTACCATATCTGATTTAACACTTCTGTCACATGGAAATCATGACGATGGTAAGTTCAGCTCTATAAAATGCAAGACATTTTATCAGGTATATGTTGATATGGATGACCAACAAGCTGGACACTGGAGGCGGGAGACAAGAGGGTCAGGAGTGCATCAGATCTGGTACAGTTCTAGGAAAATTAGAATTGCTGGCCAGTTCTGCCCCAAAAGGTGCCTGTTCGTCCAGGCACAAAATTAGACAAGTTCCTGTGAACACCTCTACCCTAGCTGCCGTGGGTAACTATGCTCCAATTATGGTAAAGAAAATGAAGAAGCAGCTTGCCAACAACTGAAAGGTCAGGGAATGAATATAACACGTTCTGGCACAGTTGTTTGCCATAGTGAGCCTTGGCTATCAGTAAGTCCAGATGGAATCATCAACACATGTGAGCTCTTAGAAATTAAGTGCCCTGTCCCAAATAAAAACCACCAGTCACTCAGTGAAATGTTGCCTCAGAGGTTCAGTGATCTCAAAGTAGTGGGTGGAAATCTTGTGGTTCAGAAAACTGGTAGCGGGGATTTTACAAACAAGTCCAACTAGGAATGCTTTGCACAGGACTCAAAACATCAGACTGAGATGATTTGGACACCAGATGAGAGTGTGATACTGAGTGTGCCATTTGATGACCTGTTTGTCACAGAACAGGAAACGGTTGAAACCGAGAGCTTTCTACTTCTCTTACATGCCTGCCTCAATTGTTGATGAATTTGTTGAGGCGGCTTGGCTTGATGGCAGATAGACTGAAATTGTGGAGAAAGTGTAGGGAGAGAGACAACCATTACCAAAAGTCCTTTATTATTGTCACTGTATAAAAAAAAAAAAAAAAACACAGCCATGAAATGTCTATTAAGCAAATATTTATTACAATGCACTTATTGTAGTCTTTACATTGTTTTCATTTGATTTAAAAAAAAAAAAAAATAATTTCTACTGACAGTCTTATATTAATGACAACTACAACAATTACAATTAAACAATTACAATTATTAAATGTGTTTTCATTTTTTTACATTACAAGGTTTTTACATTTCTTGATTTACCTTTCCTTCCACCTGAACTCTCCCTGTGCTTTGTTTTTAAACAGGGCTAGAAATAATCTATTGCTCGCCACCACGTATGAGCTCACCACACAAATTCACAAGAGCACAATATATTCGTAGATTTTGTCTAATTTTGGGGTGAGGAAATGGAACACAATTGAGATAAGATTTTAAACACCTTTAGGCGTCTGATGGCCCTCTCCGTGGATTCTTACATTAGCAATTCTTCCAGTGGAAGTGACCTGTTCTTCAGTAAGTTGTGCACCTTTTTTGATGAATGAGGAGTGATCAGATTGACTTTCCTTTCAAACAGTACATCTCTGATTGTGAATCCACGGTCTGCCATGACCTCACACCTGGTTGTGGAAGTACTCAAGGATCCCTGAGTCCATAGTGATAAACTTGTCACTACAGCGTCCACCATAAGCGGCAGAGACAAACATTATCAATGCACATGGAGCAATACTTACAAGGTACTTCACTGTATTATGGGAGTAGTAATTGCTATAGGATTCTCCTCTTGAGTTTAAGTTTTTTTGGGCTTTTTGTAACAGGCTCTTGCAACAATCTATGATGCAAGTTGTTTTTGGGGTAATGAGTCTTAAAATTGGTGGCATAGTTGCTCGGAATTGTTTCCCTCAGGGCCAAGGGATGAGGTCTCTTGTAACCTCCTCCAATTTATCAACCCAGTAAGATATAATCTTACTTGCTACCTTCTCTGCTATGAAGAACCGTCTCTGCTCAGATCACCAATCATGAGATTCAACCGAGATTCAACCTTAACTTCATTAATGTAAGCAGGACTTAGTCTCTTACAGAAATTTTAAAAGACCAACAAACTTTTCAAGCACTGAAACAAGAGTGTCAAATGTTAGGAGGAAATGCCAGTGCACAGAAATGAATCAGAATCATTATGAAGAATGTTATGTGTGCCACACTGCACTGAGTTGCTTGATGACTGACTGCCTTGGTGTTGGTGGCCAGCTTCACATAACGTGATCCAGTAAAGCGGGTCTTCCACTGGGTCTGCATGGGAACGCTTGGTAGCCGTCTTGAAGGTTGTATCAGGTGAATTGATCCTGCGGAATCTAAGTTGGAAATGAAAAACAAGAATAGTGTCTTCATTGTGCTCATCTACTTAAGTAGAAACTAGCTGTCATGGTTTTTTGGAGGCTGGCGAGCTTTCTTTGTTTCTCTCATCCGGAATGATATCGTTTTGCCCTATTTAATTCTTTGGCCAGCTGGTATTAAAAAAGGCGGCGCCCGGACTCTATTAAAAAAACTTTCTCGCTGCCCTTGCTAGAGTGTCAGTGTAACTTTGCACTTTAGCGGTAAGGTCTCTAGCTAGAGAATTGTTTGAGAATTAGTTGCAAAGGAAAGTGCTAGTTAGCAAGGAATCTTTCTCTCGTTATTTCTCTCTTTCTATGCACCATCTGGTGCCTTATCTCGATATCTTGGTAGCGAGATTTTCCTTTATTCATTTCAGTCCGGCTCGCTTTGCTTCCTTTTGTACGGACTAGATCTTTTATCCGTTAGAAGCGAGTCTTCTCTCCTCTTTTTTTGTCGGTTTGTCTCTCTTATTTTGCTGGACTTCCTTTCGTTTCGGCCGCTGCTTTTGGCGTCTCGAAACACCAGCCATCACACTAGCAGGGTAGATCATCTTCTCTATAGCAACAAGCTTACAGGATTATGCAACAGTTAAAGGCAGGTACCCCTGTTCATTATTGCAAGAGACTACAGAGGAAGGTACAATTTCAGTACTATTCGTTCTGTTGTTATGACATGTGATAGGGTATTGTTGTAGTTGATTCTGTAACTGCCATTGATGATCTCTTATGTCAACATTGTAAAATATGCCCATATGAAATTACTGCTTCAAAAGCCCGACAGGAGACAAACTGAATTGGCATGGGTGTCTTCGCCTTCACGAATGACTATAGCCAACTTCCAAACGCATATTTGGTCCCAACAATATAGCTTTACAAGCTGGACCTAGACTTACTAACTAATCAAGCGTGGGTAAGTCAATTATCGACAGGGCCATTAACAAAATTCAGCGGAAAAATGTGTTCAGAATAAATACGCTGACACCATTTAATCTCAGAATGTCGTTGTTTCTAAAAAGCTGTATGATAAGTACAGTATTAACTTACAATGCTCATGGCTTGTGGGTGCCAACGACTCATCCAAGCAAGTCCTCAGGATTGTCTCAGAGTCAGAGAGGTGGGCACTCACGAAATCTAGGAAAGCAATTGAAACAAAAAAAAAAAAAAAACAGCATGAGTAGAGGCACCGAGAGGAGAGAATACAACACTAGAGTGCAGTTAGTGAAATGCTGCAGTTACTTACTGGTCCACATGCCATAATAATAAATGTGTGTCTAAAAACATATATTACTTATGAGGCTCTTCCAGGTCTTGCTGCATGGGCGGTGTACTTGAATCAGTTTTTCGTCTTTCCTTGATTTGCGGTCGGGTCGTAGCCAAAAAAAGCTCGGGATTCGGGTTGGCCTCAGTGGGTTTATGGTCAATGAAATGATAATGAGCAGACATATACTTTTTCGCTGGGTTTTCAAGCTTTAGTGTTGCTAACCATTGTTTTGTTTTCGTCTCGTCTTTTGGTATCGAATGGAGGCGTAGGGTGCTGGGCAACAGGTCCAGCGGGTCCGTTTATGTTGGAAGCAGGTCCCATTCATAAAATCTTTCACTTTCCATGATGTATTTGTACATCCAACAACAGCACCTGACGAACCACCGGGAGCCATCGCTTAATTTGTAACATTCTACATTAGAAGTACTTGATTCACTTGAACACGAATACAGGCCTGTGTGTCGTTGTTAGCTGGTAACTAAACTGGAAGTTTGTCTCCGGATAGAGGAAGTGTCATCTGTCATGGTGTGACGCTCAATGGGATTCACAGGAAAGTCGTGGATAGCACACATAAATCTCTTTGAGATAAAGGCAGGCTGAGCTGAAGTTCAGAGAGTACTCAAAACGGGAAACGGGTTTAAAACAGAAGCGACTGAGTCAAGAAAGCAAACAAACAATCACAGACCTCTCAGAGAGCAGCGGCAGCCAGACGCGCCAGCGTTCACTCCTGACGCGCCAGCGTTATGTGAAAGTATATATATCTGTACATACTGTATGTGCGTATGTATGTATGAATATGTGTATGTAAGTGTGTATATGTGTATGTATAAGTACATAGATGTGTGGATGTATTTATATGCATTTCTATATGTATGTACATATGTGTATGTATCCATATCAAAGTTTAAAGTAATCTTTATTGTCCCCGAGGGGCAATTTGTGGTGCAGCCAGTAGTGTATATATATGTGGATGTGTGTGTATGTGCAGGTATTCATATGTAGGTGTATGTATGTGTGTATATGCGTGTGTGTGTATATATATATATATATATATATATATATGTATGTGTGTGTGTGTGTGTGTGTGTGTGTGTGTGTGTGTGTGTATGGAAAGCTTGATCTATCTGTCTATCTATCTGTCAGTCTGCCTGCCTGAAAGTAAGAAAGAAACAAACAAAGAAAGAAATAAAAAGAAAAGAAAAATCTTTATGCGGTGTCTACCTACCTGAATGAAAATCATGCAATGGTGTATATGTTTGCATATTAACCATACCTATTGTCAACAAAATACTAGGCCATGTGTCTAGAAATGTGCCTTTTTTATCCATCTACCTTTCCATATACACTTGTGCTCTTGGGAATGTAAAGGGAGGCTGAGTGTGTGGGTGCTTATGTGTATGTGTGTATGAGTGTGTATATGTAAATGTGTGTGTGCGCACACATTATTGGTATACAAAAGCGACTACACTTCCATATGATTGTAACATCCTTAGCTCTCAAAAACAATAACTGACAAAATCCACTAACCAAATTGCTAAACGAACATTACACATTTAAACTGATACCCAGCTGTAATGGGCGTCAAACTCAAGGGCAAATGGATTTGACTGGAAGTCTAACCCTTTTCTCTTTAATGTACAGTCTATTAAATTTTCTATTTTGTTTCTTTTTTCTTTTCTTTTTTACTCTTCACTCACACTCTACTGTTTCTGTGCCACATATGGTTTGTGGAACAGGAACTTAAGCAATCAGATTCCTACAAGACTTATTACAAAAACAAACAATAATAAAATTTCTTAGTTGGAATGTGCAGGGTATTAATTAAGCTGGCAAAAAAAGAACCAAAATATTGAAACACCTCAAGAAGATAAACGCAGATGTATGTTTACTTCAAGAAACCAAACTCTCAGCTGCAGAACACAACAAACCAAAAACTCATGGATTCAGTCAGTTATTTTTCTCCTCATATAATTAAAAAAAAGAGGTGTCAGGATACTAATCCATAAAAACACACAATATGCACATAACCACACCATATCTGATCCTGAAGGAAGGTATATAATTATCAATGGCACAATTAATACTAAAACTATAGCAATAGCAAGTGCCTATAGTCCTAATACAGATGACCCAGCATTCTTTCACAATTTTTTCACCAGATTACGGGACTTTCCAACATCACTTTTTATCATTGGAGGAGATTTTAACATTGTAATTAACCCAACACAAGAGTTCTACAAACAAACATCATACCCAAAACTGGCATTCAATGAGGATCATTCAACAATACAAGACAGATCTTGGTCTTGGCCATAGTTGGAGACAACAAAACCCGACGGCAAAAGAATTTACCTACCACTCCACAGTTCATCAATCCTTCTCACAAATTGATTATTTCCTTACAAGCAACTCAATGATAAAAGACATTGCAAATACTACAATACATCCAATTGTTATATCTGACCACGCTCCTATCAGTTTCACTCTCATCACAAAACAAGACACAAAAAATTTCCCAAACTGGCCCTTTAATACATCTTTACTCACAGATAATACTTTGGATGCATATTTCAAGAAAGAGTGGACAAACAAATGACTCTCCAAGTACCACACCAACACTCCTTTGGGAAACAGCAAAAGCAGTACTGAGAGGGAAAATAATTCCATATTCCGCCTGCAAAAAGAAAGCAGAACAAGAACTAGAAACCAAATTAGAAGAAAAAATCAAACTACTACATGATTCACATGCAACTAATCCCACTGAACAAACACTAAAAGAAATCAGAGACCAAATTTCAACTAGATAATATTATCAACAAAAAAAAAAACTATTTTTACTACAAAAATTATGATACAACCACTATGAACATGGTGATAAATCTGGAAAATATTTAGCAAATCAACTTTAAAGCAATAAGGAAAAAACATTCATCACAACTATTAAAGACTCGGCCGGGAATAACATCAATGACCAACAAACCATAAATAACATTTTCTAAAAATTCTACTCAGATTTATACAGCAATGAAAGAGAAAAAAACATGGAAGAAATTGATAACTTTCTGAATAATATTACACTCCCATATCTCTCCTACGATCAAATCAATTATCTAGAAAAACCATTATCAATTCCAGAATATCAAAAGGCGCTGGAAAAAAATGGCAAATAATAAAGCACCAGGCCCGGATGGATTCCCAACTGAGTTTTACAAACATTTCTGGAAGACGATCTCACCACTGTTTATCAGAATGGCAGATGAAATGAAAATATCACAAACCATCCCCTCACACATGAACACCGCTAACATCTCAGTACTGCTTAAGCCAAACAAAGATCCCACCCTTTGTACAAGCTATCGACTGATCTCCCTCATCAACACCGACATAAAAATCATTAGTAAAGCTCTCATGATTGGGCAGAATCAGCCATCCAATCTCTCATACACCCAGACCAAACAGGATTCATAAAAGGAAGACATTCATCAAACAACACATGCAGATTATTCAATATTATTCACACAGCTCATGACCACAAAATTAAAGCCATTATCCTCTCCTCCATGCAGAAAAAAGCCCTGATAAAGTTAACTAGACATTTTTTTTCAAGACTGGAAAAATTTGGCTTTGGAGAGTAATTCATCCAATGGATAAAAACACTATACAGCACTCCTAGGTCAGCAATCATAACTAACAGACTAACATCACAAAGTTTTGCACTTCACAGGGGTACCAGACAAGGATGTCCACTCTCACCACTACTCTTTCCCTCTTCATTGAACCACTAGCAGCAGCAATCAGACAAAATAACACAATCACGGGTATCACAACCAAGCAAATAACACATAAAATCAGCCTTTATGCAGATGGTGTATTACTATTCTTGCAAAATCCAACTCAATCTTTGAATGAAATTATGAAAAACTATTAAAATATTCACAGATGTATCTGACTACTCAATCAACTGGAATAAATCAACCATCCTACCTCATTATGGGGATAGTGGGAATGCTGCATCTCAACTATCGCACTTTCCATTCACTACTGGTAATATCACATATTTAGGCATAAATGTATCCCCCAAGCTGTCAGAGTTGTTCCATCTAAATTTCACCCCACTACTCAAATCAATAGAAGATAACTTGGACCGATGAATGTCACTACCACTATCTATCATAGGCAGAATTTCCACAATAAAAATGATGATACTACCCAAAATCACTTACCTTTTCAATATTATCCTCATCCAACCGACAGCAAAATGGTTTAAAAAATTAGACTCATTGATAATAAAATTCTACTGGAAAATCAAAAACCCAGAATAAAACTGTCAACACTACAGAAACCGAAAGACCATGGAGGACTGGAAGCGCCCCACTTTTCATAACTATTACCTGGCCGAGTCAGATACAATACCTCATCAAATGGATACATGCAAACCATGACCCCATCCACCCCTGGATTGACATAGAACAAACTCCAAGAACATATCATTGGCAGACTTACCTTTCATTAGCAGTACCATTAAAAAATACAGTTGTTTCAAGAATCCTGCAATCTCCACAACTCTGACAGCTTGGTGGAAAATCAATAAAATGATAAACTTCACAGTAAGTCCCAGCATGCACACACCAATTTGGAACAACGCCGACTTCACTATAAACAAATCACCTATGATTGGCAATACATGGAAAGAAAAAGGGATCTCGCATCTGCACCATATTTTTGAAAATAACACCCTGCTTTCCTTCCCGCAGTTAATTGAAAAATACAACATTAATATAAATTAGTACTTCCAATACCTCCAACTAAAACAGTCAATTAAGGAAAAATTTGATCTCACCAACCTTGACCTCAAAGAATCACCACTATTGAATGATTTAATCAAAATTGCAAAATCAAGTAAACCTTTCTTCAAACTTTATAAACTCATATCCTCCCTTGGTCCTGACAACACACCATGCATTCCAATAGATAATGATACGATACGATACGATACACTTCATTGTCCCCTTAAGGAAATTTGTCTTGGACTCCAAGAGTTGCACAGATGAAGCTGCCAGTTAATAACACAGAAGAACAAAGATACAATTGCATCACCCACATATATTGCACATACTCATATTGCACAAGACTCTCATATAAATATTTAAAAAAAGAGCACCATGACATTATTGCACAATCCGGCTACATCCTCATGAAACATTATTTTCAGACTTTTCCTTCTTGTAGTTATGTTAGCTGCCACTTTCATCGATTCCCAAAGCTTTTTAGAGTCCATTGAGATAAAATTCTGCTCCATAATGTCCTTGTGTTTCTTCCTCGCCTGCCTTAGCATCTGATTCAGTTCACGTTTTTAACTCCACCCGGTCATGATTCTTAAAAGCCATTTTTTTGCAGTTAATGCAGTCTTTGACCTCTTTGGTTATGTAAGGTTTGTTGTTTGGGTACATGATAATATCCTTCTGGTTACCACTCACTCAACGCAAAAATTTTATGTAGTCTGTTATGGTTTCAGTGGCCTCATCAATGTCCAATGTGAAAAAATGTCCCAGTCTGAACAGAGGAAAGAACCCTTTGAAGCCTCTATATTATCATTTGACCAGACAGACACTGTCTTGATTTGTGGCTTGCTGCTCTTTAACACAGTTTTGTAAACTGGGATCAAGTGTATTGTATTGTGATCAGAATTAGACGAGGGAGGCTTTGCTCTGGCACTGTAGGCATTTTTAATTTTACCATAGCATTTATCTAAAACCCTATTATCACGGGTGGCACAGTCAACATATTGTTGGAATCTGGGAAGGGACAGTTCTAATTTACAGTTATTAAAATCACCAAGTATAAAAACAGGGGCTCCAGCTGTGCGTTGTAGTTGCAGGTGGACACAGTCTGCAATTTGAACTGCGGCTCGGGCCGCACTCCCACTCGGGGGAACATAAACAGAAAAAATTTAAATATTTCCGAACTCCCTCGGCAGGTAGAAAGGTCTCATGGAGAGGCACAGCAGCTCCACATCGCTGTTACACAGAGTCTCCCTGACGGTGTAATTCCTGCACCAGCCGTCATTGACAAACACACAGATGCCTCCCCCACGGCTCTTCCCTGAAGATTCATTCCGGTCTGCCCGAATAGCAGAGAAGCCCTCCACCTCAATCAGGGAGTCTGGAATGTCCGTATGTAACCATGTCTCTGTGAACACAAGCATACCCGACTCTCGGTACTCTGAAGCTGAACCTGGCATTGGCACGGAGCTCCTCCATTTTATTCCTTAGAGGGCGGCGCATTGCTTAGTACCATACCGGCAGCGGAGGCCTGTTACCTCTTCGGCAGAGACGCTGCCACATCCCCCCTCGTCTGCCTCTTCTCCGTTGATGTGCTTTGCGGGCCGGTTGTATTATCAAAGTCTCAGGCAGGTCAGCCAGAGGTGTGATTCCCGCAGAGCACAGGGACAGCAGCGCGTCTCTGGTGTAAGTGAGTGGCAGCTCACCTGCTTCCGCGTGCGGAAATGTTTGGCAGATCCTCAGCAACTCCCAGATAATCAACATTATTCGGAGTCCGTTCACAAATAACGCCATGGTGCTTTTCCCACACACACTGACAGAAAATAAATCGATAAAAAGACGATAAAAAAAAAAACGTTAAAAACGCTTAAAGCAGCAACAGCAGCAGCAGGCGTCCGGTCGCATAAGCAGGGCAGCGCCACCGAAGATAAGTGGGGAAAAAAGACCTGAACATCAAAACTAACGCTAACTTCTGGAATGAAATCTGCAGGAACATCTACAACAAGTCACAAGATACTAATATTAGACTAATCCAGTACAAGGTAATACAAAGAACACACATTACACAACAAACAATGTACAACATGGGATTATCAGAAACCGATATATGCACTCAATGCACACTCATCACCACAGATCACTACTTCCATGCTGTATGGCTCTGCCAACCTGGACAACACTTTTGGGACGAGGTAATCACCAAACTATCAGCATCCCATTAACCCCATCCATCTGCTTATTAGGTGAAATGAACTCAATTCCAACACAAATCGCAACACCGCTACTATTATCACTACTATCGCCAAGGAAACAATACTGCTAAATTGGAAAAACCAAAAACAGCTGAAAATGTCTCAATGGTTAGACCTATTAGCAAAACAATTGTCAATCGAACACTACTCAGCCCTACAAAAAAAAAACAAATGCAACAATTTCATTGAAAATTTTCATACTTTCATGATATTATTTCACTGCCGCGTAACTAATGCCTCCGCACACTACAAAAAAAAAAAAAAAAAAATCATATACATAAAACACATATCACCGGCCATTAAGAATTATTCCCATCCTCCCCACTCTCACTTAACCTAACACTGCATAATTACCTTTTTTTGAAATTTTTTTTTGTTTTGTTTTAAATAATAAAGGTTACTCATCACTTTTTTCCCTTTTCTTTATTTTTTTTTCCTACCTTCTCCCCTTTGCTTTAATAATTATTGTGATTATTGTTAATTTCTTAACTGTCATGGTTGATGTATCCTGTCACTCTACCTTAACGTTGGGCTCTATCCTGTTTCTGTTCCCCCTCCTGTCTTTGTTTTTCTTTGGCTTTTTTTCTTCTTTTCCTCCCAAATCATCAAGCAGTTTGTTTGTTACGAGGTTGTTATTGATCAAATGTTGTGTGATTGGGATTGTCCCCCTGCTGTTAAAACCTTTTCCTTATGCCCTTCCCTCTCAGAACTATCTCTATGATGACTATTAATAAAAATAAAGCTGACCTCCCAAGAGGAGGGGTTGGTGGCAGGAAGGAAAAAAAAAGAAAAAGAAATCATCATTACTTTACACCACATTAACACCACAAGAAATATTCTCATTCAATTTCACCATTTCACTGCTTATTAATCAAACATTCAGTCTGTCTGGAGGCTTGCGAGCTCTCTGCGACGGGGCGCACTCTCTCAGGTGTGTAGCTGGCGCAGCTGCTGCTGGTCTCTCCTGTGGACCTGGTGCCTGGGTCACAACAGGTGCCTGTGTGTCCGTGGGCAACTGTCCATTTTCTGCAGGAGGCACAGAAACCTCCTCGGGTGACTGTTCCTCTGGTGCCACTTCCTCATCAGACTGGCTTGCCAAGGGAAACTTGACAGTGCTGAGCCTGTCGCGGTCTGTCTCTGGGTCTGTATCATGATGCAGGCGTACGTGGTCCTGATGTCTGCGGAGCACTTGTCCGTCTGTCAGTTCAACGACGTAGGAGACTGGACCTCGCTGTCAACTACACTGGGCCAGCCCTGTAGCAGGTAAGTCTTTACTTTGGACAGGACCGTGTCTCTCCCTGTCCACTGCTTGACCTGGGCTGCTTTCACAGGTGTTTCCGACAATTTCTCTAATGCAAAAACAGTCTCTGGAGGCACATATGTAGAGGAAGGTGTCTCAGGCAATGGCAGACGACTCAACGCATCTGCGTTGGCATTGTCCTTTCCTGCTTTGTACACTATGGTGTACTGGTAGGCTGACAAGAGGAGTGCCCACCGTTGGATTCTGGTGGACGCTAGTGGTGGGATACAGCGTGTTTCACCAAACAGGCTCATCAGTGGTTTATGGTCTGTATGAATCTTAAAAGAACGACCATATAAGTACTGATGAAAACCCTTTACTGCAAAAACAATGGCTAGACCCTCTTTGTCGAACTGTGAATAGCCTTTCTCGGCAGACGTCAGCGTACATGAAGCAAATCCAGCTGGTTTCTCTGAGCCGTTCCATGTGCGATAGGACCACCCCCACTCCGTAGGGCGATGCGTCACATGAGAGAACAATCTCTTTATCTGGGTCATAGTGAATGAGCAGTTTTGCTGAATGAAGGAGTTATTTCACTCCTAAACGCTTCCTCTTGCTCTTGACACCACTGCCACTTTGTGTCATTGTGCTGCAGCTTGTACAGGGGAGCCAGCACCCTCCAGAGGTCCTGAAGGAATTTCCCAAAGTAATTCACCATACCCAGAAATGATCTGAGTTCAGTGACATTCTTAGGGCTCGGCGCTTCCTTAATAGCCCTCACTTTGTCCTCTACAGGACATAGCCCCTCTGCAGAAATTGTATGTGCCAGATAGGTCACACTTGGTGCCATGAACACACACTTGTCACGTTTCAGACGCAGACCTGCATCTGAGAGTCTTTTCAGCACCTTCTCTAAGTTCTTCCAATGCTGTGCCTTCGTAGTGTTATGGCCCCAATTTGTTATGGCGTCAATTTGTTATGGCCCCAATTTGTTATGGCGTAGCGGACAGCAAGGGATGACAGACAAAATTTTCAAACTTTAACAGATTTAATTAAACAAACACTTTGAACTAATCTACAATCTACTCTACTGACCAAGATTGAAATAAACAAAAAATGAGATATTTACAGTCCCTTGGTAATTGAGATGGGGCTGCTATGTTGCAATGTCCTGGGACAGGAAAATGCTCCAACACAGGCAAAAATCCCCAAAAAGAGCTTCACAGGTCTTGAAAAGAGTGACAGGTCTGGTCAAATGTATCCTTCCACAATTTCTCCTTGCAATTTCTCCTACTACTTTTCACTCTCTCAATTTTTCTCCTTATATACTCTTTTCCAGCCCCATCCCACCTTCCAGACTTTTCTCCAATTCTCTGGGACGTTCCCCTCTGAGGCATGCCCAGGACATGCCCCAAAACCTAGCTCCAGACTGGGCTTAACAAAAAAAATGTCAATACTGCCATCTAGCTTTTTTTTTTTTTTCCCACATTACACCTCCATTCCAAAAGGGAAAAATTTTGACTCATAAAGGCAAAATTTTTCTTTTCAATACAAAAATGGTTAAGTAGACACTTGTATATATATACATGTAATACAATATGCTAAAAAACACGTGATATATATACACATACTCAAACACGGGATAAGCAATCAGCAGTTACATTGTCAGTGCCCTTTACATGCTTAATTTCCAAGTCAAACTCCTGTAAAATCAAACTCCAATTCAACAATCTCCGATTCTTGTTTTTCATCTTACTCAAAAACATTAACGGATCGTGGTCAGTATATACAATCATTGGCTTTTGCCCTGTACAAACATAAACCTCAAAGTGTTGTAAGGATAGAACCAGAGCCAACAGCTCCTTCTCAATTGTGGAATAGTTATTTTGGTGGCGATTGAACTTCCTGGAGAAGTATGCCACGGGATGCTCAATGTCATCAGAGTCACTTCTCTGTAGGAGCACAGATCCACAAGCTTGGTCGCTAACATCGACCGCCATGGAGAACGGTTTGTTGAAGTCAGGAGATTTCAGCACGGGAAAGTGACACAGCAGAGACTTCAGGCGATGGAAGGCTCTTTGGCATGCTTCATCCCAAGTGAACTTTACGCCTTTCTTCAGTTGGTTGGTGAGACTGAGAGCAATCTCAGCAAAGTTCTTGCAGAACTTGCGGTAGTACCCGATCATTCCAAGGAAGCGGTGCAAAGCTTTTTTGTTGTCAGGAACTGGAAAATCCATGATGGCTTGGACTTCAGCATTTATGGATGCCACCTTACCCTGGCCTATGATGTAGCCAAGATACGTGACAGTAGCACAACCAAAGTCACTCTTGTTCAGGTTAACAGTCAGGTTAGCCTGGGTCAAGCGCTGGAACAACGTCTCTACATCTTTCAGATGGTCTTCCCAGGAGTCACTCCATGGAATCAGGTCGTTGATGTACGCACCCATGTGTGGCAATCCGGCGTTTGTAGACTGTATCATCCTTTGGAACGTGGCTGGGGCATTTTTCATGCCAAAGGGTAGGACTTCATACTGGTATAACCCAGATGGTGTGGCAAAAGCAGAGATGCTCTTGGCCCTCTCAGTTAAAGGCACACACCAATAACCCTTCAATAAATCAATCTTGGTCAGAAACTTTGTTTGCCCTACTCTATCGATACAATCATCAATCCTAGGTATTGGAAACACATCAGTTCTAGTTACAACATTGACTTGGCGATAATCTAGACAGAATCTAGTACTTCCATCAGGTTTTGGAACTAGAACACAGGCTGAACTCCAATCTGAGTTAGAGGGTCTGATAATATCATGTTCTAACATATACTCAACCTCTTTCTCAGCAATCTTTCTCTTTTCAGGATTCATCCGGTACGGATACTGTTTTATTGGTTCGGCATCACCAACATCTACATCATGAGAAGCTATAGAAACTCTCTTTGGAACATCAGGAAATATATCTTTATATTTCTTGATCAACCTCTCAAACTGATCTTTCTGTGAGGGTTCTAAGTACTGGAGTTTTACATCAAGATTTTGCAACACTTCAGAATTTGACAATTTACATGAAAGAACTTCAGCTTTAATTCTAGGTTCATCATCTTGAAACTCCCCCTCATCTTCACAAGTCTCGGCCATAGGAGGATCTGAAGTGACAGCTGCAACCCTAGCATTCCTATCATGATAAGGCTTCAGCATGTTAATGTGACACAACTGTTTTGGCTTTTCTCCTATCTGGAGTCTTCACAATGTAATTGAGATCATTGAGTTTTGTCAGAATTTCATAAGGACCATGAAATCTAGCCTGCAATGGATTGGACTGCAAGGGAAACAACACAAGGACCTTGTCTCCTGGTTTAAACTCACAGCTTCTAGCCTTATGATCATACCAAGTTTTCATTTTTCCCTGACTTGATTTCAAGTTCTCTTTGGCTAGGTCACAAGCTGCACGCAGTCTTTCCTTGAACTTGCTAACATAGTCTAACAGACTGATATCGGCTCTTTCTCTTGCCATTGTTCACTCAACAATAGCAAAGGTCCTCTCACTTCATGGCCAAACACTAGCTCAAACGGACTGAATCCAGTAGACTCCTGCACTGCTTCTCTAGCTGCAAACAACAGCAAATGAACACCTTCATCCCAGTCTTTCTCATGGTCATAACAATAAGTCCTCATCATTGTCTTGAGAGTGGAATGAAACCGCTCTAAGGCACCCTGACTCTCTGGATGATAGGCACTGGAAAGAATCTGCTTAGCACCTAGTTCATACACAACCTGCTGAAACAATCCGGAAGTGAAATTGCTACCTTGATTTGACTGAATTTCCCTGGGAAGGCCAAACAACGTGAATAACTTTATCAAAGCCTTCGAGATTGCAGTTGCCTTGATGTTGCGTAGAGGTATGGCTTCAGGGAATCTGGTAGATGCACACATGATTGTCAACAAGTACTGATTTCCAGATCTAGTCTTGGGTAATGGACTAACACAATCAACGATGACCTTGGAGAAGGGCTCCCCAAATGCTGGGATAGGCTGCAATGGAGCTACAGGTGGGTCTAACTGGTGTTTTCCAACTACCTGACAAGTGTGACAGGTTTTGCAAAAGTTGGAAACATCTTTCCAAAGTCCAGGCCAGAAGAAGTGTTTCATAATCTTGTCAACAGTCTTGTTAACACCAAGATAACCTCCTAAAGGCAAAATATGAGCCACTGTTAAGATCTCATTCCTGTAGACCTTCGGAACAACAATTTGCTTGACCACTGCCCAATCTGCATTGGCAGGGATATCAGGAGGGCGCCACTTCCGCATCAACACTCCCCCCTTGAGATAATACCCAACTGGAACTGCGTCTATTTCTTCATCAGGAAGGGCTCTCTGCTTTAGTACACAAATTTCAGGATTATTGGTTTGCTCCTGAATCAACCGCTTTCTGGACAGAGACAAGTCTCCAGACACATCAGAATCACCAGACCCATCTGGCTGGCTGAACAGAGAACTGATAAAAGTGTCTGATAAGTCCTCAAACGGAGAAACCATAGTAGGCTGAACAGAGTCATGAGGCGAACCACCTGAGTCATGACTATTCAATGTGCTGGACGGCACCACATCATCTTCTTCTTGAGCCTTCTTGGCCATAGCATGGGTCACTGCACAGGAAGGATACAGAGGTGGGTCTTCATCGCCATCTTCAGTGCTCGGCTGTGAAGTAAGATGAACAGGGGGAACTACATTGCCCCCAGCCAGGTCATTGCCTAGCAACAGAGAAACACCCTTGATAGGTAGACTTGACATAAGTCCCACCTTTACCTGTCCTGTAACTAAATCTGACTTCAAGAATACAGAGCGCAGGGGTACAGATACAGTCCTCCCTTCAATACCGTGTACAAGTATGAAATCCCCAGAAGCGGTCTCATCACGTAACTCCAAGGAGTCCATCAACAAAAGTGACTGAGAAGCTCCGGTATCCCTTAGGATATATATGGGTACAGGAGGAGAATGCTCATTCAGAGCCACAAATCCCTCTGACACAAATGGAAGAAATTCCTCCCTCACAAAGTCAGCAGTATCAGGCTTCTTAGCCTCACAAGGAGCAGGCAATTTAGCAGATCGGTCATCTACTACATGGGTTTCTAACCTTGTCTTCACAAAGGCATTGGGTTTGGTATCCTTTTCTTTTTCTTTCTTAGCTTTAAGGAACCAACAGTTAGTTGTAACATGACCAGATCTCTTGCAATAATTGCAAACTAGACCACTTTTGTCACTGTCAGCTTTCACACTTTGATCAGACCTTTGACTGGATTTCTGAGCACCATCACCAGATTTGTCTTTGTCTTTGGGTGAGGAATCTTGGGTATCACCGTTACCTTTCTTCTGAAATTACGACCATCTATTGTTACTGCTGGACTGAAATTTGGACTTATGTGTGAGAACATATTTGTCTGCAAACTTGGCAGCTGATTGCAAATTCAGTGCTTGCTTCTCATTAAGGTAGGTCTTAATATCATCCTTGACACAGTTCTTGAATTCTTCAACTAACACCATCTCTTTTAGTGAGTTGAAATCATCCTTGACCTCCATAGAAGTACACCAGCGCTCAAAGCAAACCTTCTTCTCGTTAACAAATTCCACATAAGTCTGATTGTCAGATTTCTTCAGACCTCTGAATTTCTGTCGGTAAGCCTCTGGAACCAACTCATAAGCTGTCAAAATAACCTTTTTGACAACCTCATAATCAGAGGAATCATCTGCAGACAAAGCCGAATAGGCTTGTTGAGCTTTACCCTTGAGGACAGTTTCCAACATCAGAGGCCAGTGTTCCTTTGGCCTCTGACAACTCTTAGCTACCTTCTTGAAGCACTGGAAATACTTATCAACCTCCTTTTCTGAGAATGGAGGCACCAGCTTTACCACCTGGCTAGCATGAAATTTGTTTTCAGCTTCCATTTTGATTTTTAGTTGCTCCATTGGAGCCTTTCTTCTCTGTCTAACTTCTGTAAATTGAAATCTCTCTGTCTCTCTCTTTCTGCTCTTTCCTCTTTCTCTCTCTCAAATTCTCTTTGTTTTTCTTTTTCTTCCCTTTCTTTTTTCTCTTATCTTGCTAATTTTTCGAACTCAAACTGCCTTTCTTTCTCTCTTTCTGCTCTCTCGAATGCTCTTTCCTCTCTTTCAATCTCTAGCATTTTTAATTTAAGTTCCATTTCTACATTTGGATTTTCCACTGGAAACTGTTCCAGATCTCCTGGTGCAAACACATTTTCATCAATGTAATATTCAACAGTCTCTCTAGCCAGTCTTGCTTTTCGCATGGCTGGTTTTACATCTGTCAGCTCTAACTGTCTGCATATTTCTAGCAGTTCTGTCTTTTTAAAAGACTTCAAAACCTCTACGGTTGGTGATGCCAAGAAATCATCCATTGCTGTTGATCTGTCAATATATGTCTAGGAAAATTCAAAAAACAATTTCACAATTTGAAATTTTAGATTTTCAATAAATGACTCACACAATGTTCGATCCCGGACGAGCCCCCAATTTATTATGGCCCCAATTTGTTATGGCGTAGCGGACAGCAAGGGATGACAGACAAAATTTTCAAACTTTAACAGATTTAATTAAACAAACACTTTGAACTAATCTACAATCTACTCTACTGACCAAGATTGAAATAAACAAAAAATGAGATATTTACAGTCCCTTGGTAATTGAGATGGGACTGCTATGTTGCGATGTCCTGGGCCAGGAAAATGCTCCAACACAGGCAAAAATCCCCAAAAAGAGCTTCACAGGTCTTGAAAAGAGTGACAGGTCTGGTCAAATGTATCCTACCACAATTTCTCCTTGCAATTTTTCCTACTACTTTTCACTCTCTCAATTCTTCTCCTTATATACTCTTTTCCAGCCCCCTCCCACCTTCCAGACTTTTCTCCAATTCTCTGGGACATTCCCCTCTGAGGCATGCCCAGGACATGCCCCAAAACCTAGCTCCAGACTGGGCTTAACAAAAAAAATGTCAATACTGCCATCTAGTGGCTTTTTTTTTTCCACATTACAGTAGCCCCCGTAATTAAAATATCATCTAAATATGCAGCTACGTTCGGAATCCCTTGCAATAAAGTGTCCATTATTCTCTGAAAAATGGCGGGGCTGGACGCCACTCCGAACATGAGGTGATTGTACTTGAATAAACCCTTGTGTGTATTGATGGTGACATATTCTTTGGACTCCTCATCTAACTACAGCTACTGATAAGCATGGCTCATATCTAGCTTTGTGAAGAGCTCACCTCCAGCCAGCCTTGCAAAAAGATCGTCCACCCGTGGCAAGGGATACTCCTCCAGCTTTGACACTTGATTCAGAGTCAGTTTATAATCTCCACATAACCGAACAGTCCCAGAGGGTTTCAAAACAGGGACTATGGGCGCCGCCCATCGCGAAAACTGCACTGGTTCTATGATGCCCAGCGCTTGTAGGCATTCCAGCTCTCCCTCTACTTTACCTTTCATTGCATAGGGCACCACCCTTGGCTTGAAGAAACACGGCGCTGCATCGGGATCCACATGGAGCTTCACAGTCACTCCCTTGAGTGTGCCCAGCTCGTCTCTGAACACATCACTGTATTGCTGGAGAATGTCCTTAGTAGTATGAGTGTACTTGATCTCATGCCAATTCAGCTTAATTTTTCGAAGCCAGTCACGGCCCAATAGACTAGGCCCACTATCCTTGGATACGACGAGTCCGCCTTCGGCCCTCTGACCTGCAGCTTTAATATCCACGTGCAGAAGTGAGGTATGAACTGACCTGTGTATGTCCAAATTTACTATCCTTTCCTTCAACATTTACTGTAATGTAGTAGGGAACAGGTGGCATCTCATTCGTTTCTACAGCAAACATGTTGAACGCACACGCGACCTCAACTTCATCCTCTTCGACATGATGTGCTGGCGCTTGAGCCTGTTGGACTTTCCCTTTTTCATTTTTGGCTTTTGATTTTGCGCTCCTGCATTTCTTTGCCAAGGGCCCTTTTTTATGGCAGGAATGACAGACTATGTCTTTGAATTTACAGTCATTGGCATAGTGTGCCCCTCCACACCTAAAGCATTCTACTTTCTTTGCAGATTTAGCAGCATCTCTATTCACCTGGTGAACAGCCACGGCCTGTGAACCCGCCTGTCCTTTTTGAATGTCCTTGGCGTTATTTGCAGCCACCTCCATTCCTTGTGAAATTTCTAAAGCCTTCTTGAAAGTCAATGGTGGGGTTTCCCCCAGCAAGCGGCGCTGAATGGCGTCATTATTAATGCCGCACACTAATCGATCACGGAGCATGTCATCTAACACTGCCCCAAAATCACAATGAACTGAAAGCTGTCGCAACTCTGCAACAAAATTTGCCACCAATTGACCTGACTTCCTAAAATGGCTGTGAAACTTAAAACGTTGAACAATTACTGACGGTTTCGGGTTGTGGTCAGTGGCGGCTGGTGGAGTTTTCTCCAGGGGGGGCTATAACTCCAAAATAGACATATACCAAAAAGCAAGCAAAAAACATGTACTAAGGTATCACACCAGTGTATTTACATAAATGAAAACAACAAAAGCAACATTATAATGTCATGTAGTGTTATACTTTTTGTACATAAATTTTGCAGCCAATCAGCGACCTTGTGCCGGACCTCTGAAGGAGTCTCGAGACAGTTAAATTTTTTCTCTCTTCACTGGCCTTGCACTAATATTGTCAAAATAACTGAAAGTGCGTCAGCTTATTTTAGAAAATATGAATGCTCTGAACAGATGATTTTATCAATCCTAGCTGGAAACATTAAAAATGATTGGCAGGTTTGGAAACGGCCACCGCATTTTCAAATGAAGGGACGCGAAGATTTAATGATTCAAAAACTCTTTCAAAGTATAAAATCATTAAGCTGTACCACACCCCTCAGCCTGAGTATAGCTATGGCCATCTACTTAAAATTATGTTTCTATGATGCAGAAAGAAAGCACCATAATCAACCTATATTAACAGCCGACAGCAAAGTGCGAATACAATTCATTAACACCACTTGCCAAACCTGCCGATATGTTTATAACGTTCAGTAGCGCGGCTAGATAAAAATAATCTGTCGGCCTACAGGGCATTCATATTTTCGAGAATAAACTGACGCAATCCTGGTTATTTCTACTTTATTTTCATTGGATTTTGTTCAGTGTCACAAACTAGTTTATTGTTAATATGCCAGATCAGTGTAGGACAAAAAAGCGGCGAGCTGGCTTTTGCTAGACTACATTGATTGTAACCAGCTCATTTTACCAGCTTCACTATTTGAACAAATACATTCATAACAATTCATTTATTTAAATGGCAGGCTAGACGAATGATTTGGCCAACAGTTATGCTGAGGGTAAGGCAGGCATGTACAATGTAACCGCAGTATTCTGGGCTCGAACTGTGCAGTCAGTGGTTCCGAGACCGTACCTCGGAGCAAGGATCGTAAAGACAGAAAAATTTCACTGTCTCACAACACCCCTTCAGTGGTCCGGAACAAGGTTGCTGATTGGCCGTATGCAAATGAGTTTCTGTTGGTGTCCGCAACTCTAGTGGGGAAAAAAATTTCGCTGGCAGGAGGGTGGTGGTGTGTTAATCCAGCTGCATTCAGCTCTGGGCGCAGGTGAGGTGCGCCCCGACATGGCCCTATCTCTTGTATTGAAGAGGAGCCACTGCGCATGTACAACTTTTAACGAGAGTCCATGGGCAAAGATTTTTGCGCCCCAGGGCGGAAACTGTCACCAATCAGACAACACAGATGAACGAAACAACGTTACTCATCATTAACTATATAATATTTATCTTGCTCATCTAAAAATAGATATACCTATATTTCGAAATATTTTAATTTCATTTTTTTTTTGTGTCTTATTCAAGGTAATGTGGTGAGTGGTGAGTGGTAAGTGGTGGGGCGGCCAACTAGCGCCCTCTATTGGCCAGCCGCCACTGGTTGTGGTGGTTGCTGATGAGCTGACAAAATCATCATATGAAATCTCTCCCAGTTTGTTTGGCGTGGCCAAATTCTTTATGAGCTTATAAGTCTTTGCCCCGCACACACTCAGGAAAATGGAGGGCTTTTTAGCCTCCTCTGTAATTCCATTTGCTACGAAAAAGTGTCCCAACCTTTCCGCGTAATCAGTTTAGTCCTCATCCCCTTCCACAAATTCTCCGACAGTCCCAAACGTCGCCATCCGAACTTGCTGCTCTCCTTCTGGTCTCTGCCTCTCCCTGAAGCCACTGGCGCGCTGCGTTGTGCCTCTTCGCTTCGCTCCTCTTCACTGCTCCCACTCATGCAGGTAGTTGACTATCAATGGTTAGCTTTCACTCTGTACTTAGCTAATAATATCAAAAAAAACAAAAAAAAAAACAGGAAAACTCTTCCAGTTCACCTCGTCGCCAAAAATATGTGGCAACTCAAGTACTTGCAAGAACCACAAAGACAGTAGTACCGAGTGGTAATTTTATCTGAAAAAGTTCATCTTTAACAACAGTGATTACAGAGCTTGAAACGGCAGGACTACCTTCCAGCAAAACTTACTAATGCACTGTATAAGAAGAAGAAGTGCACCAATCTAGTGTTACGTTTTATCAGAGCTTACTCTAGTGGGCAGAAATATTATTGTAAGATAGTAGCTTTACAACAGGATCAAAGACAACAATCAAGAGACAAATAATGAAACTGAATCCATGATATTTTATAGTAATGATATAAGTGCGCTGCAGTGACCTGCTTTCTCCATCAGCTGTATTTACACACACAAACTTTCACAGAAAAACTGGTGAACATGAACGAAAGCAGCTGTTAAATCTAGTAAATGCCCAGTTAACCAGAGGAGATAGCTTCTGTTAACAAACGCAGATACAGGAAACAGAATTTATTTATCTTACATTTATCTTACATAACAAGAGAAGGACCTGAACCAGCAAGCAGATCATGTTCAAATATACAGGGTTTAAGCTGAACTGAGGGTAAGTGTGCATGTTTGCGTGTGTGCGTGTGTGTGTGTGTGTGTGTGTGTGTGTGTTTATGAGTGTGTGTGTGTGTGTGCGCGCGTGTACGTGTGAGTGTGTGTGTGCGAGTGTGTGTGTGCGTGCGTGCGTGTGTGTGTGTGTGTGTATGTGTGTGTGCTTGTGAGTTTTGACAGAGGGACACTGAGGAGTTCCACACTCCAAACCCAGCACAGAGGGGTGTGTGTTGGGTGAGGTGTGTGTGGACTGTGTGCAGGAGAGTCAGTGTGTTTGAGTCAGAGATGCTGTAGAAGGAAAGAGTGCCGGCCGGACGGACCACACACACACCTACCCTGTACACACACACTCCTCTACCATCATCACACACTCCTGCTCTGTACACACACACACACTCCTCTACCATCTTTTTTTTTCTCTCTGTCTTTTCAGAGACCTGGCGGCCTCCAGTCTATCAGAGACAAGAGGTGATATGGGAATTGCTGACCTCTTGGCTGTGCTGTAGCGCTGTTCGTTGGTGTGCATTCTGCTTGAGTTGAGACAGAGGAAGACGTGCGGGATCGAATCTGAAGTTTTACTCTTGTTTAAACGGAGTTATCTGAAACTAATTTGTGTGTTCAGGCTCAAACAGTATTAGAGATTAGACAATTTGCTCCCGAGGTATAACCTTTGTCGCATTAGGGGCAGGGAGAATCTTCCTCCATCATCTTTTTTTTTCCCCTTTTTTCCCCCTTTAACAACTCGGTGAGCAAACAGCCAAATTAAGTCGCTAATCTGGTCAAACAAAGGCGACGGGGGGTTTTTGGGGGGTTTTTTTGAGGGGGTTTCAGTCTCCCGGGAGCAAAGTAAGGTAAAGTAAAATAAATTTAAACGCTAAATTTAAAGAATAAACTAAACGCGAAGTAATTGTCTAATTTAGTGAATTGTGTGATATACAAAGTAAGTCAGAGTTGTTTTCAAGGACTGAGGTACACTGTCGCCTGCTTTTTCTGTAGCTGATTTAGCTAACGAACTATTGTAAGCTCTCAACGCCAGGAATATATCAAATTACCGGGATATCTAACTATCTGGCTTGGTTTCATACTTGGTCGCTTGCCTTTCATACAGTCTTCTAGCCAATAAATATTGACGTTCACGGGGGTTTTTTAGTCCCCTTCGTTCTCTATCCTGACCGCATTACCGCATAAACGCATTTCCAAGCTTGAATATTAACGCGAACCGGGGTTTTTGTCTTTTTCGCATTTTATTATCATCGAAGGGCTCTTCTGATTAAACACATTGCAAATTACGTTATCTTTGTATTTTCCTCGGTTGCGGTGCCTTGATCAGCTGATTAAAGTTTAACTGCTTGTTTGAGTGCTCAGCGACAGCTTGTTGGGGGAGATACCGTGTGTAGTTCGCTCACGAAGTAAACGACTTGTTTATTCGGTCCGTTTTAATTAAAGGGAACCGAGGCTTAACTCTTATCTCGGTTACTCTTGGTTGTATTTGTGGCTGGCTAGCTAGATAGTTACTGTTTGCTTTTTGGCTGGGGATCTGAGATTTAGTATTTAGTCAGTAGGACAGCAGTCACTTTAGTCGTCCGTTAGGTTACCCTTGAATTTAAACGGAAAGCTTTGCGGAGTGCTCCGCCTCCTCCCTCCTCCAGTTTCTCCTGGGCGTAGTATAGCCAGTCTTTTATCTGGGTTCTCAGCTAAGCCCTGTGAGACTTTTGGGTTAGTATATTAATAGTAGCGGGTCTAGATAAATTCAAGTTGGCTTATTAGGAGTGCTTATTATCGATAGAGTTTCTCAATTTGGTATTTCATTTCTGTTCACTAAAACTAAGCCCCTGTTAAAAGAGGCTTATTATCCATTCACATAGTTTCCCCACGGTTTCTATTGTGACTGCTGCTTAGGGCTTCTCAGGTTAATTAATTAATAAATTGTGGTTCCTGAGCTTCTGTCTCGGCATTAGTAATTTTCTTTGTTATCTAGGGTGAGCGAGGTCATTAGGTAGGGGGGTTCAAAATGTGGCCAAAACTATGTGACGGTTGCAGGATGATCGCACTTTTGGAAAGAGATTTCAGGGTGGGTTTGTCTGTCACCGGTGCCAGCTAATTGAGCATCTGGAGAGCAAGATCCTTGTTCTTCAGGGCCAGTTGGCGTGCACGACATAGTTCAGAATCAGTAGAGTTCCTAGAGGAACTAAGTAGTATGTCGTTTAGAGAAATGGTCTGTACGTTAAAAGCAGGGTGGTGTGGGGACCCCAGAGCAGGCAGGAGAGAAAGTTGGGTGACGGTAGGACGTCAGCGCAGGAAAGGCGTGCACACCGTACAGCGACAGCTCCTCCAGTGGTTGAGGTGTCCAACCGATTCCGGCCCTTGCAGGAACTCGAATTGGCCCCTGACCCTGAGAGTGAGGGACTGATGAGCAGCAGGGCACCCTGTTGGCCTCTACCCCTCAGAAAAGAGTTATTGATAGTGGGGGACTCAATACTTAGAGGAATAGACAGTTTAGTCTGTTTGCGCGACAAGGAGTCTCAGATGCGGTGTGTTGCCTGCCTGGTGCCCAGGTAGGAGACCTCCTGAGGCGTGGCGGACAAGCTCCTGGCCAGAGCGGGAGGGATCCAGTTGTCATGGTCCATGTTGGGACTAATGACATAGGTAAGGGTAGGTTTGAGGTTCTGCAAAGCAAATTTGTTGAATTAGCTGAAAAGCTTAGGAGCAGATCCTCCACGGTAGTGTTCTCCGGGATTCTACGGTACCATGTGCAAGCAGAGGAAGCAGAATTTTATCTGGAGGTTTAACACGTGGCTCTGAACCTGGTGTAGGAAAAGAGGGGTATAGGTTTATGGGGCACTGGAACTACTTCTGGGACAGGGGTGACCTGTTCAAGCCGGATGGGCTACACCTGAACCGAGGGGTACCTTTGCACTGGGTCAGCGTATGTTGAGGGTAGCAGAGAGTTATTTAAACTAGGGACTTGGGGGGCAGGGAGGTTAGAGAGTGTTACACAGAGGAAATGCAGACTGCCCTGATGGAAGCTGACAGCGTTACATGCACTATTGATGATATATTTTTAAAGCAAAAAAAAAGCATGGTGAGGGGCTTTGAGCAGCAGGCGCATGGGAAATCGAAGGGGAAGAGCGTTCATGATAACCTGAAATGTTTTTATCTAAATGCAAGAAGCATTAAAAAATAAATTTCAAGAACTTGAGGCCGTTATGATTAGTGAAGACTATGACATAGTTGGGATTACAGAGACATGGCTTAGTGAAGAGGATGGAGATGAATATAATGTAGAAGGTTATAAGCTCTTTAGGAAGGATAGATGTAATAGGCGAGGAGGGGGGTGTAGCACTCTATGTGAACGAAAACATAAATGTGCAGGAAATTCCTGAAATTGAATATTCCGTGCCTTGTGAAGATATCTGGGTCAGGCTCACTGGCAAACACGAGACTGGTTTAAACATAGGTGTATGCTATCGACCACCAGCTTTGGACAGTACAGTCAATGAAATGCTCCTTAAGAGGATTTACGCAAGCTTGTAGAGGAGGAGGGACTATTATTATGGGAGACTTAAATTATCCTGGTATTGATTGGGAAATTGTGAAAGGACAGGGTAGGGGGAGGAAGAATTTCTAGATGTCATAAATGATAATTTTTTTGGTGCAGTATGTTAATAAACCTACAAGAGAGAAGGCAATTTTAGATTTGCTGCTCTGTAATGACCCAGATAGAATTAGCAATGTTGAGGTACTGGAGCCACTTGGGACAAGTGATCACTCTACTATTAATTTTGAGGTTTCATGGGAAGTTAAAAAGGTGTCTCCAAAAACAAAAATTTTTAATTTTAGGCGAGCAAACTTTGACAGGATGCGGTCATATCTAAGTGAAACAAAATGGGAGACACTCCTGGACTGTGAGTCTGTAAATGAGATGTGGGGAAAGATTTAAGGGGTTTTACTTGATTCACAATGTAAATTCATTCCAAAAGGTGTCCAAAAGTAAGCTGAAAAAGCAGAATCCTCAGTGGATGACAGCAGCTATTCGTAGGAGTTTGAGGAAAAGAGGAATCTTTATAAGATGTACATAGAGGATAACAATGAGATTACTAAGGCGAATTCTGTAAAATGCGGGCTGTGGTCAAAAAGAGCTGAGGAATGCTAGAAGACTGTATGAAAGACAAATTGCAGAGGGGCAAAAACTAACCCTAAGCGCTTCTTTCAGTACTGCAGCAGAAAAAGGAAAGTCAAAGAGCAGGTTAAGTGCATAAAGAATAAAAATGGATCGCTGCTATATGATAATAAGGATATTGCGGACACCTTAAACGGTTACTTTGTTGAAAATTTTACCTTAGAGCGGGTCTTTATTCGCCAGAGGGCTTGTCCAATGCTCAAGATTATTTAGCGGAAATTGAGGTTAGGGATAACGTCGTATTAGACAAGTTGCATCAACTAAAAGGCAGATAAGGCGGCGGGTCCTGATGGCTTATATCCTAGAGTGCTCAGGGAAGTTAGTGAGATCATCTTTAAGCCGCTATCTGCCATCTTTAGGCGGTCTTTAGAAACTGGAGAAATACCAAATGATTGGAAACAGGGCAATATAATACCAATATATAAAAAAGGGGACCATACTGAGCCAGGTAATTACAGGCCAGTCAGTTTAACTTGCATTGCGTGCAAAATATTGGAATCTATCATAAAAGATGAGCTGGACTTATTTCTTGAACGTAACAATATCTTGAGGGATAGCCAACATGGTTTTTCGTAAAGGAAGGTCATGCCTGACAAACCTTCTGGAATTTTTTGAAGAGGCCACCAAGACTTATGACCAGAGCAGGGCTTATGACACCATATATTTGGATTTTCAGAAAGCATTTGACACAGTACCGCATAAGAGACTAATTTTTAAAATGAGCTCCATTGGAGTTACAGGTGGTATTCTGAAGTGGATTCATAACTGGTTGCAGGACAGAACACAAAAGAGTGGTGGTCAGTGGTATATCATCTGAGCTAGGTAGGGTGGGGAGTGGCGTCCCCCAGGGATCGTGTTGGGACCCCTGCTGTTCCTCATCTACATTAATGACCTTGATAGGAATATTGAGAGCAGATTAGTGAAATTTGCAGATGATACTAAATTGGGGGGCTTGGCAAATAGTTTAGAGTCCACTAAAAGTGATTCAGGATGACTTGGATAGAATTCAGAATTGGGCAGAAATGTGGCAAAATGAAATTTAATGTAGCGAAAATGTAAAGTAGTACATGTAGGTAATAAAAACATTAGACGGGATTACTTCATGGGAGGTTTTAAACTGGAATGTGCTCCACAAGAGAAAGATCTGGGAGTGATTGTTGACCAAACCCTCACAGGCTCTAGCCATTGTGCCCGTAGCTGTTAAAAAAGCCAATCGGATGCTGGGATACATTGCCAAAAGTATTGAGTTCAAATCCAAGGAGGTGATGCTTCTTTTGTACAACACATTCGTCAGACCACATCTAGAGTATTGTGTACAGTTCTGGGGACCATACTTTAAGAAAGACATAGAGGCTTTAGAAAGTTCAGAGAAGAGCCACAAAGCTAATTCGGGTATTAAAGATGAAAGCTATGAGAAAAGGCTGAAGATCCTTAATCTCTTTAGTCTTAGGAAAAGGAGACTAAGGGGTGATTTGATTGAGGTCTTTAAATATGTTAAAGGGATTAACAAAGTGAATTATGTAGGATTCCTTCAACCAAGTGTTGTTAGCAGAACTGGGGTCATAAATGGAAGCTGACTAAAGGTAAATTTAGCACTGATATTCGGAAATATTTCTTCACCCAAAGAGTAATTTCAGTGTGGAACAGCTTGCCTGACCATATTGTTGAGGCAGAGACCTTGGGTTTTTCAAGAGCAGACTTGACTTAAAGCTAGATACCATTGAGTCATTGAGTATCTGAAGTGATATATTCACGATGGTACAAAGAAACTGGCGAGCCTAGTTGGGCTGAACGGCCTGTTCTCGCCATTCATGTTCATGTTATGTTATGTTACCATCATCAAACACTCCTGCTCTGTACTCACACACAAACACATACACACACACACACACACACACACTTCTCTCAACCATCATCAGCACACACTCCTGCAATGTACACACACAAACTCCTCTACCATCATCATCATCACACACTCCTGCTCTGTACACACACACTGCTCTACCATCATCCTCAGCACACACTTCTGCTCTGTACACACACACACACTCCTCTACCATCATCATCATCATCATTACACACTCCTGCTCTGTACACACACACTCCTCTACTATCATCATCATCACACACTCCTGCTCTGTATACACACACACACACACACACACACACTCCTCTACCATCATCAAACACTCCTGCTCTGTACTCACACACAAACACATACACACACACACACACACACACACACACACACTTCTCAACCATCATCAGCACACACTCCTGCAATGTACACACACAAACTCCTCTGCCATCATCATCATCGTCACACACTCCTGCTCTGTACACACACACTCCTCTACCATCATCATCATCATCATCATCATCATCATCACACACTCCTGCTCTGTACACACTCCTCTTCCATCATCATCATCATCACACACTCCTGCTCTATACACACACACACTCCTCTACAGGGGCGGAGCTAGTGACTTCTCGCAGGGGGAGCGAAAACTCAAAGTGGGCCCCCCCACTATAAACAAAACACCATGTTTTGTTTCGACCTTGTGGTATGCAGAATTAATCAAATGATTTTGCAAAATATTGCAAACATGAGACTCTTTTGAGCATATATTAGGCTAGGCTGTAGTATTATTGCAATAGCCTTATTTCTGGCATGGCTGTGCTGCGCATAAACCATCAGGAGACGAGGTCAAAGCAATTTTAGGGTATAACTGTCTGGCGCCCTAACCTGGGAAGCAGGCTATTGGATGCAAGGCCTAGTTATTATTTTTTAAAGTTATTATCAAACTGTCCACGGTGGAATAGCCTGCTATGATCTGCGCGTTCACCCTGCGCTTTTGCCCATGCATGAAAATTGTGGGGAAGGCAGTGATATCCGATCTGAACAAAGTGTAAGAAAGGAATCAGTAGGCTTAACAATGAGCTGATTTTTAGAACTATCCACCATCTATAATATCATATAATAATCACAACCACAACTTACTGTCAGGAGCAACAAAAGAAGCAAAAGCACGCAGCTTTCAATCGACAAATAATAGCATATGCACCAACGATGACTTTACGGTTTCATTGTGATTCATTAAATATAACCAGCTCGGAAGCTTCATTATAACCTGGCTGGCTTCCCGTTCGTTAGCCAACAATAATAAACGACAGTCACAACACTGTAAGTTAACCAGCTGGGTAGCGTAACCTTACTCTTGGTACACACCAAGAGCTGCACATGCTGCAAGAGCAGCCGATGGACACCAGCGTCTAGCGCTGCAAAGCGTCTAGTGTCCATTGAAAATGAATAGAATCAGCAGCTCTTGCAGCTCTGGGTGCGTACCCACAGTTAGATTTCGGTGCAGGGCGTATTCTTCAGTCGCTCCGACCAGCCTAGCCTACTTAAAATCTGGAGTGAAGCAGCATAACACAAGAAAGCATGCTAATCGGTGACAGCACCTTGTCACAGATTACAACACAGTGGGTGGCGTATATCAATAAC
>CM056199.1:100071435-100080760 GCA_029692085.1 Gymnothorax javanicus
ATGAAAGCGTTTGGTTACCAGACACGCCAGTGTAACAAACCGCTGTATAAAACTCTGACTTTATAATTGTCATCTCCTCATCCAACAGGTGGGTATATTACTGGACAGAGGGGTATTTGTATTTGTGATTTTGGAAACAGTTTTAATTACTCCCAGTGCACAGATTCTTCACTGTGTGAATTTCTCAGCCTGTGATAAAGCGCTTGACCTCAGCACAGTTAATTCAGCACAAGTCAGACTGAGTCGGGTCTATTTTTGCTCATTCGAAGGAGTAAAGAGTCACTAAAGTCTTGAATTTGACTGCTAAAATGTCTTTTTTTGTTGTTACTTGGGCTTTTTTTTGTGTGCTTGCTTTTTTCTTTCTTTCTTTTCTTCTTTCTTCTTTTTCTTCCTAAATTTGGCCGACTAATCCCTCCACCCCAATGGGTTATTGATTCCGGGTCAAACTTTTTAAAAAATTCAGCTTGTTCTGAATTACGCTGCATCTGTACAGATTTTGATTTTCTGTTTAGTTTTTTTGAGATATTTAAATAAAAAAGTCATTTTTGGGGTCCTATTAAATCAAGCCATTTTTGCTGATTCATTACTCCCACAGTTTTCACTCCACATAAATATTTTTATATCCAAGTTGTAGCAAAAGTTGTGCTGGTCACTTAAAATGTTACTATGTGCAATTGGACAAACGGTTTTGGCTGTATGAGCCGAAAAGCGATGAGTACCAACCGAACCTGCTAACCCTATATTAAATGGAGACAGAACCCAGTTGGGGAAGCTGAGAAAAACACAGTTTTATAACTTGCTCGTGATTCCCAACATTTTTGCCTACATACACATATAATTTGACATATTTGCTCAGCAGACTCCCTCTTCAGTATGGTGTCTCCATTTCGCAGAGATCGGACCTACTATCTTATGTAGAGGCAGTAGAAATATGCAAAGAGACGCCTTTAGCTTAAATCTGCTGATCAAATGCTTTACATTAACTCAAATGGCTCAGCAAAATTGTGGGCATAGAAGGTATTGCAGTTCAGTTCTGCTCCTCTGGGTTGACTTTTCCTGCCTCAGCATTATTAACGGGTCAGATTAAGATTGATACGACTGTTAGACAACCATTCTCCCGCATCAGACTCAGTGAAAGACTGCATCGCTGCTTGTACAGTCGTCAAACCAGCTCCAAGAGAGCACATTTAGGCAGGAAAAGACAGGTCTTTTCACAGAGGTCGGGTCCATGAACACGCTATAGTAAAAATTGCAAAGCAGAAAAAATTACTCGAGCCCTATTCCTGTATATATACAAGCAACTGTTCGCACTACCTAGATATATTTTACGATCAGATCTCGTAAAATTTAACGTAACTATAACTAAAATGTTTAAGGTAACCATATTTAATAATATATTTAGTAAAATAAGAAGATTCACAATTCTAAGCCCCTTGTGACTGTGGGCGGTGCTTGTGCAAGTTCGGTTTGTTTGTAAATATTCAATAACTGATCCGGTGTGCCATCTTAGTGATAGAATATTGGTAATTGGGTATAATTTGTTGTCCATGTCCGCTGGCAGAAAACATCTGCACAAAAACGCTTTAAGATACCTCAATAACACTGCTTGTTCTCTGGAACACGCAGATTCAGATAATCCTTAAATGATGAATTATATATATTTAATTTGTAACGCAGTGAAGTGGCCAGTGTCAGTAACGTAAGAAAAAGTATACTTTTTATCTTTTAAATGTAGTAGAGAGAAGTCCCGAAAAAAAACAAACTCAAGTAAAGTACAAACCAAAAAACTACTTAAGAACTGGGTAACGAAATCGTTTACATATATTTTTACTATACATCTTCTTGTGTATGCACGATGTCGCATGTGATGATGAATATGAAGCCTTTCAGATTTTTTCTAACTCGCTGTCTCCCTAGACTTAGAAGTCAGATAGTACAACATACTGTAGCCTATGCGCGACCGCGGAGCAGGCAGTTACCTTTGGCGCCTTACATTGGCGGTATCGGTGCGTGGCATCGAAAATGTGACTCAGCAATGAGTACGAACATATTAACACGTATCGGCAGATAATTCCGACACTGGTATCGGGACGTGCAACACTACCGCCACGATCCAACCCAAGTAAAAACCTACAGTGAGGACAAAAAGTATGGCCAGAGGGTACTGACTCTATTGCAGGACCGCTCAACTAACGGACTGAATGTGTTTGCTTCTCAAGCACCCTGTGGCCCCATACAGACATTAAAGGCTACGCTCCTCTGTACTGACTATATCAACACCACCCATAGACACATGCCACCACCCAGAACAGATCACCATGTACCCAAATCAGAACCTTGATGAACAGGAGGTGCACCTCCTGCTGAGGGCCTGCAACACCTCCTACAGGTCAGGAGACGCACAAGCCTGCTGCAGCCTGAGGGCTGACCTGAAGCCGGGGCATCGAGAAGGCTAAGCACTGCTACAAGCTGGAGGGCCTGAGGAGCACCTCTAACTCCAACCCCAGATGTATGTGGCAGCATTCAGCCCATCAGTGAGCATGAGCCCATCAACCTCTCCCTCCATCCTCTGATATCTCCCTTTTCAATGAGCAGAACAACTTCCATGCCAACCAGGAACTAAGGCTGAGCTGACTGCTGACTTACAAACATTAACAGTCTCCCCACTGATGTTGGAACAGTACTGGAGCAGGATCAACATACACAAAGCTGCAGGCCCCGGCGGTTTCTCCGGACGCGCCCAGAGCATGTGCTAAAGAGCTGGCGGGGGTCCTGACGAACTTTTTCACTCTGTCCCTGGCCTATACTGTTGTGCCAACCTGCTTCAAGACCTCACCTCAGTCGTACCAGTGCCAAAACACCTGCTGCAACGTGCCTCAACGACTACCGCCAGTCGCACACACTGCCATCATTATGAGGAGCTTAGAGGACTGGTCCTGGCACATCTCAAAACCTGCCGATCCCACCTTGGACCCCCCGCCAATTTGGTAAAACCACAAGCACCGGAGCACAGAAGATGTAGTTCCATAGCGCTGCACTTGTCCTTCCTGGGAGCACCGGCGTACCCTGCTGAACCCGGTCCCCTGGATGACCCCCCCCCCACACACACACACACACACACACACACACTCACACTCACACTCACACTCACCCACGCACACGCACACACACGCGCACACACACACACACACACACACACACACCCCTTATCCATCCCATCTCCGGACTGAACTGCCACACTACACTGCCACTTAGGGCCTGATACTATTGCCCCTTATGGTTACTTGGGCGCACTATAACTGCACTTTCCATCCATCAATCTGCTTTGTACTACTGTAAATACTGAATATCCTGTTATCAATCTTATTGCACTACTGTATATACTGTTTAACCTATAAATCTTTATTATCATTCTCACTGCAACATTGTATACTGTGTAATGTCATATATCCATGGGTAGTAGACATTCATACACACATATTTATATCTTGTTTAATATGACTTCTGTAAATGATTTCACAATGTTCTATAGTTACTGCTTTCTTGCACTTCTGGTTCGATGCAAACTGCATTTCGCTGTTTTTCCCGTGACGTGCAGTGACAATAAAGTTGAATTTTACCAATTCCATTTTTTGCCTATGCAGTTTTAGATTGTAACTATTTATTGAGTTCATGTTTGCCATGGGTCCTAATTTAAAGAATCACACACAATCAGGGGGTTGGGACTTAAGGTCATTTGCAGGAGATTGTAGTGAAGAGGGAGACCCAGATTTACCATGTGTGCTTGCTGATGATTGTAAATCTTGCTCTTCCTCAGGTAAGCAGCTGATGTTCAAAGTCAGAAAATAATACATAAATTCATAATGAAGTGTTTCATGACTATTGGATTAATTATTTGTGTTCTATTATTCAAGATAAGACTATAACAAGTCTATAACTCATGCATGTGATTGACATGCAGTCATGATGACAGACATGGCTTGGAGGGGAAAAAGCATAAATGTATCAAATTCTAAATTTTTTTATAACAATTATTCAATATTTATTCTTCACTGAGACCAAGGTCTACTCCTAGTTTTGTTTTGAAAAACAAAATTAAAAAATGTTTAAGTCTGGAACGACTGTGGTTTTATATTTTATTTTCCGCTGGGGTCAAAAATGACCCCAGTTGGTTTGACCATAAAATGTAACACAATGTTTACCTGAAAATCTCAGTGATGCCAGAATAAAAAAGGAGGGCAACGGTTTTTATATACTAATGTGGATTTTAATTTGGGATTAAAGCAGCAATTTTTATTTTATGAAAATATATTTTTTCTTTTTCACAAATACACAAATTAATTCGTAACTTTCCTAAAATAATAATAATTATATACAATTAAGGTTATCTGGAAAAAAAAAAAAGTAATAATGTTTTGACAAGAAATAAGTTACCATTTTGTTATGGACTGTATTCTCGGGTCCCCATTATTCCCAGGCGGAAGTTACCGTATGTAAAACATGTTCAGGGATGAGGGTTTAAGAGGTCAACAATCCTCTAGACATTAACAGCAAGTAATTCAGAAAAAATTAACAACTCGTAAAAATCTGGGATTGCAGCTGGTCTGAACAAAACCCAGCACTAGGGGGGGCCAGTGGAACAAGTTTTGATTCACTGGCCTCACGGTTCGAACAATATAAGTGAGTTTTCAGGAGAAATCAGTCACATCAGAGCTCATCCTTAGTAAGAGACAGGACAGTCAAAAAACTCATGATTTGCTGACTGAAATACATAAACCCAGAAAAATGATTATAAATGATTATTATAATGATCATTATTTTTGGACTATTTAAACACCTCTGAAGCAGAAAGAAGAGATGTGAAAGACTGGGAGGAGCATGGGCGGAGTTAGTAAGCCCCGCCCCTCCCCCCATTTCTGACCATTTGGAGTCAAAGTAAAAAAATGTCTGTGCTGAAATAATCCAGTAATTAAGGGGAGGAGAAACATTATGGAAAAATATTGTCATTTTTGGATATAAATCATTCATACTTGGTGTATTGGACAGTATATGACCTGGAAATATACAATAATATGAATTTGACCTAATTTGTAGTATTAGGTTATGTGATTCAAGATGGCCACCACCCCTGATTTCACCATTATTTTTGCCTTATATCTCAGGACTGAAGCAAGATATTTGAATCAGGTTTTTTATTAGATTTCATTATGTTTACACCTTTTCTGCACTAGAATAAAGCATTTACATAAACTAGAGATTTAGTGGGGTAAAAGAGGATTTTGCCATTTTCGCCCCTCGATATGAAGACATCACCATAACTCATAGACCCAAAGTGCTAAAAACCAAAACTTTTAGTTCAGTAGACTTCCTGATATGTACAAATTTTGTCAATGAGAGAAAAGCTCCCAAATAAGGGAGATATAGGGCCCCATCATACGCCCAGAGTCCCTAAACCCAAGTTATTTGGGGATTTCAGATTATGTAAGAGGCGCTCCCCCGCCGAAAGTTGTATCTTGCACACCTGCTCATATCCCTAAAACACCAGCGCCACCTGCTACATTATGCATAGGCGTGGCTTGGGCGCCACGCCCAGTTAAATCAATCAGTGCCAGGTGCCAGTGCTCGGAGCAGGCTGTTTTATCCCAAATCCTCAAACCGAAACCGTGATGGAGAGAGGAAGGCCCACGCTTTCTCCGTTGATGAAGTTAAATTGCCCATGCATGAGGTCAAACCAGTCAGGGAGGATCTGTTTTGTTAAGTTAATCATGAGTTGTATTATTATTATTATTATTATTATTATTATTATTATTATTATTATTTTACATTGACATATTGTTTAATGTTTGGTATGTAGTAAAAAAAAAAAAAAATCCAGTCACCCTTTTATGATGTGAAACTTCAAAAAAAAAAGAAAAAGAAAAATGCCTGGCCATGCACTTCCAACTCCTCCGCCTGAAATGAAGCATAGAACAAAATCCCATTTTAGAAGAATAAAATTAGGTCTATGCACTGCACTCAGAACTTTTTTTCCAGCGAGAGCGTATTTTTCAGCCAATTGAAGGTAATTTGGTGACAGCAGTACGGGTTCGTCTGCTTTGCATTTTCCAATCGATATTGTCAATTTTTTACAGCAAGTTGCGCGGACTGTGCTGGTAAAAAACAGGTGTACATACTTGTCGCTTCTAAATTACCTTCATTCAAGAGAGTTCTTGGAATGCCGCCTCGCTGGAAAAAAATTTCTGTTGGAGTGCATACGCCAGAAAGCTTCAAATGGTAGCGGTGGTTTTAGGACCCGCTTATACGCTTCCTAACGGTGGGTCAAGATAGCAACTGTAGGGAAAGCGATAAACACGCCCCACGGGCACACTCTCCAGGCGCAAATAAAGGATTCGCATAATGTATAGCGGTAGTGTGGCCGCAAGATATGTTTAGGGATAGGAAGCTGGCAATGCGAATTCACGGGTTGCGGGTAGTGGCAACGGTAAGGCAGTGTGGAAAGATAGAGTCTATAGTGCCTTTAAATGACAAAAATCGGGCAAAAATCAGGCTTTGAGAAAATCCAGGTTAAAGTCGAAGCACACCTACAAATCATTGTAACAGTCAACTTAGAAATTAAAATGCCCCTGAAGCATGAACTTTCCCTCCCTCCCTCTGGATTGATTGTCCCGTTTTGAGCAGATTGAAGGGATTTTGGTTTCTCCCCCCAAAAGCTGAGCCAATCATGGACAAGAAACCACACATATTTCTCCTGAAAACTTTACTGTGAGTAATGTGCTCTGATTATTTATATTTGTGGGATTTGTGATCTCTGAAAGGCGGTGGAAAGTAGGGCACCATACAATTAAAAACCCCAGACTGACCTCAGACAGCCCTGACCTCAATTTTTAATCACCCCTGTTTACTGTTACTGTTTCTGTGCATCTAAAAGCACTTTCACCTGCACAGACTGAACTCTCCTGTTACATCTGCTGTAAAACCCACTTCTTCTAATAAACACCCTCGGGCGACATCTTTCAGCCTGGATCTGTGTGTGGCTCCCTTAGTTCGTCTATAACAGCCTGATACAGGTGGTAACTGGAGGAAAAATGAGGCTGTCCATCTCCCTAATGTAAGAAAAATGTCTGTATCACCTCAGTCTCTCTCTGAAGTTTACAGTGAGGGTCTCCACTCCAGCAGAGAGCGCTCACCTGAATCCTGCAGCTCATTGTCTTGAGCTCTAGATCTCTCAGCGCTGAGTGAGAAGAACGCAGGACTGAGGCCAGAGCATCACAGCAGCCCTCTGTGAGATTACACCAATCCAGCCTGTGGAGAAACACACACACACACACACAGATTACACTAACCCAGCCTGTGGAGAAACACACAGACACACACAAGCACAGATAACATCGACCCAGCCTGTGGAGAAACAACACACAGATTACACTAACCCAGCCTGTGGAGAAACCACACACACAGAGACACACAGATTACACCAACCCAGCCTGTGGAGAAACACACACACACACACACACACACATTCATGCAAAGATTTCACCAACCCAGCCTGTGAAGAAACAACACACACACACACACACATATACACAAAGATTACACCAACCCAGCCTGTGGAGAAACACACATACACACACACACAGATTACACTAACCCAGCCTGTGGAGACACAAACACACACACACACACACACATACACACACAGATTACACTAATCCAGCCTGTGGAGAAACCACACACACACACACACACACACACGACAACCAACCCAGCCCGTGCAGAAACCACACACACATACACACACACACACACACACACACACACACACACACACACACGATTAAACCAACCCAGCCCGTGGAGAAACCACACACACACATACATGCAAAGATTACACCAACCCAGCCTGTGAAGAAACACACACACACACACACACACACACACACACACATATACACAAAGATTAGACCAACCCAGCCTGTGACAAAACAACACACAAACACACACACACACACACACATTACACCAACCCAGCCTGTGGAGTAACCACACACACACACACACACACAGTTTACACCAACTAAGCCTGTGGAGGAACACACACTCATACACAGATTACACCAACCCAGCCTGCGCCAAAACAACACACACACACACACACACCCACACACACACAGATTACACCAACCCAGCCTGTGGAGAAACCACACACACACACACACACACACGCACGCACACACACACATTCATGCAAAGATTTCACCAACCCAGCCTGTGAAGAAACAACACACACACACACATATACACAAAGATTACACCAACCCAGCCTGTGGAGAAACACACATATACACACACACACACAGATTACACTAACCCAGCCTGTGGAGAGACACAAAACACACACACACACACACACACACACAGATTACACTAACCCAGCCTGTGGAGAAACCACACACACACACACACACACACACACGATTAAACCAACCCAGCCCGTGGAGAAACTACACACACACACACACACACACACGATTAAACCAACCCAGCCCGTGGAGAAACCACACACACACACGCACATACATGCAAAGATTACACCAACCCAGCCTGTGAAGAAACAACACACACACACACACACACACACACACACACACACACACACACACACACACATATATACACAAAGATTAGACCAACCCAGCCTGTGACAAAACAACACACACACACACACACACACACACATTACACCAACCCAGCCTGTGGAGTAAAACCACACACACACACACACACACACACAGTTTACACCAACCAAGCCTGTGGAGGAACACACACTCATACACAGATTACACCAACCCAGCCTGCGCCAAAGCAACACACACACACACACACGCACACACACACACACACACACACACACACACACACACACACACACATACATACGCACACACCCTCACTTTTTGACAATAAACATCACATTTAGAGGAAAGCTCTAAATTTCTGAGTACTTGTGATATTTAATGCTGGATTGTATTAGTCTCGTGTTGTGCCATGAATGTTTAATCTGTTAATAAACAATTCTTGTGCAGTTGATAATGAACTCATACAGAGAATCTTCAGTCATACAGCCTATAAGGAATGAGTTCTATACATCTCTGTGACTCTTCTTAAAGAATTCTTAAAGCAGCAGGAAACTGTCCTATTAGACTGTAGCTTTTGTCTCCGCCTGCTGCCTGATCTCGGCCCCTTTCTAGCAAGGAGCAGTTCATCTTGAACAGCATTGTTTGGGCCCAGAAATTCTCCCTGCAGCCCGTTTTTTAAAGAGGCCCTT
>CM056199.1:100080860-100102740 GCA_029692085.1 Gymnothorax javanicus
ATATTCCCATGAAGGGATATGCTTAAATGCCATGTGATCAATTATTTCCATCATAGAGGACACGCATAATATGAAAATGACCAGATATTAGCATTATATTAGATTGCTAAATTAGTAAGTTAGCATTGAAGCATTCAAACTTTCACATTGCTGTATTTGAAAATATATACAAGAAGGGTTAAGCTATAATGCCATTTTAATCTCATATTGCCATGAAGGGTTATGCTTTTAATGCCATCTGATCTCTTATTTCCATCATAGAAGACACATACAGTATGACAATGACCAGATATTAGCACTAGCATTAGATGGCTAGCATTAGCATTCAAATTTTAACATGACTGTATTTGCATATTTACAAGAAGAGTTAAGCTTTAATGCCATCTAATCTCATATTCCCATGAAGGGTTATGCTTTGCTGCAATGTGCTCTCTTATTTCCATCATAGGGACACGTACAGTATGAAAAATGACCCAATATTAGCACTAACATTAAATCGCTAGCATTAGCAAGTTAGCATTAGCATTCAAACTTTAATATTGCTGTATTTGCATACATACAAGAAGGGTTAAAAAGCTTTTAATGTTAGCTTAATCTTATATTCCCATGAAGGGTTGTGCTTTTAATGCCATCTTATATCTTATTACCATCATAGAGGACACGTACAGTATGAAAATTACCAGATATTAGCACTAGCATTAGATCGTAAGCATTAGTAAGTTAGCATTAGCATTCAAACTTTAACATTGCTGTATTTGTATATATACAACAAGGGTTAAGCTTTAATGCCATTTAATCTCATATTCCCATGATGGGTTATGCTTTAATGCCATCTGCTCTCTTATTTCCATCATAGAGGACACGTACAATATGAAAATGACCAAATATTAGAACTGACATTAAATCGCTAGCATTAGCAAGTTAGCATTAGCATTCAAACTTTAACATTGATGTATTTGCATATATACAAGAAGGGTTAAGCTTTAATGCCATCTAATCTCATATTTCCATGAAGGGTTATGCTTTAATGCCATGTGATCACTTATTTCCATCATATAGGACCATGTACAGTATGAAAATGATAAGATATTAGTACTAACATTAAATGGCATTAGCAAATTAGCATTAGCATTCAAACTTTAACATTGCTGTATTTGCATATACAAGAAGGGTTAAGCTTTAATGCCATTTGATCTCATATTCCCATGATGGGTTATGCTTTTAATGCCATCTGATCTCTTATTTCCATCATAGAGGACACGCATAGTTTGAAAATGACCAGATATTAGCACTAGCATTAGTTCGTTAGCATTATCATTCAAACTTTTTAACAGTGCTTTATTTGCATATATATTAGAAGGGTTAAGTTTTAATGCCATTTAATCTCATATTGCCAAGGGTTATGCTTTATTGCAATCTGATTCTTTATTTACATCATAGAGACACATACAGTATGACAATGACCAGATATTAGCAATAGCATTAGATGGCTAGCATTAGCAAGTTAGCATTAGCATTCAAACTTTAACATCACTGTATTTGCATATATAGAAGAAGGGTTAAGCTTTAATGCCATCTAATCACATATTCCCATGAAGGGATATGCTTAAATGCCATGTGATCAATTATTTCCATCATAGAGGACACGTACAATATGAAAATGACCAGATATTAGCATTAGCATTAGATCGCTAGAATTAGTAAGTTAGCATTAGCATTCAAACTTTTACATTGCTGTATTTGAAAATATATACAAGAAGGGTTAAGCTATAATGCTATTTAATATCATATTGCCATGAAGGGTTATGCTTTAATGCCATCTGATCTCTTATTTCCATCATAGAGGACACATACAGTATGACAATGACCAGATATTAGCACTAGCATTAGATCGTTAGCATTAGCATTCAAACTTTAACAGTGCTTTATTTGCATATGTATTAGAAGGGTTAAGCTTTAATGCCATTTAATCTCATATTGCCATGAAGGGTTATGCTTTATTGCAATCTGATCTCTTATTTACATCATAGAGGACACATACAGTATGACAATGACCAGATATTAGCACTAGCATTAGATGGCTAGCATTAGCATTCAAACTTTAACATGACTGTATTTGCATATTTACAAGAAGAGTTAAGCTTTAATGCCATCTCATTTCATATTCCCATGAAGGGTTATGCTTTGCTGCCATGTGCACTCTTATTTCCATCATAGAGGACACGTACAGTATGAAAATGACAAGATATTAGCACCAGCATTAGATCGTTTGCATTAGCAAGTTAGCATTAGCATTCAAACTTGAACATTGCTGTATTTGCATAAATACAAGAAGGGTTAAGCTTTAATGCCATTTAATCTCATAATCCCATGAAGGGTTATGCTTTAATGCCATCTGATCTCTTATTTCCATCATAGAGGACACATACAGTATGAAAATGACCAGATATTAGCATTTACATTAAATCGCTAGCATTAGCAAATTAGCATTTGCATTCAAACTTTAACATTGCTGTATTTGTATATATTCAAGAAGGGTTAAGCTTTAATGCCATTTAATCGCAAATTGCCATGAAGGGTTATGCTTTAATGCCATCTGATCTCTTATTTCCATCATAGAGGACACGTACAATATGAAAAGGACCAGATATTAGCATTAGCATTAGATCGTTAGAATTAGTAAGTTAGCATTAGCATTCAAACTTTCACATTGCTGTATTTGAATATATATACAAGAAGGGTTAAGCTTTAATGCCATTTAATCTCATATTGCCATGAAGGGTTATGCTTTAATGCCATCTGATCTCTTATTTCCATCATAGAGGACACATACAGTATGACAATGACCAGATATTAGCACTAGCATTAGATAGCTAGTATTAGCATTCAAACTTTAACATGACTGTATTTGCATATTTACAAGAAGGGTTAAGCTTTAATGCCATTTAATCTCATATTCCCATGAAGGGTTGTGCTTTAATGCCATGTGATCTCTTATTTCCATCATAAAGGTTACATAGAGTATGAAAATGACCAGATATTAGCACTAGCATTAGATCGCTAGCATTAGCATTCAAACTTTAACATGACTGTATTTGCATATTTACAAGAAGGGTTAAGCTTTAATGCCATCTAATCTCATATTCCCATGAAGGGTTATGCTTTGATGCCATGTGATCTCTTATTTCCATCATAGAGGACACGTACAATATGAAAATGAGCAGATATTAGCATTAACATTAAATCACTAGCATTAGCAAATTAGCATTAGCTTTCAAACTTTAAAATTGCTGTATTTGCATATTTACAAGAAGGGTTAAGCTTTAATGCCATTTAATCTCATATTCCCATGATGGGTTATGCTTTAATGCCATCTGATCTCTTATTTCCATCATAGAGGACACGTACAGTTTGAAAATGACCAGATATTAGCACTAGCATTATATCGTTAGCATTAGCATTCAAACTTTAACAGTGCTTTATTTGCATATATATTAGAAGGGTTAAGCTTTAATGCCTTTTAATCTCATATTGCCATGAAGGGTTATGCTTTAATGCCATCATAGAGGACACATACAGTATGACAATGGCCAGATATTAGCACTAGCATTAGATGGCTAGCATTAGCATTCAAACTTTCACATGACTGTATTTGCATATTTACAAGAAGAGTTAAGCTTTAATGCCATCTAATCTCATATTCCCATGAAGGGTTATGCTTTGCTGCCATGTGCTCTCTTATTTCCATCATAGAGGACACGTACAGTATGAAAATGACAAGATATTAGCACCAGCATTAGATCGTTAGCATTAGCAAGTTAGCATTAGCATTCAAACTTTAACATTGCTGTATTTGCATGTATTCAAGAAGGGTTAAGCTTTAATGCCATTTAATCTCATAATCCCATGAAGGGTTATGCTTTAATGCCATCTGATCTCTTATTTCCATCATAGAGGACACGCATAGTATGAAATGACATGATATTAGCACCAGCATTAGATCGCCATTAGCAAGTTAGCATTAGCATTCAAACTTTAACATTGCTGTATTTGCATGTATTCAAGAAGGGTTAAGCTTTCATGCCATTTAATCTCATAATCCCATGAAGGGTTATGCTTTAATGCCATCTGATCTCTTATTTCCATCATAGAGGACACGTACAGTATGAAAATGACCAGATATTAGCACTAACATTAAATCGCTAGCATTAGCAAGTTAGCATTAGCATTCAAACATTAACATTGCTGTATTTGCATGTATACAAGAAGGGTTAAGCTTTAATGCCATTTAATCTCATATTCCCATGAAGGGTTGTGCTTTAATGCCATCTGATATCTTATTACCATCATAGAGGACACGTACAGTATGAAAATTACCAGATATTAGCACTAGCATTAGATCGTAAGCATTAGCAAGTTAGCATTAGCATTCAAACTTTAACATTGCTGTATTTGTATATATACAAGAAGGGTTAAGCTTTAATGCCATTTAATCACATATTCCCATGATGGGTTATGATTTAATGCCAGCTGATCTCTTATTTCCATCATAGAGGACACGTTATGAAAATTACCAGATGCCATGTGATTCAAAACTTTAACAGTGCATTATTTGCATATATATTAGAAGGGTTATTTTTAATCTCATATTCCCATCTTTAATGCCATTTGATCTCTTATTTCCATCTTAGAGGACACGTACAGTATGAAAATTACCAGATATTAGCACTAGCATTAGATCGTCAGCATTAGCAAGTTAGCATTAGCATTCAAACTTTAACATTGCTGTATTTGCATATATACAAGAAGGGTTGAGCTTTAATGCCATTTAATCTCATAATCCCATGATGGGTTATGCTTTAATGCCATCTGATCTCTTATTTCCATCATAGAGGACATGTGCAGTATGAAAATGACCAGATATTTGCACTAGCATTAGATCGCTAGCATTAGCAAGTTAGCATTAGCATTCAAACTTTAACATTGCTGTATTTGTATATATACAAGAAGGGTTAAGCTTTAATTCTATTTAATCTCAAATTGCCATGAAAGGGTTAAGCTTTAATGCCATCTGATCTCCTATTTCCATCATAGAGGACACGTACAGTATGAAAATGACAAGATATTAGCACTAGCATTAGATCGTTAGCATTAGCAAGTTAGCATTAGCATTCAAACTTTAACATTGCTGTATTTGTATAAATACAAGAAGGGTAAAGCTTTAATGCTATTTAATCTCATATTGCCTTGAAGGGTAATGCTTTAATGCCATCTGATCTCTTATTTTCATCATAAAGGACACATACAGTATGACAATGACCAGATATTAGCACTAGCCTTAGATCGCTAGCATTAGCATTCAAACTTTAACATGACTGTATTTGCATATTTACAAGAAGGGTTAAGCTTTCATGCCATCTAATCTCATATTCCCATGAAGGGTTATGCTTTGATGCCATGTGATCTCTATTTTTTATCATAGAGGACAATGCGCAATATGAAAATGACCAGATATTAGAACTGACATTAAATCTTTAGCATTAGGAAGTTAGCATTAGCATTCAAACTTGAACATTGATGTATTTGCATAAATATACAAGAAGTGTTAAAAGCTAATGCCATCTAATCTCATATTCCCATGAAGGGTTATGCTTTTGATGCCATGTGATCACTTATTTCCATCATAGAGGACTCAGATGAGTATGAAAATGACCAGATATTAGCACTAACATTAAATCACTAGCATTAGCAAATTAGCATTAGCATTCAAACTTAAACATTGCTGTATTTGCATATATACAAGAAGGGTTAAGCTTTAATGCCATTTAATCTCTTGATCCCATGAAGGGTTATGCTTTAATGCCATCTGATCTCTTATTTCCATCATAGAGGACACGTTCAGTATGAAAATGACCAGATATTAGCACTAGCATTAGATCGTTAGCATTAGCAAGTTAGCATTAGCATTCAAACAACAGTGCTTTTATTTGCATATTAGAAGGGTTTAGATTTAATGCCATTTAACATCATATTGCCATGAAGGGTTTTGCTTTATTGCAATCTTATCTCTTATTTAAATCATAGAGGACACATACAGTATGACAATGACCAGATATTAGCAACAGCATTAGATGGCTAGCATTAGCAAGTTAGCATTAGCATTCAAACTTTAACATCACTTTTTTTGAATATATACAAGAAGGGTTAAGCTTTAATGCCATCTAATCACATATTCCCATGAAGGGATATGCTTAAATGCCATGTGATCAATTATTACCATCAAAGAGGTCACGTACAGTATGAGAATGATTAGATATTAGCATTAGTATTAGATCGCTAGCATTACCAAGTTAGCATAAGCATTCAAACTTTAACATTGCTGTATTTGCATATATACAAGAAGGGTTAAGCTTTAATGCCATTCAATCTCTTAATCCCATGAAGGGTTATGCTTTAATGTCATCTGATCTCTTATTTCCATCATAGGGGACACGTACAGTATGCAAATTACCAGATATTAGCACTAACATTAAATCGCTAGCATTAGCAAGTTAGCATTAGCATTCAAACATTAACATTGCTGTATTTGCATGTATACAAGAAGGTTTAAGCTTTAATGCCATTTCATCTCATATTCCCATGAAGGGTTGTGCTTTAATGCCATCTTATATCTTATTACCATCATAGAGGACACGTACAGTATGAAAATGGCCAGATATTAGCACTCGCATTAGATCGTAAGCATTAGCAAGTTAGCATTAGCATTCAAACTTTAACATTGCTGTATTTGTACATATACAAGAAGGGTTAAGCTTTAATGCCATTTAATCTCATATTGCCATGAAGGGTGATGCTTTAATGCCATCTGATCTCTTATTTCCATCATAGAGGACACGTACAGTATGAAAATGACCAGATATTAGCACTAACATTAAATCGCTAGCATTAGCAAGTTAGCATTAGCATTCAAACATTAACATTGCTGTATTTGCATATATACAAGAAGGGTTAAGATTTAATGACATTTAATCTCATATTCCCATGAAGGGTTATGCTTTAATGCCATCTGATCTCTTATTTCCATCATAGAGGACATGTGCAGTATGAAAATGACCAGATATTTGCACTAGCATTAGATCGCTAGCATTAGCAAGTTAGCATTAGCATTCAAACTTTAACATTGCTGTATTTGTATATATACAAGAAGGGTTAAGCTTTAATTCTATTTAATCTCAAATTGCCATGAAAGGGTTAAGCTTTAATGCCATCTGATCTCCTATTTCCATCATAGAGGACACGTACAGTATGAAAATGACAAGATATTAGCACTAGCATTAGATCGTTAGCATTAGCAAGTTAGCATTAGCATTCAAACTTTAACATTGCTGTATTTGTATAAATACAAGAAGGGTAAAGCTTTTAATGCTATTTAATCTCATATTGCCTTGAAGGGTAATGCTTTAATGCCATCTGATCTCTTATTTTCATCATAAAGGACACATACAGTATGACAATGACCAGATATTAGCACTAGCCTTAGATCGCTAGCATTAGCATTCAAACTTTAACATGACTGTATTTGCATATTTACAAGAAGGGTTAAGCTTTCATGCCATCTAATCTCATATTCCCATGAAGGGTTATGCTTTGATGCCATGTGATCTCTAATTTCCATCATAGAGGACACGTACAATATGAAAATGACCAGATATTAGAACTGACATTAAATCTTTAGCATTAGCAAGTTAGCATTAGCATTCAAACTTGAACATTGATGTATTTGCAAATATACAAGAAGTGTTAAGCTTTAATGCCATCTACTCTCATATTCCCATGAAGGGTTATGCTTTGATGCCATGTGATCACTTATTTCCATCATAGAGGACTCGTATAGTATGAAAATGACCAGATATTAGCACTAACATTAAATCACTAGCATTAGCAAATTAGCATTAGCATTCAAACTTAAACATTGCTGTATTTGCATATATACAAGAAGGGTTAAGCTTTAATGCCATTTAATCTCTTGATCCCATGAAGGGTTATGCTTTAATGCCATCTGATCTCTTATTTCCATCATAGAGGACACGTTCAGTATGAAAATGACCAGATATTAGCACTAGCATTAGATCGTTAGCATTAGCAAGTTAGCATTAGCATTCAAACTTTAACAGTGCTTTATTTGCATATTAGAAGGGTTTAGATTTAATGCCATTTAACATCATATTGCCATGAAGGGTTTTGCTTTATTGCAATCTTATCTCTTATTTAAATCATAGAGGACACATACAGTATGACAATGACCAGATATTAGCAACAGCATTAGATGGCTAGCATTAGCAAGTTAGCATTAGCATTCAAACTTTAACATCACTTTTTTTGAATATATACAAGAAGGGTTAAGCTTTAATGCCATCTAATCACATATTCCTATGAAGGGATATGCTTAAATGCCATGTGATCAATTATTACCATCAAAGAGGTCACGTACAGTATGAGAATGATTAGATATTAGCATTAGTATTAGATCGCTAGCATTACCAAGTTAGCATAAGCATTCAAACTTTAACATTGCTGTATTTGCATATATACAAGAAGGGTTAAGCTTTAATGCCATTCAATCTCTTAATCCCATGAAGGGTTATGCTTTAATGTCATCTGATCTCTTATTTCCATCATAGGGGACACCTACAGTATGCAAATTACCAGATATTAGCACTAACATTAAATCGCTAGCATTAGAAGGCTTAGCATTAGCATTCAAACATTAACATTGCTGTATTTTGCATGTTTACAAGAAGGTTTACTTTAATGCCATTTCATCTCATATTCCCATGAAGGGTTGTGCTTTAATGCCATCTTATATCTTATTACCATCATAGAGGACACGTACAGTATGAAAATGGCCAGATATTAGCACTCGCATTAGATCGTAAGCATTAGCAAGTTAGCATTAGCATTCAAACTTTAACATTGCTGTATTTGTACATATACAAGAAGGGTTAAGCTTTAATGCCATTTAATCTCATATTGCCATGAAGGGTGATGCTTTTAATGCCATCTGATCTCTTATTTCCATCATAGAGAACACGCACAGTATGAAAATGACCAGATATTAGCACTAACATTAAATCGCTAGCATTAGCAAGTTAGCATTAGCATTCAAACATTAACATTGCTGTATTTGCATATATACAAGAAGGGTTAAGATTTAATGACATTTAATCTCATATTCCCATGATGGGTTATGCTTTAATGCCATCTGATCTCTTATTTCCATCATAGAGGACACGTACAATATGAAAATGACCAGATATTAGCATTAGCATTAGATCGCTAGAATTAGTAAGTTAGCATTAGCATTTAAACTTTCACATTGCTGTATATGAATATATATACAAGAAGGGTTAAGCTTTAATGCCATTTAATCTCATATTGCCATGAAGGGTTATGCTTTAATGCCATCTGATCTCATATTTCCATCATAGAGGACACAAACAGTATGACAATGACCAGATATTAGCACTAGCATTAGATCGGTAGTATTAGCATTCAAACTATAACATGACTGTATTTGCATATTTACAAGAAGGGTAAAGCTTTAATGCCATTTAATCACATATTCCCATGAAGGGTTGTGCTTTAATGGCATGTGATCTCTTATTTCCATCATAAAGGTCACGTACAGTATGAAAATGACCAGATATTAGCACTAGCATTAGATCGCTAGCATTAGCATTCAAACTATAACATGACTGTATTTGCATATTTACAAGAAGGGTTAAGCTTTAATGCCATCTAATCTCATATTCCCATGAAGGGTTATGCTTTGATGCCATGTGATCTCTTATTTCCATCATAGAGGACACGTACAATATGAAAATGACCAGATATTAGCACTAGCATTAAATCGCTAGCATTAGCAAATTAGCATTAGCATTCAAACTTTAACATTGCTGTATTTGCATATATACAAGAAGGGTTAAGCTTTAATGCCATTTAATCTCATATTCCCATGATGGGTTATGCTTTAATGCCATCTGATCTCTTATTTCCATCATAGAGGACACGTACAGTTTGAAAATGACCAGATATTAGCACTAGCATTAGATCGTTAGCATTAGCATTCAAACTTTAACAGTGCTTTATTTGCATATATATTAGAAGGGTTAAGCTTTAATGCCATTTAATCTCATATTGCCATGAAGGTTATGCTTTATTGCAATCTGATCTCTTATTTACATCATAGAGGACACATACAGTATGACAATGACCAGATATTAGCAATAGCATTAGATGGCTAGCATTGGCAAGTTAGCAATAGCATTCAAACTTTAACATCACTCTATTTGCATATATACAAGAAGGGTTAAGCTTTAATGCCATCTAATCACATATTCCCATGAAGGGATATGCTTAAATGCCATGGGATCAATTATTTCCATCATAGAGGACACGTACAATATGAAAATGACCAGATATTAGCATTAGCATTAGATCGCTAGAATTAGTAAATTAGCATTAGCATTCAAACTTTCACATTGCTGTATTTGAAAATATATACAAGAAGGGTTAAGCTATAATACCATTTAATCTCATATTCCCATGATGGGTTATGCTTTAATGCCATCTGATCTCTTATTTCCATCATAGAGGACATGTACAGTATGAAAATGACCAGATATTAGCACTAGCATTAGATCGTTAGCATTAGCAAGTTAGCATAAGCATTCAAACTTTAACATTGTTGTATTTTCATGTATACAAGAAGGGTGAAGCTTTAATGCCATTTAATCTCATAATCCCATGATGGGTTATGCTTTAATGCCATCAGATCTCTTATTTCCATCATAGAGGACACGTACAATATGAAAATGACCAGATATTAGCACTAACATTAAATCGCTAGCATTAGCAAGTTAGCATTAGCATTCAAACATCAACATTGCTGAATTTGCATGTATACAAGAAGGGTTAAGCTTTAATGCCATTTAATCTCATATTCCCATGAAGGGTTGAGCTTTAAGGCCATCTTATATCTTATTACCATCATAGAGGACACGTACGGTATGAAAATGGCCAGATATTAGCACTAGCATTAGATCGTAAGCTTTAGCAAGTTAGCATTAGCATTCAAACTTTAACATTGCTGTATTTGTATACATACAAGAAGGGTTAAGCTTTAATGCCATTTAATCTCATATTGCCATGAAGGGTGATGCTTTAATGCCATCTGATCTCTTATTTCCATCATAGAGGACACGTACAGAATTAAAATGACCAGATATTAGCACTAACATTAAATCACTAGCATTAGCAAGTTAGCATTAGCATTCAAACATTAACAATGCTGTATTTGTATGTATACAAGAAGGGTTAAGCTTTAATGCCATTTAATCTCATATTCCCATGAAGGGTTGTGCTTTAATGCCATCTGATATCTTATTACCATCATAGAGGACACGTACAGTATGAAAATTACCAGATATTAGCACTAGCATTAGATTGTAAGCATTAGCAAGTTAGCATTAGCATTCAAACTTTAACATTGCTGTATTTGTATATATACAAGAAGGGTTAAGCTTTAATGCCATTTAATCTCATATTCCCATGATGGGTTATGCTTTAATGCCATCTGATCTCTTATTTCCATCATAGAGGACACGTACAGTATGAAAATGATCAGATATTAGCACTAGCATTTGATCGTTAGCATTAGCAAGTTAGCATAAGCATTCAAACTTTAACATTGCTGTATTTGCATATATACAAGAAGGGTTAAGCTTTAATGCCATTTAATCTCATAATCCCATGATGGGTTATGCTTTTAATGCCATCTGATCTCTTATTTCCATCATAGAGGACACGCACAGTATGAAAAATGACCAGATATTTGCACTAGCATTAGATCGCTAGCATTAGCAAGTTAGCATTAGCATTCAAACTTTAACATTGCTGTATTTGTATATATAAAAGAAGTGTTAAGATTTAATTCTATTTAATCTCAAATTGCCATGAAAGGGTTATGCTTTAATGCCATCTGATCCTCTTATTTCCATCATAGAGGACACATACAGTATGAAAATGACAAGATATTAGCACTAGCATTAGATCGTTAGCATTAGCTTAGCATTAGCATTCAAACTTTAACATTGCTGTATTTGTATATATACAAGAAGGGTTAAGCTTTTTAATGCTATTTAATCTCATATTGCCATGAAGGGTAATGCTTTAATGCCATCTGATCTCTTATTTCCATCATAACGGACACATACAGTATGACAATGACCAGATATTAGCACTAGCATTAGATCGCTAGCATTAGCAAATTAGCATTATCATTCAAACTTTAACATTGCTGTATTTGAAAATATATACAAGAAGGGTTAAGCTATAATGCCATTTAATCTAATATTGCCATGAAGGGTTATGCTTTAATGTCATCTGATCTCTTATTTCCATCATAGAGGACACATACAGTAAGACAATGACCAGATATTAGCACTAGCATTAGATGAAATTAGCATTAACATTCAAACTTTAACATGACTGTATTTGCATATTTACAAGAAGAGTTAAGCTTTAATGCAATCTAATCTCATATTCCCATGAAGGGTTATGCTTTAATGCCATGTGCTCTCTTTATTTCCATCATAGAGGACACGAAGTATGAAAATGACAAGATATTAGCACTAGCATTAGATCGTTAGCATTAGCAAGTTAGCATTAGCATTCAAACTTGAACATTGATTTATTTGCATATATACAAGAAGTGTTTAGCTTTAATGCCATCTAATCTCATATTCACATGAAGGGTTATGCTGTGATGCCATGTGATCACTTATTTCCATCATAGAGGACTCATACAGTATGAAAAAATCACCAGATATTAGCACTAACATTAAATCACTAGCATTAGCAAATTAGCATTAGCATTCAAACTTTAACATTGCTGTATTTGCATATATACAAGAAGGGTTAAGCTTTTAATGCCATTTAATCTCTGAATCCCATGAAGGGGTTATGCTTTAATGCCATCTGATTCTTATTTCCATCATAGAGGACATGTTCAGTATGAAAATGACCAGATATTAGCATTAGCATTAGATCGTTAGCATTAGCAAGTTAGCATTAGCATTCAAACTTTAACAGTGCTTTATTTGCATATTAGAAGGATTAAGATTTAATGCCATTTAATATCATATTGCCATGAAGGGTTATGCTTTATTGCAATCTGATCTCTTATTTACATCATAGAGGACACATACAGTATGACAATGACCAGATATTAGCAAAAGCATTAGATGGCTAGCATTAGCAAGTTAGCATTAGCATTCAAACTTTAACATCACTGTATTTGCATATATACAAGAAGGGTTAAGCTTTAATGCCATCTAATCACATATTCCCATGAAGGTATATGCTGAAATGCCATGTGATCAATTATTACCATCAAAGAGGTCACGTACAGGATGAACATGATCAGATATTAGCACTAGTATTAGATCGCTAGCATTACCAAGTTAGCATAAGCATTCAAACTTTAACATTGCTGGGTATTTGTATATATACAAGAAGGGTTAAGCTTTTAATGCCATTTAATCTCAATCCCATGAAGGGTTATGCTTTAATGCCATCTGGATCTCTTATTTCCATCATAGAGGACACGCATAGTATGAAAAATGACTAGATATTAGCACTAACATTAAATCGCTAGCATTAGCAAGATAGCATTAGCATTCAAACATTAACATTGCCGTATTTGCATGTATACAAGAAGGGTTAAGCTTTAATGCCATTTAATCTCATATTCCCATGAAGGGTTGTGCTTTAATGCCATCTTATATCTTATTACCATCATAGAGGACACGTACAGTATGAAAATGGCCAGATATTAGCACTAGCATTAGATTGTAAGCATTAGCAAGTTAGCATTTGCATTCAAACTTTAACATTGCTGTATTTGTATATATACAAGAATGGTTAAGCTTTAATGCCATTTAATCTCATATTGCCATGAAGGGTGATGCTTTAATGCCATCTGATCTCTTATTTCCATCATAGAGGACAAGTTCTGTATGAAAATTACCAGATATTAGCACTAACATTAAATCGCTAGCATTAGCAAGTTAGCATTAGCATTCAAATATTAACATTGCTGTATTTGCATGTATACAAGAAGGGTTAAGCTTTAATGCCATTTATTCTCATATTCCCATGAAGGGTTGTGCTTTAATGCCATCTGATCTCTTATTTCCATCATAGAGGACACGTACAGTATGAAAATGACCAGATATTAGCACTAGCATTAGATGGTTAGCATTAGCAAGTTAGCATTAGCATTCAAACTTTAACAGTGCTTTATTTGCATATATATTAGAAGGGTTAAGCTTTAATGCCATTTAATCTCATATTGCCATGAAGGGTTATGCTTTAATGCCATCTGATCTCTTATTTCAATCATAGAGGACACGTACAGTATGAAAATGACCAGATATTAGCACTAGCATTAGATCGTTAGCATTAGCAAGTTAGCATTAGCATTCAAACTTTAACATTGCTGTATTTGTATATATACAAGAAGGGTTAAGCTTTCATGCCATTTAATCTTATATTGCCATGAATGGTTAAGCTTTAATGCCATCTAATCTCATATTCCCATGAAGGGTTATGCTTTTAATGCCATGTGATCACTTATTTCCATCATAGAGGAATCACATACAGTATGAAAATGACCAGATATTAGCACTAGCATTAGATGGTTAGCATTAGTAAATTAGCATTAGCATTCAAACTTTAACAGTGCTTTATTTGCATATATACAAGAAGGGTTAGCTTTAATGCCATTTAATCTCATATTCCCATGAAGGGTTATGCTTTAATGCCATCTGATCTCTTATTTCAATCATAGAGACACGCTCAATATGAAAATGACCAGATATTAGCATTAGCATTAGATCGCTAGCATTAGTAAGTTAGCATTAGCATTCAAAATTTAACATTGCTGTATTTTAATATATACAAGAAGGGTTAAGCTTTAATGCCATTTAATCTCATATTGCCATGAAGGGTTATGCTTTAATGCCATCTGATATCTTATTTCCATCATAGAGACACATACAGTATGACAATGACCAGATATTAGCACTAGCATTAGATCGTTAGTATTAGCATTCAAACTTTAACATTACTGTATTTGCATATATATACAAGAAGGGTTAGCTTTAATGCCATTTAATCTCATATTCCCCATGAAGGGTTGTGCTTTAATGCCATGTGATCTCTTATTTCCATCATAAACGCCACGTCAGTATGAAAAAAATGACCAGATATTAGAACTAGTATTAGATCGCATTAGAAGTTAGCAGCATTAGCATTCAAACTTTAACATGACTGTATTTGCATATTTACAAGAAGGGTAAAGCTTTAATGCCATTTAATCTCATATTCCCATGAAGGGTTATGCTTTGATGCCATGTGATCACTTATTTCCATCATATAGGACTCGTCCAGTATGAAAATGACCAGATATTAGCACTAACATTAAATCACTAGCATTAGCAAATTAGCTTTAGCATTCAAACTTTAACATTGCTGTATTTGCATATATACAAGAAGGGTTAAGCTTTAATGCCATTTAATCTCATATTCCCATGATGGGTTATGCTTTAATGCCATCTGATCACTTATTTCCATCATAGAGGACACGTACAGTTTGAAAATGACCAGATATTAGCACTAGCATTAGATCGTTAGCATTAGCATTCAAACTTTAACAGTTCTTTATTTGCATATATATTAGAAGGGTTAAGCTTTAATGCCATTTAATCTCATATTGCCATGAAGGGTTATGCTTTATTGCAATCTGATCTCTTATTTACATCATAGAGGACACATACAGTATGACAATGACCAGATATTAGCAATAGCATTAGATGGCTAGCATTAGCAAGTTAGCATTAGCATTCAAACTTTAACATCACTGTATTTGCATATATACAAGAAGGGTTAAGCTTTAATGCCATCTAATCACATATTCCCATGAAGGGATATGCTTAAATGCCATGTGATCAATTATTTCCATCATAGAGGACCGCACAATATGAAATGACCAGATATTAGCATTAGCATTAGATCGCTAGAATTAGTAAGTTAGCATTAGCATTCAAACTTTCACATTGCTGTATTTGAAAATATATACAAGAAGGGTTAAGCTATAATGCCATTTAATCTCATATTGCCATGAAGGGTTATGCTTTAATGCCATCTGATCTCTTATTTCCATCATAGAGGACACATACAGTATGACAATGACCAGATATTAGCACTAGCATTAGATGGCTAGCATTAGTATTCAAACTTTAACATGACTGTATTTGCATATTTACAAGAAGGGTTAAGCTTTTAATGCCATTTAATCCACATATTCCCATGAAGGGTTATGCTTTGCTGCATCTGATATCTATTTCCATCATAGAGGACACGTACAGTATGAAAAAAATGACCAGATATTAGCACTAGCATTAGATCACTAGCATTAGCAAATTAGCATTAGCATTCAAACTTTAACATTGATGTATTTGCATATATACAAGAAGGTTGCTTTAATGCCATCTAATCTCATATTCCCATGAAGGGTTATGCTTTGATGCCATGTGATAACTTATTTCCATCATAGAGGACACGCATAATATGTGAAAATGACCAGATATTAGCACTAACATTAAATCGCTAGCATTAGAAAAATAGCATTAGCATTCAAACTTTAACATTGCTGTATTTGCATATATACAAGAAGGGTTAAGCTTTAATGCCATCTAATCTCATATTCCCATGAAGGGTTATGCTTTGATGCCATCTGATATCTTATTACCATGATAGAGGACACGTAGAGTATGAAAATTACCAGATATTAGCACTAGCATTAGATCGTAGCATTAGTAGTTAGCATTAGCATTCAAACTTTAACATTGCTGTATTTGTATATATACAACAAGGGTTAAGCTTCAATGCCATTTAATCTCATATTGCCATGATGGGTTATGCTTTAATGCCATCTGATATCCTATTTCCATCATAGAGGACACGTGACAGTATGAAAATGACCAGATATTAGCACTAGCATTAGATCGTTAGCATTAGCAAGTTAGCATTAGCATTCAAACTTTAACAGTGCTTTATTTGAATATATATTAGAAGGGTTAAGCTTTCATGGCATTTAATCTTTATATTCCAGAAGGGTTATGCTTTAATGCCATCTGATCTCTGATTTCCATCATAGAGACACGTGAATGAAAATGACCAGATATTAGCACTAGCATTAGATCGTTAGCATTAGAAAATTAGCATAAGCATTCAAACTTTAACATTACTGTATTTGCATATATACAAGAAGGGTTAAGCTTTAATGCCATTTAATCTCATAATCCCATGAAGGGTTATGCTTTAATGCCATCTGATCTCTTATTTCCATCATAGAGGACACGTACAGTATGAAAATGACCAGATATTTGCACTAGCATTAGATCGCTAGCATTAGCAAGTTAGCATTATCATTCAAACTTTAACATTGCTGTATTTGTATATATACAAGAAGGGTTGCTTTAATTCCATTTAATCTCAAATTGCCATGAAAGGGTTATGCTTTTAATGCCATCTGATCTCTTATTTCCATCATAGAGGACACGTACAGTATGAAAATGACAAGATATTAGCACTAGCATTCGATCTATAGCATTAGCAAGTTAGCATTAGCATTCAAACTTTAACATTGCTGTATTTGTATATATACAAGAAGGGTTAAGCTTTAATGCTATTTAATCTCATATTGCCATGAAGGGTTATGCTTTAATGCCATCTGATCTCTTATTTCCATCATAAAGGACACATACAGTATGACAATGACCAGATATTAGCACTAGCATTAGATCGCTAGCATTAGCATTCAAACTTTAACATGACTGTATTTGCATATTTACAAGAAGGGTTAAGCTTTCATGGCATCTAATCTCAAATTCCCATGAAGGGTTATGCTTTGATGCCATGTGATCTCTTATTTCCATCATAGAGGACACGTACAATATGAAAATGACCAGATATTAGCATTAACATTAAATCACTAGCATTAGCAAATTAGCATTAGCATTCAAACTTTAACATTGATGTATTTGCATATATACAAGAAGGGTTAAGCTTTAATGCCATCTAATCTCATATTCCCATGAAGGGTTATGCTTTGATGGCATGTGATAACTTATTTCCATCATATAGGACTCGTACAGTGTGAAAATGACCAGATATTAGCACTAACATTAAATCACTAGCATTAGAAAATTAGCATTAGCATTCAAACTTTAACATTGCTGAATTTGCATATATACAAGAAGGGTTAAGCTATAATGCCATTTAATATCATATTGCCATGAAGGGTTATGCTTGAATGCCATCTAATCACATATTCCCATGAAGGGATATGCTTAAATGCCATGTGATCAATTATTTCCATCATAGAGGACACGTACAATATGAAAATGAACAGATATTAGCATTAGCATTAGATCGCTAGAATTAGTAAGTTAGCATTAGCATTCAAACTTTCACATTGCTGTATTTGAAAATATATACAAGAAGGGTTAAGCTATAATGCCATTTAATATCATATTGCCATGAAGGGTTATGCTTTAATGCCATCTGATCTCTTATTTCCATCATAGAAGACACATACAGTATGACAATGACCAGATATTAGCACTAGCATTAGGTGGCTAGCATTAGCATTCAAACTTTAACATGACTGTATTTGCATATTTACAAGAAGAGTTAAGCTTTAATGCCATCTAATCTCATATTCCCATGAAGGGTTATGCTTTTAATGCAATGTGCTCTTCTTATTTCCATCATAGAGGACACGACAGTATGAAAATGACCAGATATTAGCACTAACATTAAATCGCTAGCATTAGCAAGTTAGCATAAGCATTCAAACATTAACATTGCTGTATTTGCATTTATACAAGAAGGGTTAAGCTTTAATGCCATTTAAATCTCATATTCCCATGAAGGGTTGTGCTTTTAATGCCATCTGATATCTTATTACCATCATAGAGGACACGTGCAGTAGTATGAAAATTACCAGATATTAGCACTAGCATTAGATCGTAGGCATTAGTAAGTTAGCATTAGCATTCAAAACTTTAACATTGCTGTATTTGTATATATAGAAAGAAGGGTTAAGCTTTAATGCCATTTAATCTCATATTCCCATGATGGGTTATGCTTTAATGCCATCTGATCTCTTATTTCCATCATAGAGATACGTACAGTATGAAAATGACAAGATATTAGCACTAGCATTAGATCGTTAGCATTAGCTAGTTAGCATTAGCATTCAAACTTTAACATTGCTGTATTTGTATATATACAAGAAGGGTTAAGCTTTAATGCTATTTAATCTCATATTGCCATGAAGGGTTATGCTTTAATGCCATCTGATCTCTTATTTCCATCATAAAGGACACATACAGTATGACAATGACCAGATATTAGCACTAGCATTAGATCGCTAGCATTAGCATTCAAACTTTAACATGACTGTATTTGCATATTTACAAGAAGGGTTAAGCTTTCATGCCATCTAATCTCATATTCCCATGAAGGGTTATGTTTTTGATGCCATGTGATGTCTTATTTCCATCATAGAGGACACGCACAATATGAAAATGACCAGATATTAGAACTGACATTAAATCGCTAGCATTAGCAAGTTAGCATTAGCATTCAAACTTGAACATTGATGTATTTGCATATATACAAGAAGTGTTAAGCTTTAATGCCATCTAATCTCATTTTCTCATGAAGGGTTATGCTTTGATGCCATGTGATCAATTATTTCCATCATAGAGGACTCGAACAGTATGAAAATGACCAGATATTAGCACTAACATTAAATCACTAGCATTAGCAAAATTAGCATTAGCATTCAAACTTTAACATTGCTGCATTTGCAGTATAAACAAGAAGGGTTAAGCTTTAATGCCATTTAATCTCATATTCCATGAAGGGTTATGCTTTAATGCCATCTGATCTCTTATTTCCATCATAGAGGACATGTTCAGTATGAAAATGACCAGATATTAGCACTATAGCATTAGATTGCAAGTATTAGCAAGTTAGCATTAGCATTCAAAACTTTAACAGTGCTTTTATTTGCATATTAGAAGGGTTAAGATTTAATGCCATTTAATATCATATTGCCATGAAGGGTTAGCATGCTTTTATTGCAATCTGATCTCTTATTTAAATCATAGGGACACATACAGTACAGACAATGACCAGATATTAGCAAAAGCATTAGATGGCTAGCATTAGCAAGTTAGCATTAGCATTGAAACTTTAACATCACTATATTTGCATATATATACAAGAAGGGTTAAGCTTTTAATGCCATCTAATCCACATATTCCCATGAAGGGATATGCTTAAATGCCATGTGATCAATTATTACCATCAAAGAGGTCACGTGCAAGGTGATGAATGATCAGATATTAGCACTAGTATTAGATCGCTAGCATTACCAAGTTAGCATAAGCATTCAAACTTAACATTGCTGTATTTGCATATATACAAGAAGGGTTAAGCTTTTAATGCCATTTAATCTCTTAATCCCATGAAGGGTTATGCTTTTAATGCCATCTGATCTCTTTATTTCCATCATAGAGGACCACGTACAGTAGAAAATGACCAGATAATAGCACTAACATTAAATCATAAGCATTAGCAAGTTAGCATTAGCATTCAAACATTAACATTGCTGTATTTGCATGTATTCAAGAAGGGTTAAGCTTTAATGCCATTTAATCTCATATTCCCATGAAGGGTTGTGCTTTAATGCCATCCTTATATCTTATTACCATCATAGAGAGACCGCGTACCAGTATGAAAATGGCCAGATATTAGCACTAGCATTAAGATGCGTAAGCATTAGCAAGTTAGCATTAGCATTCAAACTTGCTTTAACATTGCTGTATTTGTATATTACAAGAAGGGTTAAGCTTTTATGGCATTTAATCTCATATTGCCATGAGGGTTATGCTTTAATATAAATGATCTCTTATTTCCATCATAGAGGACACGTACCCAGTATGAAAATGGCTGAATATTAGCACTTGCATTTAGATCGTAAGCATTAGCAAAAGTTAGCATTAGCATTCAAACTTTTAACATTGATGTATTTGTATATTACAAGAGAGTTAAGCTTTAATGCAATCTAATCTCATATTCCCATGAAGGGTTATGCTTTAATGCCATGTGCTCTCTTATTATTTCCATCATAGAGGACCGCGTACAGAGTATGAAAATGACAAAGATATTAGCACTAGCATTAGATCGTTAGCATTAGCAATTTAGCATTAGCATTCAAACTTTAACATTGCTGTATTTGCATTTATACAAAAGGTAAAGCTTTAATGCCATTTAATCTCATAATCCCATGAAGGGTTATGTTTTAATGCCATCTGATCTCTTATTTCCATCATAGAGGACACATACAGTATGACAATGACCAGATATTAGCAATAGCATTAGATGGCTAGCATTAGCAAGTTAGCTTTGCTTCAAACTTTAACATCACAGTATTTGCAAATATATAAGAAGGGTTATGCTTTAATGCCATCTAATCACATATTCCCATGAAGGGATATGCTTAAATGCTATGTGATCAATTTTTTACAATCAAAGAGGACCGTAAAATATGAAAATGATCAGATATTAGCACTAGTATTAGATCGCTAGCATTACCAAGTTACCATCAGCATTCAAACTTTAACATTGCTGTATTTGCATCTATTCAAGTAGGGTTCAGTTTTAATGCCATTTAATCTCA
>CM056199.1:100102840-100119740 GCA_029692085.1 Gymnothorax javanicus
GGATGCCTAAGTAGGTTTTGATAAGTCCTTGCTGGGGGTCGTTGATTGTCTTGATTATAGGAATTTGAATTGCTGCTGTTCCTTTGGGGCCTGCTTTTTCAAGTCAGGTTTGGTCTACTAACTGGGTAGCGGCGGTTTGTCCTAGTATTAGTATTAGTTTTGGTAGGGCTCGGTGGATGATTGGTGAGTAGTAGCCCAGCATATTTGAGAAGTTATGGGGGTTAATATTGGGGGTAGTTTTTAGTTGTTTATTTGTCAGGCTGGCAAGTTCTATGGCGGTAACGAGGCCCGTAATAGTAACGATGAGGGCGGTTAGTTTGAGCAGAGGGGGTATGGTTATAATTTGAGTTTTGGTGGGTATAAAGTTTGATGTGATGATGAGTCCAGCAACAATGCTTCCTCAGGCGAGTCGTTTAATAGGGTTTAATAGTGTGGGGTCGTTTTCATTAATTGGGGATAAAGGCAAGAACCGGGGTTGTCCTATTGATGCGAAAAAAAGATAATTCGGAAGCTATAAACTGCTGTAAAAGAGGTGGCTAGGAGGGTTAAGGTCAGGGCTCAGGCGTTTAGGAGTGATGTGTTTAAGGCTTCGATGATTGCATCTTTTGAAAAAAATCCTGCTAGGAACGGAGTTCCTGTTAAGGCAAGGCTTCCAATGGTTATACATGATGATGTAAAGGGTATTGTTTTGTGAAGGCCCCCCATCTTTCGAATGTCTTGCTCGTCGTTTAGGCTGTGAATTACAGACCCCGAGCACAGGAATAGTATTGCTTTAAAGAAGGCGTGCGTGCAAATATGTAGGAATGCTAGTTGAGGTTGGTTTAGTCCGATGGTTACTATTATTAGGCCAAGCTGGCTGGATGTTGAGAAGGCTACGATTTTTTTAATATCGTTTTGGGTCAGAGCACAGACTGCTGTAAAGAGTGTTGTTAGTGCTCCAAGGCAAAGACAGGTTGTAAGTGCTGTTTGGTTGTTTTGTATAATGGGGTGGAGTCGAATTAAGAGGAAAATGCCGGCTACGACTATTGTGCTAGAGTGTAGTAGGGCAGATACTGGTGTTGGACCTTCCATTGCAGCTGGCAATCATGGGTGGAGTCCAAATTGAGCAGACTTTCCAGTGGCGGCGAGGATGAGGCCCATAAGGGGGAGGGTAAGATCTATGTTTTGGGTTGTAATGAAAATTTGTTGTATTTCTCAGCTATTTGTGTTTATTGCTAGCCATGCTATGGTTATAATAAGACCAATGTCTCCTACACGGTTGTAGATAACGGCTTGTAGAGCTGCCGTGTTGGCGTCTGCTCGTCCATATCATCACCCGATTAGAAGAAATGATATGATGCCGACCCCTTCTCATCCAACAAAGAGTTGGAATATGTTGTTAGCTGTAACAAGAGTGATTATAGCAATGAGAAATACTAGTAGGTATTTAAAAAAGCGGTTTATATTTGGGTCCGCTGATATGTATCAGGAGGCAAATTCTAAGATTGACCAGGTGACATATAGTGCAATTGGGGTAAAAATGATAGAGAATTGGTCGAATTTGAAGCTTGTATTGAGGTCGAAGGTTATTGTGTTAATTCAAGACCAGTTTGTTGTGATTGCTTCTATTCCTTGGTCTAAGAAGACACATAGGGGGAGGAGGCTGATGAAGAAGGCTATTTGGACTGCTATTTTTACTTGGGTTAGGGCTCATGTTTTTTTGGAGGGCGTGGGGTTTAGTGTTGTAATAATTGGGTACGCTAGCACAATTAATACAAGAAGGAGTGTTGAGTTAAATATTAGGGTTGTGGGGTGCATAGCCGCTACTTGGAGTTGCACCAAGAGTTTTTGGTTCCTAAGACCAACGGATGAACTATTATCCTTTAGGGGCCAAGGGACCCATGGAGTTTAACCATGGCTTGGAAAAATTAGCACTCTCCCAAGACCACATTCTCCCTTGGTTAACAAGAAGGTTCTATCTTCTATCTCTAGAATCACAATCTAGAATTTTGTTTAAACTATGTTTACATATACATCACCCTCACATAAGTTCGGGTTTCGCTATTAGGAGAATTAGTGGTGCTAGGTGGAGGGTGATTAATAGGTGTTCTCGAGTGTGTGAGGGTTCTAGGCCAATAATATGGTTTGGAGTAGGACCCCGTTGGGTCATTAAGAACATGTAGAGTGAATACCCGGCTGTGATTAAAGTTCCCAGCCCTGTTAAAATGATTGTGAAATAAGATCAATTAAATATTGAGGTGATAATTATTAGTTCTCCTATTAGATTAGGAAGTGGGGGGAGGGCTAGGTTTGCTAGTGAGGTAATAAATCATCAGGTGGCTATGAGAGGGAGGAGTATTTGTAGGCCTCGTGCGAGGAGGAGGGTGCGGCTGTGTGTTCGTTCGTAGTTAGTGTTTGCCATACAGAAGAGTGCTGAAGAAACGAGGCCGTGTGCAATTATTAGGATAATTGCCCCAGTAAAGCCTCATGGCGTTTGGATTAAGATCCCAGCGGCTACCAGACCTATATGGCTAACTGAAGAGTAGGCAATTATAGATTTTAAGTCTGTCTGTCGTATACAAATTGAGCCAGTTATAATGATGCCTCAGAGGGCGAGGATAATAAAGGGATAGGCAAGCTCTTTGGTGAGAGGGGTAAGGATCATTATGATTCGCATTATTCCGTAGCCGCCCAGCTTTAGTAGGACTGCGGCGAGCACTATTGAGCCAGCGATTGGTGCCTCGACGTGGGCCTTAGGAAGTCACAGGTGTACTCCATAGAGGGGTATTTTAACCAAGAAAGCCATTAGGCAGCCAGCCCATCAGATTTTAGTGCTTCATGAAATTGTGTATGTATCTGTGTGTTGAATGATGAGTATGGATAGGCTTCCTAGGTCTTTCTGTAGGATAAGTAGTGCAACTAGGAGGGGAAGCGAGCCTGCTAGGGTGTAAAATAGAAAGTATGTGCCTGCGTTTAGGCGTTCTGCCTGGTTTCCTCAGCGTGTAATAATAATAAGAGTCGGGATGAGTGTGGCTTCGAATATGATGTAAAATATCATAATTTCTGTTGAGCTAAAGGCTAGGATTAGGAAGGTCTGCAGGGTGACTAGTAACATAATAAATGTTCGTTGGCGGCTTGCGGGCTCTGTTGATGCATGGTTCTGGCTTGCGATAAGTATTAGTGGAAGTAATCAGCAAGAAAGAACGAGGAGGGGGGTGGATAGGGGGTCAGTGGCAATGTAAGGGTTGGATGTGCATCATCCTGTTTCTGCTTCTCATTTCATTCAGCTTAGGCTGATGATCGCGATTATTAGGCTTTGAGATGAAGCAGTGGTTCAGAGCCATTTTTTGCCTACTCATCATGTTGTGGGGATTATTATGATTGTTGGGATTAGAATTTTTAGCATTGTAACAGGCTTAGGGCTTTTAAGTGGTCTGTTCCATGGGTACGGGAGGTAGCTACTAGTAGGGCCAACCCTGCGCTAGCTTCGCAGGCAGAGAATGCTAGTAGTATTATTGGAGTTGATGAGAAGACGCTCGAGTTCATTTGGATTGATCAGAGCGCTAGTCCTACGTAGAGGGAGAGTATTATAGCTTCTAAACAGAGAAGGGCGGATAAAAGGTGCTTTCGGTGGAAAGCAAGCCCAGACAGTCCAAGAGTGAATGCGAGGGTAAATGTGAAGTGAGTTGGGGTCATAAGACGATCATGGATTTGAACCAGGTTTTGCTGAGCCGAAATCAGCGGTCTTTCTTTAGACTAATCGTCTATTCAGCTCATTCTAGGCCTCCTTGGGCTCACTCGTAAGCAAGTCCAACAGTTAGTAGAAGAATAATTAGCGTTGCTCAAAATAGGGTTTGAGTAGTGGTTATTAGTTGGTTTCCTCATGGTAGAGGAAGTAGAAGGGCAATTTCCAAGTCAAAGAGTAAAAAGAGAATGGCTACTAGGAAAAATCGTATTGAGAAAGGTAGGCGGGCGGAGCCTAAGGGATCAAATCCGCACTCGTAAGGGGAAAGTTTTTCTGAGTCTGGGTTTATTTGTGGGAGTCAGAATGATACGAAGATTAGCACGCATGAAAGGGTTGTAGTAATCATTAAGATTGAAATAATCGGATTCATTATCTTTCCCTGGGCTTTAACCAGGATTAAGTAATTGGAAGTCACTTGTATTTGCTTGATACTAGAAAGATTATGAGCCTCATCAGTAGATTGAGATATAGAGGAAGAGTCATACTACGTCAACGAAGTGTCAATATCATGCTGCGGCTTCAAACCCAAAGTGATGTTCTGATGTAAAGTGGTATTTTACTTGTCGCAGGAGGCATACTGCCAGGAATGTTGAGCCAATAATTACGTGTAGGCCATGGAAGCCAGTGGCTACAAAGAATGTTGAGCCGTAAACTCCATCAGCGATTGTGAAAGGGGCTTCATAGTATTCTATCGCCTGCAGTAAAGTGAAGTAGAAGCCTAATAGAATAGTAAGAGTGAGGGATTGGATTGCTTGTTTTCGTTCTCCTTCCATGATGCTATGGTGGGCTCATGTGACAGTGACGCCAGATGCTAGAAGAACGGCGGTGTTGAGTAAGGGAACTTCGAAGGGGTCTAGAGTAGTAATTCCTGTTGGGGGTCAGCAGGCTCCTAGCTCGGGTGTAGGGGCTAGGCTAGAGTGGTAGAATGCTCAAAAGAAGCCTAAGAAAAAGAAAACCTCTGAGGTGATGAAGAGGATCATTCCGTATCGCAAGCCTTTTTGTACGGGAGGTGTATGATGTCCTTGGAAGGTTCCTTCTCGGACAATGTCTCGTCATCATTGATATATTGTAAGTAATATCAGCACTATTCCTAGTGTAACAAGGGTTATAGATTGAAAGTGGAACCATATGGCGGTTCCAGAAGTAACTAGCAGGGCAGCAACTGCCCCTGTTAGTGGCCATGGGCTTGGGTCAACTATGTGGTATGCGTGTGCTTGGTGTGCCATTATACGTTTTCTTGTAGGTAGAGGCTTAGGAGTAGGACGAATACGTAGGCTTGAATTATAGCAACAGCTACCTCGAGAAGGGTGAGCAGGAAAAGAACTGAAGCCGTGAGAACAGCTACGGTTGGCATAAGTGGAAGAAGTACGAAGACGGCAGTGGCGATAAGCTGAATTAAAAGGTGGCCTGCTGTTAAATTTGCTGTGAGTCGCACTCCTAGGGCAAGCGGGCGGATAAATAGGCTAATTGTTTCGATGATAATTAGTACTGGGATTAGTGGGACGGGGGTTCCTTCTGGCAGCAAGTGCCCTAGGGCGATTGTTGGTTGGTTTCGTATTCCAATAATAACTGTCGCTAATCATAGGGGTACTGCAAAGCCTATGTTCAAAGAGAGTTGGGTCGTAGGGGTGAATGTATAGGGAAGGAGGCCTAGAAGATTCATGGTGATGAGAAAGAGTATTAAGGATGCGAGCAGTGCTGCCCATTTATGCCCGTTTGGGTTTAGAGGCGTGAAAATTTGTTGTGTGAACAGGCCGACAAATCATGCTTGTAGGGTTAGTAGGCGGTTGTTTAGTCAGCGAGGGGTGCATGTTGGGTACAGGATTCAGGGTAAAAGAAGGGCGAGCCCTATCAGGGGGATGCCTATAAGTGTGGGGCTTATAAATTGGTCGAAGAAGTTTAGTGCCACGGTCAGTTTCAAGGGTTGGTTATTGTGTTTTCTGCAGCATGAGGGTTTGGGTCATTATTAAAAGTGTGTGAGATTACTTTAGTGGGTGCAATAAGGAGGAACACTAATCATGAAAACACTAGGATAATAAATCAGGGGGCTGGATTTAATTGAGGCATGTCACTAAGGGTGGTCGGAATCACCAATCTTTAGCTTAAAAGGCTAATGCTAGGTCCTGTTTAGCTTCTCAGTGAGGCGTCTTCGAGTATTGTAGATGATCAGGCTTCAAAGTGGTGCAGGGGTACTGCTTCAACTACGATAGGTATAAAACTGTGGTTTGCACCACAGATTTCGGAACATTGTCCATAGTAGACTCCGGGTCGAGCTGCGATAAATGCTGTTTGATTTAGCCGTCCTGGCACTGCGTCTATTTTGACGCCAAGAGCGGGAACTGCTCATGAGTGGAGTACGTCTTCTGCTGTTACTAGCACTCGGACTGGGGATTCTATTGGAACTACCATACGGTGGTCTGTTTCCAATAAACGGAACTGTCCTGGGGCTAAGTCTTGAGTGGGGATTATGTAAGAGTCAAAGCCTAGGTCTTCGTAATCCGTATATTCATAGCTTCAATACCATTGGTGTCCAATTGCTTTAATTGTAAGATGTGGGTCGTTGATTTCGTCTATAAGGTAAAGAATCCGTAATGACGGGAGTGCGATTAGAATTAGAATAATTGCCGGTAGGACAGTTCAGACAATTTCAATTTCTTGAGAATCTAAAATGTAGGCATCCGTTAATGTGGTTGTGACCATGGCTACAATAATATAAAGGACAAGTGTGCTAATTAAGAATACGATTATCAGTGCGTGGTCGTGAAAATGGAGGAGCTCCTCCATTACGGGAGATGCTGCGTCTTGGAAGCCTAGTTGAGCGGGGTGTGCCATTAAGATGCGCGGGATTTTAACCCACAACTCCGCCTTGACAAGGCGGTGTAATTTTTATTACTAGCATCTTATTAAGAGAGTGACAGAATGGTTATGTGGTCGGCTTGAAACCGTCTTATGGGGGTTCAATTCCTTCCTTTCTTGAGTATTTGACTACTTTTCCGTATAGGGGGTTGGTGTCTCAAAACTTATAGTCTCAGGCCGGGTGTACACGAACGTATCCTGGCTCTTCAAACGTGTGATAAGGAGGAGGGCAGCCATGTAGTCACTCAACATTTGTAGGGGTAAGTTCTACTCACTTAACTTCTCGTTTTGAGGCAAAGGCTTCTCACAAGATGAATAGGAATAGGATTACGGCTGTAAGTGAAACTAAGGAGCCAATAGAAGAGATTGTGTTTCACAGGGTGTAGGCATCTGGATAGTCTGAGTATCGACGGGGTATTCCTGCCAGGCCTAGGAAGTGCTGAGGAAAGAAGGTGAGGTTTACGCCAATAAATATCACCCCGAAGTGAATTTTAGTTCAAGTGTCATGTAGTGTATATCCCGTAAACAGGGGAAATCAGTGGACAAACCCTCCTATAATTGCGAACACCGCCCCCATAGAGAGAACGTAGTGGAAGTGTGCTACAACATAATAGGTATCATGGAGGACAATGTCAATTGATGAGTTGGCTAGGACAATCCCAGTTAGGCCTCCAACTGTAAATAGGAAAATAAAGCCTAGGGCTCAGAGTAGTGGTGTCTCTCATTTAATTTGGCCTCCATGAAGGGTGGCAAGTCAGCTAAACACTTTTACCCCGGTTGGAATTGCAATAATTATTGTGGCGGAGGTAAAGTAGGCACGTGTGTCCACGTCCATGCCGACCGTGAACATATGATGGGCCCATACAATAAACCCTAGTAGGCCGATTGCTATTATTGCTCAGACTATTCCTATATATCCAAATGGTTGAGGTTTACCCGCATAGTATGCCACGATATGGGAGATCATTCCGAACCCGGGCAGAATTAGAATATAAACTTCGGGGTGCCCAAAAAATCAGAATAGGTGCTGGTAGAGGATTGGGTCGCCTCCTCCGGCAGGATCGAAGAAGGTTGTATTTAGGTTTCGGTCAGTTAGAAGCATGGTAATACCAGCTGCTAGCACTGGGAGAGAGAGTAAAAGAAGTACTGCTGTGACTAATACTGCTCATACAAATAGTGGTGTTTGGTATTGTGTAATAGCTGGGGGTTTTATGTTAATGATAGTTGTAATAAAATTAATTGCTCCTAAGATTGACGACACCCCCGCCAGGTGAAGCGAAAAGATAGTTAGGTCAACAGATGCTCCGGCATGTGCTAGATTTCCTGCGAGTGGGGGGTAAACAGTTCATCCGGTTCCTGCCCCCGCTTCAACCCCAGAGGAAGCTAGCAGTAGCAGGAAAGATGGGGGAAGTAGTCAGAAGCTTATATTATTTATTCGGGGGAATGCTATATCTGGGGCTCCGATCATTAGGGGAATGAGTCAGTTTCCGAATCCTCCAATTATAACAGGCATTACTATAAAGAAAATTATTACAAAGGCATGAGCTGTTACAATAACGTTGTAAATTTGGTCGTCACCTAAAAGAGCCCCGGGTTGGCTCAGCTCGGCCCGGATAAGAAGGCTCAATGCAGTGCCGACCATACCGGCTCAGGCACCGAATACTAAATACAGGGTGCCAATATCTTTATGGTTGGTAGAGAAAAATCAACGGGTGATTGCCACAGGTAAGATGGCCGAGTGTTTAGGCGGTGGGCTGTAGTCCCATGAACAGAGGTTCAAGTCCTTTTCTTATCAAGTTTTGTGGTGTAGTGGCATGCCAGATTGCAAACCTGGTGGCGCAGGGTAACCTCTGCCGAAACTTCCCCTCCCCGTGATACGGGGAAGTAGATGGATGCCCGCTGGTTTGGGCGCCTAGCTGTTAACTAGGATTTTGAGGGATCGAGGCCCTTCCGTCTATTAAGGCCTTAGCTTAATTAAAGCGTTTGATTTGCATTCAATTAATGTGGGATAAAGTCCCGCAGGTCTTAGCAGAGGCTGGGAGGATTTCACTCCCGCTTAGGGCTTTGAAGGCCCTTGGTCTATCTATCCTAAGTCTCTATGCTAGTAGCGCCATGGCGGTAGGGGTGATGGGTAGTATGGCAAGGGAAATGGTTGCTGCTAGGGGAAGGAAGTTTGTGGTTGTTGGTTTTAGCCGCCAAGGGGCTTTGTTATTGTTCGTGTTGGGACCAGATGTTAGTGTTATGCTATAGCAGAGTCGAAGGTAGAAGAAGAGGCTTAGTAGGGCGGCAAGGGCTATAGCAGTAGCAGTCGCGGGGAGGTCCTGTTTGGTTAGTTCCTGCAAGATTATCCATTTCGGCATGAAGCCGGTGAGCGGGGGAAGGCCTCCGAGGGATAGCATGGTGAGTATGGCGATGGTAATTATAGTTGGGGCTTTTGTCCAGATTGTTGCAAGGGTATTGATGGTTGTGGCTGATACGGTTTTCAGGGTTATGAATGCAGTGGAGGTTATGGTGATGTAAACTATTAGGTTGAGTACTATTAGTCCTGGGGAATATTTTAGTACAATCATTATTCACCCTATGTGAGCAATTGAGGAGTATGCTAAGATCTTCCGCAGCTGTGTTTGGTTTAGGCCTCCCCACCCCCCGATAAGAGCGGATGTTAGTCCGATTAGCAGCAGAATTGTAGTATCGATATTTGGTGCCAGTTGATAAATAAGTGTTATTGGGGCGAGCTTCTGTCACGTAGAGAGGATGAGGCCGGTTGTAAGGTCTAGTCCTTGAAGTACCTCTGGTAGTCACAGGTGGGTGGGGGCAAGCCCGATTTTTATTCCTAAAGCGACCATAGTCACTGTAGCTGCCAGTGGGTGGGAGAGCTCTTGAATTTGTCATTGGCCGGTGATTCAAGCATTGGATGTGGTAGCAAATAGTATTAATGCTGCTGCAGCTGCTTGTGTTAGAAAGTATTTTGTTGTGGCTTCAACAGCTCGGGGGTGGTGTTGTTGGGTTATGAGGGGAATAATGGCGAGTGTGTTGATTTCTAGGCCTATCCATGCTAGCAGTCAGTGAGAGCTGGCGAATGTGATGGTGGTTCCTAGTCCCAGGCTTGCGATAAGGACAAATAATACTCATGGGTTCATTAGTAAAGGAAGGATTTTAACCAACATGTTCGGGGTATGGGCCCGAGAGCTTACTTAGCTGACTTTACTAGGAGGTAGTGTAATGGAAGCACTAGGAGTTTTGATCTCCTAAGTATGGGTTCAAGTCCCTTTTTCCTAAGGAAGCGGGAGGTTTTAATCTCCATGATCCACTCTATCAAAGTGGCCCTTTGGCTTCAGGCACGTTTCCTTTTAAAATTGAGGAGGAAGCCCTGCTAATGCAATTGGCAGGGCTATATTTCACATTAAGAGGGCTAAGGCTAGGGGCAGAAAGTTTTTTCATACCAGGTGCATAAGCTGGTCGTATCGGAATCGAGGGTATGAGGCCCGAACTCAGAGGAACATAACTGAGAGTAAAGCAGCCTTAAACATTAAGTTAATTGTTGTCAGTTCTGGGATAACTGGGTTATGCATGGCGCCTAGGAATAGGATGGTGGATAAAGTGTTCATTAGTAGAATGTTCGAATATTCGGCTAGAAAGAAGAGCGCAAAAGGTCCACCTGCATACTCAACATTAAACCCAGAGACTAGTTCTGATTCACCTTCTGTCAAGTCGAAGGGGGCTCGGTTAGTCTCTGCTAACGTTGAAACATATCATATGGCGGCAAGAGGCCACCCTGGAGCTAGAAGTCAGATTGCTTCTTGAGCGGTATTGAATATGGTTAGGTTGAATCCTCCTACTATAATAATAATTGATAATAGAATTAGGCCTAGGCTAACTTCGTAGGAAATGGTTTGTGCGACAGCGCGAAGAGCCCCGATTAGCGCGTATTTTGAGTTTGAGGCTCAGCCTGACCCCAGAATTGAGTATACGGCAAGACTTGAGAGAGCAAGTACAAATAGGATGCCTAGATTTAAGTTAATCACGGGGTAGGGTATGGGGATGGGGGCTCATATTGTAAGGGCGAGAGTGAGAGCGAGGGTAGGGGTCGCTAAAAATAGGAAGGGGGATGCGGTTGATGGGCGGATAGGCTCTTTGATGAATAGTTTGACTCCATCGGCAATTGGCTGCAGGAGGCCATAAGGGCCAACTACGTTTGGCCCCTTTCGTAGTTGTATGTAGCCTAGTACTTTTCGTTCCAGCAGTGTTAAAAAAGCGACAGCTAGTAAGACGGGTACAATGTATGCCAAGGGGTTAATAATATGGGTCATGATTGAATTCATAGCTGAAGGAGAGGATTTGAACCTCCGATAGAAAGGGCTTAGGCCTTTTGCAATTACCAGGCTCTGCCACCTTAGCATGCCATTATCTTTGGCGGTTGTATCTTCCCCATTATCCATTTTATATGGTTTCAGTGGGTTGGGGTGAGGCTTGTGTTTTCGTAGGCCTCCCTACTCCGGTCCTTTCGTACTAGGGGTAGGCTAGTTCATAGATAGAAACCGACCTGGATTACTCCGGTCTGAACTCAGATCACGTAGGACTGTTAATCGTTGAACAAACGAACCCTTAATAGCGGCTGCACCATTAGGATGTCCTGATCCAACATCGAGGTCGTAAACCCTCTCGTCGATATGGACTCTGGGAGAGGATTGCGCTGTTATCCCTAGGGTAACTTGGTTCGTTGATCAGGTTTGTCCTGGGTCATATTTGGTCAGAACTTCTGCTGCTTAGAATTGTTTTTCTTAGTTTAAGGGTTATCCCATTCCACTTGGAGGCTTCTTTTTCCTCCATGGTCGCCCCAACCGAAGGCGGGCGATCATTAGCGTTTGTTTCCCCGTATTTTGGGAATAAAATAGGGTTTGGTGTGCTTGACCGTTTGCCTGAAGCTCCATAGGGTCTTCTCGTCTTATGCTGTTATGCCCGCTTCTGCACGGGTAGATCGATTTCATTGACTGGGGGGAGGAGACAGTTAAACCCTCGTTATGCCATTCATACAGGTCTCCATTTAAAAGACAAGTGATTACGCTACCTTCGCGCGGTTAAAATACCGCGGCCGTTAAACATTGCTGTCACAGGGCAGGCGGGACCTCTGATACTTTATCATTAGCAAGAGGCGATGTTTTTGGTAAACAGGCGGGGTTTGGTTTTGCCGAGTTCCTTCTCACCCTTTTAGTCTTTCCTGAGTGCACTCCTGTGTCGGGTTGACGGTGGCTGAGGCATGATTCTCTTGTCTTTTTTTGTTTTTTTGTTATTCCCTCTTTTGGGTCCGTTAGTTGTCAGTGGTTGGTCCTGTCTGACTCACAATTGTGCGAGGAGAGGGGGGTATCCCTCTTATTACTAATTTTAGCATTATCTTCTCTACAGTTATCGTAGAGGGGCTCAGTATTTGGAGGGGGTAGGGTTTGGCTTAGTTGTATTGTTGGCTGGGCTCTGCTTGGGCTTTAACGCTATCTTTACAGGTGGCTGCTCTTAGGCCCACTGGGGAAGGTGCCTTGGGTTTTTGATCCTTTTCCTCCTTGGTAAGGTTGTGTCCTTTTTCAAAAGGGCTGTACCCCTTTTGACTAACTGCTATGTCTTGCTTACTCTTTTTGTTTATAAGAGCCAGGATTTATATAGCGCTGAACTTATATTCATTTTCTGGGCAACCAGCTATCACCAGGCTCGGTAGGCTTGTCACCTCTACTCGGGAGTCTCTCCACTCTTTTGCCACAGAGACGGATTTGCCCCTTTGGGCTGCTCCGAAGTAGCTCTCCTGGTTTCGGGGGGTCAAACTTAAGTTCTCTTTGCTTGGGCTTTCTTGCTAAACCATGATGCAAAAGGTACGAGTATTAGTCTCTGCTTTTCTTTGCTTTGTTGGGTTGTTTCATTTCTTTTTCAGCTTTCCCTTACGGTACTTTTTCTATTGCTCTGGGAACCTTTTCTATCACCTATACTTGGGTGGTAAAATGTTTTAATATGTGGTTGTGGTTTGTTTATTTATATCTTTGGATTATATTTGTATTCAGGCTAGCTATTTGGCTTAGGATGATTCGATTTGCACGAGTGTCTTCTCAGTGTAAGGGAGATGCTTTCCTATTTAGCTACATCCTAATTGTTCCAAGCGCACCTTCCGGTACACTTACCATGTTACGACTTGCCTCCTCTCTATTATTTCTTGGGTTTTTATCTATCGTCATTTCGTTTTTCGAGGAGAGTGACGGGCGGTGTGTACGCGCCTCAGGGCCAGTTTCAAAAGAACTCTCTTTTTTCTTTTTACTGCTAAATCCACCTTCGACCGTACGCTTTTCATTGTACTCTTCGTAGTATTCTGTTGACAGAAAATGTAGCCCATCTCTTCCCCCTCCATTCGCTACACCTCGACCTGACGTGTTGGGTGTTGCCCGTTTTGCTTACTGTTTTTCCTTCAAAAGGTAAACTGGCGACGGCGGTATATAGGCGGAATTGGCAAGGAGGGGTGAGGTTTAACGGGGATTATCGGTTATAGGACAGGCTCCTCTAGGTGGGTTTGAGGCACCGCCAAGTCCTTTGGGTTTTAAGCTGGGGCTCGTAGTTCCCTGGCGGGTGAAGTTTGTAGGCTTAGTCACCTTGGTTTAAGGCTGAGCATAATGGGGTATCTAATCCCAGTTTGTGTCTTAGCTGTCGTGAGTTCAAGATTCATAAAACCACTTTCGTTGTTGGGCTTCGTGCCCCCCATGGCGTATGACAGCATAAGGGGTGTTTGGTTCTATTTTGAGTTTGTCTCTAATCACACTTTACGCCGTGATGCGTCAATTTGGGCCTCTCGTATAACCGCGGTTGCTGGCACGAGTTTTACCGGCCCTTTTAACCCTAACTAAGTCAAGCTTTCGCTCATGGCTTAATGTTTGTCACTGCTGAGTTCCCTTGGGGGTGTGGCTAAGCAAGGCGTTTTGGGCTACGAATGTGTGCCTGATGCCTGCTCCTTTTTTCCTACCGGAGGTAAGGGGCATTCTCACAGGGGTGCGGGTACTTGCATGTGTAAGTTGGGCTATAACTGACGTTAAAGTCAGGACCAGGCTTTTGTGTTATTGGAGCTTCTCACGGCTCATCTTGGCATCTTCAGTGCCATGCTTTAGGTTAAGCTACATTAACATTATATAAGTATATATTTATTTACATTTATTTACATTAATTTATATTTATATATATTTATATATATTTATATATATATTTATATATTATTTTTTTATTTTTTAAATAATATATATATATAAAAAAATAAAATTTTAGTGGGGGCAATTTTTAGTACTGCTTTTCCTGGTTTTGGGGTTTGACAGGATATAATGGGGTTGTCAGTATTTAGGGGGGTAGGGGGGTTTGACGACAATTTCCCGGGGGGATACTTAGTGTTCTCTGTTCTTGCGAAAAGATCTTTATGCACGTGAAAACACTATTGCAACTCTTCAGTAATGTCTTTTCAACGGGAAGACATCAGCTGTCGTGGAGTGTGCACCGCCTTGTACGACCCTTTACTTTCAGTTTTCATACACTCTGAAATGCTGTCGAAAAAGCCCCAAAATATAAAAATACCCCATGCCTATAAGAGAAGGCCCGGCTAGGTGGGTAACGAACATTATGGACCACACCAATAACCTATGTCGGCGACAATTCACAATGTGAGTATGCGACAAATTTTATGACCTTGAAATAGGAACCAGATGCCAGTAATAATTCACTAAGTGCTACCCCCACGATTATATGTCCCTGATTCTATCATTAAACGGGTACCCCTGAATTGTGCTTGTTGGTCGGTTCTTACTGTGATATTATCTGAGATTTACAACATTTGTTGTATCCGTGCAAGGAAGATTCTACGGAACCATTTTTATGTTAAGATTGCAATTTTCTTCTAACCTTAAGTTGAGATTAATGTTGTGACGATAACAGTTATCCTACATGTCAAATTTTACACGTTCTTTCCTGTGTGAAATGTCCAAAGAATGTTGAGTTTGACATAGAATGTGTTTGTTCCCACTTCGTTATGTACGATAAAGAATAATATGTACTCTCACGAGAAGACATAAAAAATTCAACAACACAGTCAATTAAATTTGAGAGTTCAAATGTTGCATATTGATTAATGCTTGAATTTCATAATACAGTAATTTCAGAGGGTAGTTTAATTTATGATCTTAGCTTTGGGAGCTAAGGATGAGAGTTAAAATCTCTCCTCTCTGATTGCGCTAGAAAGAATTTTAATCTTCATTCTCCGGTTTACAAGGCCGGGGCTTTAAAATTAAGCTACTAGGGCATTATGATTATCAGTCAAGTATTTTATTCTCCATTCAAGCAACTAGTGGGTTTAATACTAGAAATAGAGTAAAATATAGTACGGATGCAGTTTGTCCAATAATAATAAACGGGTGTTCTACTGGCATGCCTCCAATTCAGGTTAAGATAAGCATATCCGCTACTAATAGTCAGAACAAGACTTGGGAGGCGGGCCGGAATGTTAGTGCTCGTTGTTTTGAGGTGTGGAGTAGGGGGACTAATATTAAGATAAGGATAGAAAATAGTAATGCAAGTACACCCCCAAGCTTATTGGGGATAGATCGAAGAATAGCGTATGCGAAGAGGAAGTACCATTCGGGCTTAATGTGGGGTGGGGTGACTATTGGGTTGGCTGGAGTGAAGTTGTCTGGGTCTCCCAGGACGTTTGGGTAAAAGAGGGCTAGAGATGTGAGAGCTGTAAGTATAATAATAAAGCCCAGAAGATCTTTGTAGGAAAAATAGGGATGGAATGGGATTTTATCTGCGTCTGAGTTTAGGCCGGCGGGGTTATTGGATCCTGTTTCGTGTAAGAAGAGCAGGTGGAGTATTGTTGCGGCTAAGACCACAAATGGAAGGAGAAAGTGGAATGCGAAGAACCGGGTCAGAGTTGCATTGTCTACCGAGAATCCGCCTCAGATTCATTGAACTAGGGTGTTTCCTACATACGGGACGGCAGATAATAGGTTCGTAATTACTGTGGCCCCTCAGAAGGATATTTGACCTCAGGGGAGAACGTACCCAACGAATGCGGTTATTATTACTAACAAGAAAAGTACTACTCCGATGTTTCATGTCTCTTTGTAAAGGTATGACCCGTAATATAGGCCACGGGCAATATGCATGTAGAGGCAGATGAAGAAGAATGATGCGCCGTTAGCGTGTAGATTCCGGATTAGTCAGCCATAGTTTACATCACGGCAGATATGGGCCACAGAAGAAAAGGCTGTAGAGATGTCAGAAGTGTAGTGTATAGCAAGGAATAGCCCTGTGAGGATTTGGGTAATTAGGCAGAGTCCTAGTAAAGAGCCAAAATTTCATATGGCTGAAATGTTAGAGGGGGTGGGGAGGTCGACTAGGGCGTCGTTAGCAATTTTTAGGATTGGGTGGGTTTTTCGTAGGTTTGCCATTAAATAGTTTCTATAGTTGAATTACAACGATGGTTTTTCGTATCATTGGTCCTGGTTAAAGTCCGGGTAGGAATTATGGAATATTTTGCCTTTTTGTTTATGGTTTTATTAGTTTTAGGGGTTTTAGGGGTTGCTTCTAACCCCGCTCCTTATTTTGCTGCGTTTGGCTTAGTGTTAGGGGCTGGGGGTGGTTGTGGGGTATTAGCGGGCTATGGGGGGTCTTTTGTTTCTTTAGTTTTGCTGCTGATTTATTTAGGGGGCATGTTAGTAGTATTTGCTTATTCTGCTGCTTTAGCCGCAGAGCCTTACCCTGAGTCTTGAGGTGACTGGTCGGTTTTAGGATATGTGGTGGGGTATACTTTACTCTGCGTCACGGGGGCTTTTGTGTGTATTAAGGATACGGAGCAGCGTTGTTTTTTGATAGATGAGTTTCATGAGTTTTCGGCCTTGCGTGGGGATTTTGGGGGAGTATCGTATATTTATTATTTGGGAGGAGAGATGCTTATAATTTGTGGGTGGGCCTTGTTACTTACGCTTTTTGTGGTTCTTGAGTTGTCTCGTGGGCGGGAACGAGGGGCTTTGCGGGCGATTTAGATTAATAAGGTGATTAAGATAGCAATGGAGGTGGTTAGAAGAAGGATGCCTAAGTAGGTTTTGATAAGTCCTTGCTGGGGGTCGTTGATTGTCTTGATTATAGGAATTTGAATTGCTGCTGTTCCTTTGGGGCCTGCTTTTTCAAGTCAGGTTTGGTCTACTAACTGGGTAGCGGCGGTTTGTGACCTAGTATTAGTATTAGTTTGGTAGGGCTCGGTGGATGATTGGTGAGTAGTAGCCCAGCATATTTGAAAGTTATGGGGGGGGTTAA
>CM056199.1:100119840-100127340 GCA_029692085.1 Gymnothorax javanicus
TCAGGCTCAAACAGTATTAGAGATTAGACAATTTGCTCCCGAGGTATAACCTTTTAATATCGCGTTAGGGGCAGGGAGAATCTTCCTCCATCATCTTTTTTTTTCCCTTTTTCCCCTTTAACAACTCGGTGAGCAAACAGCCAAATTAAGTCGCTAATCTGGTCAAACAAAGGCGACGGGGTTTTTGGGGTTTTTTTGAGGGGGTTTCAGTCTCCCGAGCAAAGTAAGGTAAAGTAAAATAAATTTAAACGCTAAATTTAAAGAATAAACTAAACGCGAAGTAATTGTCTAATTTAGTGAATTGTGTGATATACAAAGTAAGTCAGAGTTGTTTTCAAGGACTGAGGTACACTGTCGCCTGCTTTTTCTGTAGCTGATTTAGCTAACGAACTATTGTAAGCTCTCAACGCCAGGAATATATCAAATTACCGGGATATCTAACTATCTGGCTTGGTTTCATACTTGGTGGTTGCCTTTCATACAGTCTTCTAGCCAATAAATATTGACGTTCACGGGGGTTTTTTAGTCCCCTTCGTTCTCTATCCTGACCGCATTACCGCATAAACGCATTTCCAAGCTTGAATATTAACGCGAACCGGGGTTTTTGTCTTTTCGCATTTTATTATCATCGATGGGCTCTTCTGATTAAACACATTGCAAATTACGTTATCTTTGTATTTTCCTCCGGTTGCGTGTGCCTTGATCAGCTGATTAAAGTTTAACTGCTTGTTTGAGTGCTCAGCGACAGCTTGTTGGGGAGATACCGTGTGTAGTTCGCTCACGGCGTAAACGACTTGTTTATTCGGGTCCGTTTTAATTAAAGGGAACCGAGGCTTAACTCTTATCTCGGTTACTCTTGGTTGTATTTGTGGCTGGCTAGCTAGATAGTTACTGTTTGCTTTTTTGGCTGGGGATCTGAGATTTAGTATTTAGTCAGTAGGACAGCAGTCACTTTAGTCGTCCGTTCGGTTACCCTTGAATTTAAACGGAAAGCTTTACCGGAGTGCTCCGCCTCCTCCCTCCTCCAGTTTCTCCTGGGCGTAGTATAGCCAGTCTTTTTATCTGGGTTCTCAGCTAAGCCCTGTGAGACTTTTGGGTTAGTATATTAATAGTAGCGGTCTAGATAAATTCAAGTTGGCTTATTAGGAGTGCTTATTATCGATAGAGTTTCTCAATTTGGTATTTCATTTCTGTTCACTAAAAACTAAGCCCCTGTTAAAAGAGGCTTATTATCCATTCACATAGTTTCCCCACGGTTTCTATTGTGACTGCTGCTTAGGGCTTCTCAGGTTAATTAATTAATAAATTGTGGTTCCTGAGCTTCTGTCTCGGCATTAGTAATTTTCTTTGTTATCTAGGGTGAGCGAGGTCATTAGGTAGGGGGTTCAAAATGTGGCCAAAACTATGTGACGGTTGCAGGATGATCGCACTTTTGGAAAGAGATTTCCAGGGTGGGTTTGTCTGTCACCGGTGCCAGCTAATTGAGCATCTGGAGAGCAAGATCCTTGTTCTTCAGGGCCAGTTAATGCACGACATAGTTCATAATCAGTAGAGTTCCTAGAGGAACTAAGTAGTATGTCGTTTAGAGAAATGGTCTGTACGCCAAAGCAGGGTGGTGTGGGGACCCCAGAGCAGGCAGGAGAGAAAGTTGGGTGACGGTAGGACGTCAGCGCAGGAAAGGGCGTGCACACCGTGCAGCGACAGCTCCTCCAGTGGTTGAGGTGTCCAACCGATTCCGGCCCTTGCAGGAACTCCGAATTGGCCCCTGACCCTGAGAGTGAGGGGACTGATGAGCAGCAGGGCACCCTGTTGGCCTCTACCCCTCAGAAAAGAGTTATTGATAGTGGGGACTCAATACTTAGAGGAATAGACAGTTTAGTCTGTTTGGCGCGACAAGGAGTCTCGTCTGTCGACGTGTGTTGCCTGCCTGGTGCCCAGGTAGGAGACCTCCTGGAGCGTGCGGGACAAGCTCCTGGCCAGAGCGGGAGGGATCCAGTTGTCATGGTCCATGTTGGGACTAATGACATAGGTAAGGGTAGGTTTGAGGTTCTGCAAAGCAAATTTGTTGAATTAGCTGAAAAGCTTAGGAGCAGATCCTCCACGGTAGTGTTCTCCGGGATTCTACCGGTACCATGTGCAAGCAGAGGGAAGCAGAATTTTATCTGGAGGTTTAACACGTGGCTCTGAACCTGGTGTAGGAAAAGAGGGGTATAGGTTTATGGGGCACTGGAACTACTTCTGGGACAGGGGTGACCTGTTCAAGCGGATGGGCTACACCTGAACCGGAGGGGCACCTTTGCACTGGGTCAGCGATGTTGAGGGTAGCAGAGAGTTATTTAAACTAGGGACTTGGGGGCAGGGAGGTTAGAGAGTGTTACACAGAGGGAAATGCAGACTGCCCTGATGGAAGCTGACAGCGTTACATGCACTATTGATGATATATTTTTAAAGCAAAAAAGCATGGTGAGGGGGCTTTGAGCAGCAGGCGATGGGAAATCGAAGGAAGAGCGTTCATGATAACCTGAAATGTTTTTATCTAAATGCAAGAAGCATTAAAAATAAATTTCAAGAACTTGAGGCCGTTATGATTAGTGAAGACTATGACATAGTTGGGATTACAGAGACATGGCTTAGTGAAGAGGATGGAGATGAATATAATGTAGAAGGTTATAAGCTCTTTAGGAAGGATAGATGTAATAGGCGAGGAGGGGTGTAGCACTCTATGTGAACGAAAAACATAAATGTGCAGGAAATTCCTGAAATTGAATATTCCGTGCCTTGTGAAGATATCTGGGTCAGGCTCACTGGCAAACACGAGACTGGTTTAAACATAGGTGTATGCTATCGACCACCAGCTTTGGACAGTACATTCAATGAAATGCTCTTTAAGAGGATTACGCAAGCTTGTAGAGGAGGAGGGACTATTATTATGGGAGACTTAAATTATCCTGGTATTGATTGGGAAATTGTGAAAGGACAGGGTAGGGGGGGAAAGAATTTCTAGATGTCATAAATGATAATTTTTGGTGCAGTATGTTAATAAACCTACAAGAGAGAAGGCAATTTTAGATTTGCTGCTCTGTAATGACCCAGATAGAATTAGCAATGTTGAGGTACTGGAGCCACTTGGGACAAGTGATCACTCTACTATTAATTTTGAGGTTTCATGGGAAGTTAAAAGGTGTCTCCAAAAACAAAAATTTTTAATTTTAGGCGAGCAAACTTTGACAGGATGCGGTCATATCTAAGTGAAACAAAATGGGAGACACTCCTGGACTGTGAGTCTGTAAATGAGATGTGGGAAAGATTTAAGGGGTTTTACTTGATTCACAATGTAAATTCATTCCAAAGGTGTCCAAAAGTAAGCTGAAAAAGCAGAATCCTCAGTGGATGACAGCAGCTATTCGTAGGAGTTTGAGGGAAAAGAGGAATCTTTATAAGATGTACATAGAGGATAACAATGAGATTACTAAGGCCGAATTCTGTAAAATGCGGGCTGTGGTCAAAAAAGAGCTGAGGAATGCTAGAAGACTGTATGAAAGACAAATTGCAGAGGGGCAAAAACTAACCCTAAGCGCTTCTTTCAGTACTGTAGCAGAAAAAGGAAAGTCAAAGAGCAGGTTAAGTGCATAAAGAATAAAAAATGGATCGCTGCTATATGATAATAAGGATATTGCGGACACCTTAAACGGTTACTTTGTTGAAAATTTTACCTTAGAGCGGGTCTTTATTCGCCAGAGGGCTTGTCCAATGCTCAAGATTATTTAGCGGAAATTGAGGTTAGGGATAACGTCAGATAGACAAGTTGCATCAACTAAAGGCAGATAAGGCGGCGGGTCCTGATGGCTTATATCCTAGAGTGCTCAGGGAAGTTAGTGAGATCATCTTTAAGCCGCTATCTGCCATCTTTAGACGGTCTTTAGAAACTGGAGAAATACCAAATGATTGGAAACAGGGCAATATAATACCAATATATAAAAAGGGGACCATACTGAGCCAGGTAATTACAGGCCAGTCAGTTTAACTTGCATTGCGTGCAAAATATTGGAATCTATCATAAAAGATGAGCTGGACTTATTTCTTGAACGTAACAATATCTTGAGGGATAGCCAACATGGTTTTCGTAAAGGAAGGTCATGCCTGACAAACCTTCTGGAATTTTTGAAGAGGCCACCAAGACTTATGACCAGAGCAGGGCTTATGACACCATATATTTGGATTTTCAGAAAGCATTTGACACAGTACCGCATAAGAGACTAATTTTTAAAATGAGCTCCATTGGAGTTACAGGTGGTATTCTGAAGTGGATTCATAACTGGTTGCAGGACAGAACACAAAAGAGTGGTGGTCAGTGGTATATCATCTGAGCTAGGTAGGGTGGGGAGTGGCGTCCCCAGGGATCGGTGTTGGGACCCCTGCTGTTCCTCATCTACATTAATGACCTTGATAGGAATATTGAGAGCAGATTAGTGAAATTTGCAGATGATACTAAATTGGGGGCTTGGCAAATAGTTTAGAGTCCACTAAAGTGATTCAGGATGACTTGGATAGAATTCAGAATTGGGCAGAAATGTGGCAAATGAAATTTAATGTAGCTTAAATGTAAAGTAGTACATGTAGGTAATAAAAACATTAGACGGGATTACTTCATGGGAGGTTTTAAACTGGAATGTGCTCCACAAGAGAAAGATCTGGGAGTGATTGTTGACCAAACCCTCACAGGCTCTAGCCATTGTGCCGTAGCTGTTAAAAAAAAGCCAATCGGATGCTGGGATACATTGCCAAAAGTATTGAGTTCAAATCCAAGGAGGTGATGCTTCTTTTTGTACAACACATTCGTCAGACCACATCTAGAGTATTGTGTACAGTTCTGGGGACCATACTTTAAGAAAGACATAGAGGCTTTAGAGAAAGTTCAGAGAAGAGCCACAAAGCTAATTCCGGGTATTAAAGATGAAAGCTATGAGAAAAGGCTGAAGATCCTTAATCTCTTTAGTCTTAGGAAAAAGGAGACTAAGGGTGATTTGATTGAGGTCTTTAAATATGTTAAAGGGATTAACAAAGTGAATTATGTAGGATTCCTTCAACCAAGTGTTGTTAGCAGAACTCGGGGTCATAAATGGAAGCTGACTAAAGGTAAATTTAGCACTGATATTCGGAAATATTTCTTCACCCAAAGAGTAATTTCAGTGTGGAACAGCTTGCCTGACCATATTGTTGAGGCAGAGACCTTGGGAGTTTTCAAGAGCAGACTTGACTTAAAGCTAGATACCATTGAGTCATTGAGTATCTGAAGTGATATATTCACGATGGTACAAAGAAACTGGCGAGCCTAGTTGGGCTGAACGGCCTGTTCTCGCCATTCATGTTCATGTTATGTTATGTTACCATCATCAAACACTCCTGCTCTGTACTCACACACAAACACATACACACACACACACACACACACACACTTCTCAACCATCATCAGCACACACTCCTGCAATGTACACACACAAACTCCTCTACCATCATCATCATCACACACTCCTGCTCTGTACACACACACTGCTCTACCATCATCCTCAGCACACACTTCTGCTCTGTACACACACACACACTCCTCTACCATCATCATCATCATCATCACACACACTCCTGCTCTGTACACACACACTCCTCTACTATCATCATCATCACACACTCCTGCTCTGTATACACACACACACACACACACACACACTCCTCTACCATCATCAAACACTCCTGCTCTGTACTCACACACAAACACATACACACACACACACACACACACACACACACTTCTCAACCATCATCAGCACACACTCCTGCAATGTACACACACAAACTCCTCTGCCATCATCATCATCGTCACACACTCCTGCTCTGTACACACACACTCCTCTACCATCATCATCATCATCATCATCATCATCACACACTCCTGCTCTGTACACACTCCTCTTCCATCATCATCATCATCACACACTCCTGCTCTATACACACACACACTCCTCTACAGGGGCGGAGCTAGTGACTTCTCGCAGGGGGAGCGAAAACTCAAAGTGGGCCCCCCCACTATAAACAAAACACCATGTTTTGTTTCGACCTTGTGGTATGCAGAATTAATCAAATGATTTTGCAAAATATTGCAAACATGAGACTCTTTTGAGCATATATTAGGCTAGGCTGTAGTATTATTGCAATAGCCTTATTTCTGGCATGGCTGTGCTTTCGATAAACCATCAGGAGACGAGGTCAAAGCAATTTTAGGGTATAACTGTCTGAGCGCCCTAACCTGGGAAGCAGGCTATTGGATGCAAGGCCTAGTTATTATTTTTTTAAAGTTATTATCAAACTGTCCACGATTGGAATAGCCTGCTATGATCTGCGCGTTCACCCTGCGCTTTTGCCCATGCATGAAAATTGTGGGGAAGGCAGTGATATCCGATCTGAACAAAGTGTAAGAAAGGAATCAGTAGGCTTAACAATGAGCTGATTTTAGAACTATCCACCATCTATAATATCATATAATAATCACAACCACAACTTACTGTCAGGAGCAACAAAAGAAGCAAAAGCACGCAGCTTTCAATCGACAAATAATAGCATATGCACCAACGATGACTTTACGGTTTCATTGTGATTCATTAAATATAACCAGCTCGAAGCTTCATTATAACCTGGCTGGCTTCCCGTTCGTTAGCCAACAATAATAAACGACAGTCACAACACTGTAAGTTAACCAGCTGGGTAACGAAACCTTACTGCGGTACACACCAAGAGCTGCACATGCTGCAAGAGCAGCCGATGGACACCAGCGCCTAGCGCTGCAAAGCGCCTAGTGTCCATTGAAAATGAATAGAATCAGCAGCTCTTGCAGCTCTAGGTGCGTACCCACAGTTAGATTTGCGGTGCAGGCCGTATTCTTCAGTCGCTCCGACCAGCCTAGCCTACTTAAAATCTGGAGTCGAAGCAGCATAACACAAGAAAGCATGCTAATCGGTGACAGCACCTTGTCACAGATTACAACACAGTGGGTGACGTATATCAATAACTCACCATTAGAGGTTCCGAACTGACGAAGTTGTTTTTCACCTGGGGCAACTTTATGGCCACTGGAGTTTTAAAAATCCGAATTCCATTTTTGCTGGAAGCTTATGTTACAGATAGTAGCAACGGCAAAACTCCACAAAACGTCCGTTTGCAAACTCTCAAATACATCTTCCAAAACACCATCCAGTATAATCCAAGTCTTCTTTGTCCACGCGTATGCTCAGTAGTAATGCGGTTATTTTAGCTAAAAACAAACGAAACGTAACAGCCCCGCCCCCGGGAACGTTCTCACTACAGGGCAAATGGCGAAGACGGGTTACTCCGTTTCAAAATAAAGGAACAATTTGCAATTGGTAATTGTCTACTGGGAAGGTCGTCTTTTCGGTCCTTTATTTTGAAACTGAGTGACCCGTCAGTCCCATTATAGCATGGTGTCATAGT
>CM056199.1:100129840-100285233 GCA_029692085.1 Gymnothorax javanicus
ATTGTATCTCAGGTCCAGCTCTCTGTGGTGTGTGTGTGTGTGTGTGTGTGTGTGTGTGTGTGTGTGTGTGAGTCTCCTGGGTGATTGTATCTCTGGACAGCTCTCCAGGTGTGTGTGTGTGTGTGTGTGTGATTGTATCTCACAGCAGTGTGTGTCCAGTTTAGCAGCAGACGGTGATCTCACTCCAGAGTCTCCTGGGTGATTGTATCTCAGGTTCAGCTCTCTCAGGTGTGTGTGTGTGTGTTTACTTACAGCAGTGTGTGTCCAGTTTAGCAGCAGACAGTGATCTCACTCCAGAGTCTCCTGGGTGATTGTATCTCAGGTTCAGCTCTCTCACGTGTCTGTGTGTGTGTGTGTGTGTGTGTGTACTTACAGCAGTGTGAGTGTGTCCAGTTTAGCAGCAGACAGTGATCTCCCTCCAGAGTCTCCTGGGTGATTGTATCTCAGGTTCAGCTCTCTCAGGTGTCTGTGTGTGTGTGTGTGTGTTTGTCTGTTTACTTACAGCAGTGCGAGTGTGTGTGTGTGTGTGTGCCAGTGTGTCCAGTTTAGCAGCAGACAGTGATCTCACTCCAGAGTCTCCTGGGTGATTGTATCTCAGGTCCAGCTCTCTCAGGTGTGTGTGTGTGTGTGTGAGTGTGTTCTTGTACTTGCTACAAAGTGAGAACCAAAAAGCGTTTTTTTTTCCTACAGAGTGGGGACATTTTTGGGAAGTGAGGACATTTTGGCTGGTCCTCACAACTACAAAGGCTAATTGTGACTTATTAGTTAAGGTTAGGGGTAAGGTTAGAATTAATGGTAGGTTCAGGTTAGGGTAAGGGTATGGGTTAGGCATACATTTCTTATTGTTGAGATTAGGGAAAGGCTGTAGAGACACAGGAAGAATGAATGGAAGTCAATGTAATGTCCTCACAAAGATATAAGTACAAGGATGTGTGTGTGTGTGTGTGTGTGTGTGTGTGTGTGTGTGTGTGTGTGTGTACTTACAGCAGTGTGAGTGTGTCCAGTTTAGCAGCAGACAGTGCTCTCACTCCAGAGTCTCCTGGGTGATTGTTCTCAGGTCCAGCTCTCTCAGGTGTGTGCGTGTGACTGTGTGTGTGTGTGTGTGTGTGTACTTACAGCAGTGTGAGTGTGTCCAGTTTAATAGCAGACAGTGCTCTCACTCCAGAGTCTCCTGGGTGATTGTATCTCAGGTCCAGCTCTCTCAGGTGTGAGGGGTTTGAACTCAGAGCTGAAGCCAGAGAATCACAACCTCTTTGTGTGACTCTACAACCTGACAACCTGCAGAGAGAAGAACACACACATGCACGCACGCACGCATGCACACACACACACACACACACACACACCCAAACACACACATAAACACAAACACGCAAACACACACACACGTGCACGCTCACCCACACACACACACACACACACACACCCACACAGACACAACCCACACACACGCACACCCACACACACACACGCGCGCGCACGCATGCACGCACACAGACACAAACACACACATACATACACGCAGACACAAACACGCAAACACACACACACACACACACACACACACACACACACACACACAGATCCTGAGCAGACTGCCAAGAAAAATATTAAACTTCATATGCTAAATGCAAGCAGGCACAGCAGCTTATGGAATCACCACAGTTTCTGTTATTAATACAACAATCAGTACAGACTGTATTTGTAGGAGCCATTTCTTAAGTTTATTTTCCCTGTATATTATTTATTATTTTTGTGTTTGTGAGTGTGACCTCTCAGGTGGGAGGGCTCTGTGCATAAAGGATGGAGGCCATGGCGTATTCGGATGAGAGGGCGGGTAACAGCGCGTCCCGTCACTGACCTCAGCCTCGGCCACCTCAGTGTTTCACAGATTACTGGGATCTGCAGCAACTATAATTTATATCTCATGAATGAACGGCTTGTTTATTTTTTAATTTATTTAAGTTTCTGTAGTAAATTGCAGTTAGTAGTGATGGGAAACGTTTTGAGTGAATTGTTTTCTGTAAATGAGGCTGTGAGTCACACACGCTGCACCCCACTCTCCGGCTGGTAAAAACAATAGGAAAGGATGGGAAAATGTAATTGTTAGACCACAACCAAAGTTTTTTGCCACTACAATATTCATACTTATAACTCATCTAGCTGTGCATTAATTATTCCCCAAATTTCATCATCTAGTCCTTGTGTGGGAGCTGCTGCAGTTTCCATTTTGAGCAGGTCTATAAACTCCACCAGCCAAGTCTGAAGCCTGAAACATGCTGGTTTGTGATCTTCCCAGTTCCTCAGAATGGTGCGTTTGGTTACCAGACACGCCAGTGTAACAAACCGCTGTATAAAACTCTGACTTTATACTCGTCATCTCCTCATCCAACAGGTATATTACTGGACAGAGGGGTATTTGTATTTCAGGACTTTGGAAACAGTTTTAATTACCCCAGTGCACAGATTCTTCACTGTGTGACCCCTCAGCCTGTGATAAAGCGCTGACCTCAGCACAGTTACACCAGCACAAGTCAGACTGAGTCGGGTCTATTTTGCTCATTCTGGAAGGAGTAAGAGAGTCACTAAAGTCTTGAATTTGATCAGTTAAAATGTCTTTTTCTTTGCTGTTACTTGGGCTTTTTTTGTGTGCTTGCTTCTTCTTCTTCTTCTTCTTCTTCTTCTTCCTCCGCCTAAATTTGGCCGACTAACTCCTCCTACCCCGTTTAAGCTATTGATTCCGGTCAAACTTTAAAAAATTCAGCTTGTTCTGAATTACGTTGCATCTGTACAGATTTTTGATTTTCTGTTTAGTTTTTGAGATATTTAAATTAAAAAGTCATTTTTGGGGTCCTATTAAATCAAGCCATTTTTGTGCTGATTCATTACTCCCACAGTTTTCACTCCACATAAATATTTTTATATCCAAGTTGTAGCAAAAGTTGTGCTGGTCACGAAAATGTTACTATGCAAGCAATTGGACAAACGGTTTTGGCTGTATGAGCCGAAAAGCGACGGGAGCACTAACCGAAACTCCGTTAACTCCTATATTAAATGAGACAGAAAATTCCAGTTGGGAAGCTGAGAAACACAGTTTTATAACTTGCTCGTATTCCCACATTTTTGCCACTACACATACAATTTTGACATATTTTGCTCAGCAGACTCCCCTCTTCAGTATGGTGTCTCCATTTCGCAGATCGGACCTACTATCTTTGCGGTAGAGGCAGTAGTATGCAAGAGACGCCTTAGCTTAAATCTCCGTTGGACCAAATGCTTTAAGCATTAACTCAAATGGCTCAGCAAAATTGTGGCATAGCGGTATTGCAGTTCAGTTCTGCCCTCTGCTGGACTTTCTCCTGGCCTCAGCATTATCATCGGTCAGATTAAGATTGATACGACTGTTAGACAAATCTCATTCTCCTGCATCAGACTCAGTGAAAGAATTTTCGGTATCGTCGTTTGTACAGTCGCTCAAACCAGCTCCAAGAGAGCACATTTAGGGCAGGAAAGACAGGTCTTTTCGCAGGTCGGGTCCATGTGAACACGTTACAGTAAAAAATTGCAAAGCAGAAAAAAAATTACTCGAGCTCCTATTCCTGTATATACAAGCAACTGTTCGCACTACCTAGATATATTTACGATCGTATCTCGTAAAATTTAACGTAACCATAACTAAAATGTTTAAGGTAACCATATGTTACTAATATATTTGTAGTAAAATAAGAAGATTCACAATTCTAAGTCTCTGTGTGTGTGACTGTGGGCGTGTGCTTGTGCAAGCTCGGCTTGCTTGTAAATATTCAATAACTGATCCGGGTGTGCCATCTAGTGATAGAATATTGTAACTGCGTGCATAAATTTGCTGCTCCATGTCCGCTGGCAGAAACATCTGCACAAAACGCTTAAGATACCCCGCCGAACACCGTTGTTCTTCTTGAACACGCCGCATTCAGATAATCCTTAAATGATGAATTATATACATATTTTAATTTGTAACGTGTAGTGAAGTGGCCAGTGTCAAAGTAACGAAGAAAAAGTATACTTTTTATCTTTTAAATGTAGTAGAGTAGAAGTCCCGGAAAAAAAAACAAACTCAAGTAAAGTACAAATCCTCAAAAAAACTACTTAAGAACTGTAACGAAATTGCCTACATATACTTCTTTACTATACATCTCTTGTGTGTATGCACGTATGCCTGCATGTGATGTGATGAATATGAAGCTCTCTTTCTCGTATTTTTTCTAACTCGCTGTCTCCCCCTAGACTTAGAAGTCAGATAGTACAACATACTGTAGCCTATGCGACCGTGAGCAGGCAGTTACCTTGCGTCTTACATTAAGTGGTATCGGTGCGTGGTATCGGAAAATGTGGACGAGTACGAGTACGAACATATTAACACGGTATCGGGCAGATACCCGATACTGGTATCGGTATCGGTGCAACACTACTCGCCACGTATCCAACCTGCGAAACCTACAGTGAGGACAATAAAAGTATGGCCAGAGGGTACTGACTCTGCGCTGCAGGACCGGCTCACACACGGACTGGAATGTGTTTGCCTCTCAAGCACCCTGTGGCTCCCATACAGACATTAAAGGCTACGCTTCCTCTGTACTGGACTATATCAACACCACCATAGACAGCGTCACCACCCAGAACAGATCACCATGTACCCAAATCAGAAACCTTGGATGAACAGGGAGGTGCACCTCCTGCTGAGGGCCTGCAACACCTCCTACAGGTCAGGAGACGCACAAGCCCACAGTGCAGCCTGAGGGCTGACCTGAAGCGGGGCATCGAGAAGGCTAAGCACTGCTACAAGCTGAGGGTCGAGGAGCACTTCTCTAACTCCAACCCCAGATGTATGTGGCAAGGCATTCAGCTCATCAGTGAGCATGAGCCCATCAACCTCTCCCCTCCATCCTCTGATATCTCCTTTCTCAATGAGCAGAACAACTTCCATGCCAACCAGGAACCAAGGCTGAGCTGACTGCTGACCACAAACATCTAACAGTCTCCCCCACTGATGTTGGAACAGTACTGAGCAGGATCAACATACACAAAGCTGCAGGCCCCGATGGTTTCCCCGGACGTGCTCAGAGCATGTGCTAAAGAGCTGGCGGGGGTCCTGACGAACTTTTTCACTCTGTCCCTGGCCTATACTGTTGTGCCAACCTGCTTCAAGACCACCTCAGTCGTACCAGTGCCAAAACACTCTGCTGCAACGTGCCTCAACGACTACCGCTCAGTCGCACACACTGCCATCATTATGAGGAGCTTAGAGTGACTGGTCCTGGCACATCTCAAAACCTGCCGATCCCCCACCTTGGACCCCCGCCAATTTGCAAACCACAAGCACCGGAGCACAGAAGATGTAGTCTCCATAGCGCTGCACTCTGTCCTCTCACTCGGAGCACCGGCGTACCCTGCTGAACTCGGTCCCCCGATGACCCCCCACACACACACACACACACACACACACACACACACTCACACACTCACACACTCACTCACACTCACCCACGCACACGCACACACACACCAGCACACACACACACACACACACACACACCCCTATCCATCCCATCTGGACTGAACTGCCACACTACACTGCCACTTAGGCCTGATACTATTGCCCCTTATGGTTACCATGCACTATAACTGCACTTTCCATCCATCAATCTGCTTTGTACTACTGTAAATACTGAATATCCTGTTATCAATCTTATTGCACTACTGTATATACTGTTTAATCTACAAATCTTATTATCATTCTCACTGCAACATTGTATACTGTGTAATGTTCATATCCATGGTAGTAGACATTCATACACACATATTTATATCTTGTTTACCATGACTTCTGTAAATGATTTCACAATGTTCTATAGTTACTGCTTCTGCACTTCTGGTTCGATGCAAACTGCATTTCGTTGCCTTTTCCCCGTGACGTGCAGTGACAATAAAGTTGAATCTAACTTAATCTAATTTTTGCCTATGCAGTTTTACTGTAACTATTTATTGAGTTCATGTTTGCCATGGGTCCTAATTTAAAGAATCACACACAATCAGGGGGGGTTGGGACTCTGTCAGTCATTTGCAGGAGATTGCAGTGAAGACAGGAGACCCAGATTTACTCATGTGCTCTGCTGATGATTGTAAATCTTGCTCTTCCTCAGGTAAGCTGATGTTCAAAGTCAGAAATACAATACATAAATTCATAATGAAGTGTTTCATGACTATTGGATTAATTATTTGTGTTCTATTATTCAAGATAAGACTATAAAATAGTCTATAACTCATGCATGTGATTGACATGCAGTCAGCATGATCAGGACATGGCTTGAGTGGGGAAAAAGCATAAATGTATCAAATTCTAAATTTTTTATAACAATTATTCAATATTTATTCTTCACTGAGACAAAGGTCTTACTCCTAGTTTTGTTTTGAAAAACAAAATTAAAAATGTTTAAGTCTGAACGACTGTGGTTTTATTTCACTTATTTTCCGTTGGGGTCAAAATGACCCCAGTTGGTTTGACCATAAAAATATAATACAATGTTTACCTGAAAACTCAGTGATGCCAGAATAAAAGGAGGGTAAATCGGCTTTTATATACTAATGTGGATTTCACTTGGGATTAAAGCAGCAATTTTTATTAAAGAAAATATATTTTTTCTTTTCACAAAATACGCAAATTAATTGTAACTTTCCTAAAATAATAATAATGATAATAATAATAATAATAATATGTAATGAAGGTTATGTGAAAAAAAAAGTAATAATGTTTTGACAAGAAATAAGTTACCATTTTGGTTATGAGACTGTATTCTCAACCTGGCCCCAGGCGCGTAAGTGTAAAAATGATGTTCTGATGAGGGTTTAAGAGGGTCAACCCCAGAGTTAAATGCGCACTCCAGGAAAAATTAACAGCTCGGTAAAATTCTGGGATTGCAGTTGTGGTCTGAACAAAACCCAGCACTCAGGGGGGTCAGTGGAACAAGTTTTGGATTCACTGGCCTCACGGTCTGAACAATATGGAAGTGAGTTTTTCTCAGGAGAAATCAGTCACATCAGAGCTCATCCCACAGGCAGGACAGTCAGAAAAAACTCATGATTTGCTGACTGAAATACATATGTTCCAGGAAAACATTGGCAAATGATTATAACAGATCATTATTTTTGGACTATTTAAACACCTCTGTTAGAAGCAGAAAAGAAGGAGATGCAGCAGACTAGAGAGTAGGCCAAGGAGTTAGTAAGCCCCGCCCCTCTCATTTCTGGACCATTTTGAGTCAAAGGTAGTAAAAAATGTTCAGTTACAGCAATCCATGAGTAAATCATGAGGAGAAACATGCGGTAATAAGCTGTCATTTTGATATAAATCATTCATACTAAAAGGGCTTTGTGTATATGACCTGAAAGGCTGTGTTGTACTTATGAGAAAGCCTGGGCCAGTGAGATAGCTCAATATGGTTGGAGTCCTAAAACCCAAGGTTTAGATTAGACAAGAGAAGAGGTTCTCTCGAAAAGTTATTAAGTATTCCAGCCACCTGGTTACATTCCTAAAAAACACCAGCTACCCATGTTATATTATGGTGGTTGTTACCAGTTAGAATCAAAAGAAAAGAAAAGCCGAGCAGAAGCGCGACGCAAACTCAAACCGTAAAATCCGTGATGGAGAGAGGAAGGTCGCCACGCTTTCTCCGTTGATGCAGTTAAATTGCCTGATGCATGAGGTCAAATCCAATGGGGGAGGATCTGTTTTTTGTTAGTTAATCATGAGTTGTATTATTATTATTATTATTATTATTATTTTCATACTGACATATTGTTTAATGTTTGGTATGTGTAAAAAAAAAAATCCAGCCTACCCTTTTACATATTTAAACTTCAAAAAAAAAGAAAAAGAAAAAATGCGTTTCGCCATGCATCTCCAACTCCCTCCTGCCTGAAATGAAGCAGGAACAAAAATCCTATCGCGAAGAATAAATTAGGTTCAGTAATTCTCAGTTTTGATGGTTTTTTTCAGCGAGAGCGGCATTTCCGATTGTGCCGTAATGAAGGTAATTCTGGTGACAAGTACGTGTCTGCCCGCTTTGTATTTTTCCAATCGGATAGTTGTCGATTCTTACAGCAAGTTGCGATCAGCGTGCAAAACAGGTACATACTATCGTCAAATTACCTCATTCGCAAGAGAGTTCTGGAATGCGCCGCCTCGCTGGAAAAAAAATTTGCTGAGTGCATAGCGCTCAGAAAGCCCAAATGCGGGTAGCGGGTGGTTTTAGGACCGCCACGCCTTCCCTAACGTGTGTGGTCAAGATAGCACCAGGGAAAGTTAAACACGCCCACGGGTACACTTCCAGGCGCAATAAAGCGATTCGCACGCATAGCGGTGTGTGGCCGCAAGATATCGTTTAGGGATAGTGGAAGCTGCTAAATGCGTAATTCACGGGTTGCGGGTAGTGGCAACGGGTAAGGCAGTGTGAAAGATAGAGCCCATAGTGCCTTAAATGATAGCAATCGGGGCAAAAATCAGGTTTTGAGAAAATCCAGGTTAAAGTCAAAGTACACCTACAAATCATTGTAACAGTCAACTTAGAACATTAAAATGTCTCTGAAGCATGAACTTCCTCCCAAGCTCCTCTGATTGATTGTCCCGTTTGAAAGCAGATTGAGTGATTTTGGCTTCCTCCCCTTAAAAGCTGAGCGACTCATGGACAAGAAACCACACATATTTCTCCTGAAAAACTTTACTGTGGTAATGTGCTCTGATTATTTTATATTTAAGTTGGGATTTGTGATCTCTGAAAGGTTAGGTGAAAGTAGGGCACCATACACTATAAACCTCAGACTGACCTCAGATCAGTCCTGACCTCACCTTTAAATTACCCCTGTTTACTGTTACTGTTTCCTGTGCATCTAAAAGCACTTTTCACCTGCATCAGACTGACTCTCCTGTTACCTCCGGTTGTAAAATCCCACGATTTTCTAATAAACACCCCTCAAGGACACTTTCATCTGCTGATCTGTGGCTCCCTAGTCTGGTTCATAACAGCCTGATACAGGTGGTAACTGAGGAAAAATGAGGCTGTCCATCTCCCTAATGTAAGAAAATGTCTGTACTCACCTCAGTCTCTGCAGTTTACAGTGAGGGTCCTCCACTCCAGCAGAGAGCGCTCTCACTCCTGAATCCTGCAGCTCATTGTCTCTGAGCTCTAGATCTCTCAGCGCTGAGTGAGAAGAACGCAGGACTGAGGCCAGAGCATCACAGCAGCCCTCTGTGAGATTACACCAATCCAGCCTGTGGAGAAACACACACACACACACACACACACACACACACAGATTACACTAACCCAGCCTGTGGAGAAACACACAGACACACACAAGCACAGATAACATCGACCCAGCCTGTGGAGAAACAACACACAGATTACACTAACCCAGCCTGTGGAGAAACCACACACACAGAGACACACAGATTACACCAACCCAGCCTGTGGAGAAACCACACACACACACACACACACACATTCATGCAAAGATTTCACCAACCCAGCCTGTGAAGAAACAACACACATACACACATATACACAAAGATCACACCAACCCAGCCTGTGGAGAAAACACACATATACACACACATGATTACTCAACACATCCTGAGAGACACAAACACACACAATACTACACACACACATACACACACAGATTACACTAATCCAGCAGAAACCACACACATACACACACACACACACATCGGCAAACCAACACACACACACGCACAAACCACACACATACACACACACACACACACACACACACACACACACACGCACACACATTAAAACTAACCCAGCCCGTGAGAAACCACAGGCACACACATACATGCAAAGATTACACAACCCCAGCCTGTAAAGAAAACAACACACACACACATACACACACATATACAGTACCAAAGATTAGACCAACCCAGCCTGTGACAAAACAACACACACAAACACACACACACACACACACACACACACTAACACACCCACTAACTAACCACACACACACACACACACACACACAGTTACACCAACCAAGCACACACAAACACACACACACACACACATAAATAAACCCAGCCTGTGCCAAAACAAACACACACACACACACACCCCACACACACACACACACATTCAACCCCAGCCTGTGGAGAAACCACACACACACACACAGCACACACACACTTACCACACACACACACATTCATACAAAGATTTCACCAACCCAGCCTGTGAAGAAACAACACATACACACACACACATATACACAAAGATTACACCAACCCAGCCTGTGGAGAAACACACACATACACACACACAGATTACACTAACCCAGCCTGTGGAGAGACACACACACACACACACACACAGATTACACACAACCCAGCCTGTGAGAAACCACACACACACACACACACACACGACAAACCAACCCCAGCCCGTGAGAAACCACACACACACACACACACACACTAATAAACCACCCAACCCAGGGAGAAACTACACACACACACGGCCATATATGCAAAAAGAGATTACACCAAATCTGTGCCTCTGTAAAGGAAACAACACACACACACACACACACACACACACACACACACACACATGCACAAAGACATCAACCCAGCCCTGTACTAAATGCACACACACACACACACACACACACACATTGTTCAACCCAGCTGTAACACCACACACACACACACACACACAGTTTACACCAACCAAGCCTGTGGAGGAACACACACCACATGCCATGGTGATTACACCAACCTGTGCCTGGCGCCATAAAGCACACATGTACACACACGCACACAGCACATACACACACATGTCAATATGCATGATGTCATTCTCACTTACATTTAAATACTCACATTTGGGGAGGAAAAGCTCTAAATTTCTCTGGTACTTAGATATTTAATGCTGGATTATTGTCTCATGCCAGCTACAGAATGTTTAAATTCACATTAAATAAATTTTGTAGCAGTTGATACAATGAACTCATACGAGAATCTCTAGTCATACAGTCTATATGAATGAGTTCTATACATCTCTGTGACTCTGTACACTTTTAAAGGCAAAAGTAGAAACTGTCCTATTAGACCAGAAGCAGCCTGCCCCTGCTGCCTGATTCGGCCCATTTTCAGTAAAGGGAGCAGTTCATTCGAACGAGTTCCGCTGTTGGGGCCTGTAGTTCTCCCTGCAGTCTGTTGCCGCAAGAGCCGTGTTCCAGATTAATGGGTGTGTTTATCTCCAGATTGTGCTCTTATACGGATGTAGCAGTTATAGTCACGACTGCACCAGTAGATCGCCTTCTCCAGAGAGAGAGGGTCTGTTGCAGATAACCGATATGAACACACCCTAGTCAGATGTTGTAATGAAACTGTACCCACACAAACATTAGTGTTACTGTTCTCAGAGCTCAGAGCATCAGAAACACAAAGTTAAGGACCTCATCCAGTGATGTTTGATGTCTGTCATCATTGTAGTTCTTCATGATTCCATAATGATTTCATTAAAATTTATTAGAACTACAACAGAAGCAACACTTCCAGTGTATTAACAAAATAGAAATACAAGAGAAATGCATATATCCTCTCTGCTACACGCCCCCATCATAACACTACCACCAACACTGCAGACCACTCACTCACTCACACTCATTCACACTACCATTCAAACACCTTCATCACAAGGTCATATTTAATTTATCTCCATACTAAAAACAACCAGAGCCATCAAAAGTGCTTCTTCACAGTGCAAATAACATAATTAATATACACTTATATTGCTGTTACTTATTCATTTCATCTGCCTTCACATGCATATGAATGTGGAGCATAATCCCATTCTAAAGTTCATAGGATTAATATGATGTCAGCCTGCCCTGCAGCCACATAACAGCCTAACCTCTTCTCAAGGTTTAGGAGTGTGTTTATGGGAATTTTTGTACACCATTCTTCCAGAAGTGCATATGTGAGGTCAGGCACTGATGTTGGACGAGAAGGCCTGGCTCGCAATCTCCGCTCTAGTTCATCCCAAAGGTGTTCCATCAGGTTGATTGAGGGCAGACCTGCGGGCGGCAGGTTCTTCCACACCAAACTTGCTTATCCATGTCTTTATGGCCTTTGAGCGCGCTGAAAGAAGTCATGTTGGAACAGAGGGGGCCCCAAATTGTTCCTCCCAGAAAGGGCGCTTAAATTGTCCAAAATACGCTTGGTATGCTGAAGCATTAAGAGTCTTTCACTGGAATCCAAGGGGTTACTCCAACTCTCAAAAACAACCCCACTGACCATAATCCCTCCACCAAACTTTACACTTGGCACAATGCAGTCAGACAAGTTCACCGTTCTCCTGGCAACCGCCAAACCCAGACTCGCCCATCAGATTGCCAGACAGAGAAGCGTGATTCGTCACCCACAGAACATCATGTTCCACTGCTCCATAGTCCAGTGGCGGCGTGCTTACACCACTCCATCCGACGCTTGGCATTGTGCTTGGTGATGTAAGGCTTACATGCAGCTGCTCAGCCATGGAAACCCATTCCATGAAGCTCTGCGCACAGTTTTTGTGCTAATCTGAAGATCAATGAAGTCTGGAGGTCTGTACCTATCGACTCTGCAGAGCGTTGGCGACTTCATGCAGACCTATGGGCCTCAGCATCCACTGATCCCGCTTATTGGGCTAAATCAACAGCGGTCTGAGTTGCTGTTGTTCCCAATCGCTTCCACTTTGTTAAAGTTCATCAACAGTTGATTGTGGAATATTTAGTAGTGAGGAAATTTCCCGACTAGACTTTTTGCACAGGTGGCATCCTATCACGGTACCGCGCTGGAATTCACTGAGCTCCTGAGGGCAACCCATTCTTTCACAAATGTTTGTAGAAGTGAAGTCTGCATGTCGAAAAGCCATTTATACACCCAGTACAGTGGAAGTAGATTGGGAAAGCATTCCAATTCAATGATTTGCATAGTTGAGCAATACTTTGGCAAATATGTACAAAAAAGAAACATCAATAAAAATAAATACAGAACGTTAACAGATAAAATGCAAATAGAAAGTCGGACCATGAGATGCAAAATAAAATACACAGAGACACGAGAGAGCATATGACAATAATAGTGCTTTACACAGTGTAACAAAGATAAAATATAAAATGGAGACACAAACCATAAAATGCAATAAGTGAACGACACGAAGCATGAGCACGAGGATAAATTTTATTATCCCCAGGAGAATCCTTGTCTGACTCGCGTTATTAAACATATCTCTGCCTTCAGGGTTACAGTAACAACAGCCACAGCAACAGAGCTAGATCCACACATACTTGTGCAAACACAGCAACAAATTACACATTTATCCACAGTTCATAATCACAAAAAATAAATCAATACATAATAACTAAACACAGAAGAGAGCACCATGGCACAGTTGCACAGCCCAACCAATTTAAAATACAATATTATTCAGAAGTTTAAAGGGGACCTATTTTGCTTTATTTCCAAGGTTATATTTTGATCTTGGAGTCCCCTAGAGTACTCCTGATCATTCAAAGTCCAAAACAGAGTCCTTATTTACAGCGCCCTCCATAATTATTGGCACCCCTGGTTAAGAGATGTGTTCTTAGCCGCCTATAAATTCAGCTTTTTTCTAACAATAGACCACAATGAAAAAAGAGGAAAATCCAATTCCATTCAAGTGTATTAAGTTCAGTGGAAAAAAATCCTAAGACATTAAGAAATACCTTACATCAAATCATGTGCCATGTAATTACAGCACCCCAGATGTTAATACTTTGTACAACCTCCTTTGCCAAAAAAAAACAAAATTCATCTTCTCCGATAATGTTTCAAAGCAAGATAGGAGAATACATGCAGAGGATTCAGACCATTCCTCTTGCACAATCTCTAAATCATCCACATGACCTGGGTCTTCTCTCCACTCTCCCTCTTCAGCTCACTCCCCACAGGTTTTGAATAGGTTGAGGTCTATGAAGGACTGAGGAGCGGCCATGGGAGAGCTTGATTCTGTGTCTAGTGAACCATTTCTGTGTAAATTTGGCCACATGTTTAGGGTCATTATCTTGCTGAAAGAATTCCAGTGACTCCACCCATCTTCGCTTTCGGGCAGAGGCCACCAGATTTTAGATTTTAAAAATGTCCTGGTATTTCAAAGCTGCTCATATGATGCCATGCACCCTCACAAGGTTCCCAGGGCCTCTGGAAGAGTAGAAACAGGCCCACAGCATCACCCACACGATCTCCCATACTCTGGCTAGTGGGCATGAGGTGCTTGCATTACCTATCTTAGGCTCCACAGATCTAATTTAGAGTGTTTGCTGCCAAAAGCCTATCTTGTCCCATCTGACCAAAGCATACGGTCCCAGTTGAAGTCCCAGCTGAAGTAACCCAGACGCTTGCATTTATAGGATTGTGAGTGAGAAAGGTTTTTCCAGTATGCCTCCCAGAAACAGCTTAAGGGTATGCAGATAGTGCCTGATGGTTGCTTTTGGAGACTTTTAGGGACCAAGATGCTACCATATTTGGTTGCAATTTAACGAAAGCTTTGGAGAACTTTTTTATTTCTCTTACCATCTCCTCACTGTGCAGGCATGAATCCAAGGCCCCTCGTCCAAGGCTTGTTTACCACTGTTCCAGTTGTTTTAAACTTCTTAATGATTCCTCTGACAGTAGATATGGCAGGTGCAGGCGAGTGGCTATTTTCTTGTAGCCATTGCCTGACTTGTGAAGGTTGACACACATTCAGCTTTACTTGAATGGTGTTCCTTTGTCTTTCCCATGTTGAAGAGTGGATAAGAGAAATACCGTGTCACAGCCATACTTATACCCCAGGACACAGGAAGTGATGAATTACTAATTAAATGTTCTAGATACTGATCAATCACAAACTACTTTGTAGAAATGGATACAGAAATACTAATTGTTATTTATTTTCTAGAATTAAGTAAAATACAATAATTGTGGAACAGTGATTTTAAGGAAAATAATTATTTTAGTCAGGTTTTTTTTCCCCAAAAATTCACTCTGAGTTGAAGGTTACATTTTCAAGAAATTTTCAGTGTGAGAGTATGCTTCTGCAATAACAAAATTATTGAATTTATTTTAAGGCTTTTAACACATCTGAACTAGGGGTGCCACACTATGGAGGTGCCAGTCACATACTGCCATCCTCAAAAAACCCATTTAGTCCATTGTGTTCCTGGCTTGAAACGCTCATTGGGATACGGTTTCTTCCGTTATGGCCCCACTCCTGCAGAAACACACTTTCTGACTGGCCAGCCTGTGGAGGGTTGATCAGGCGGGACGCAGGGCTGCAGAACACAAGTTTTTCCGGTCCGCCATCAGAGTGAAACTGAGACGCCTGCCATCTGAGAAGGAATCGAATACCCTTGCAATCAAACGCATTACATGTGTATGGATCTAATGAAATGAACTTGTTCTAATAAAACGAACGGCGAAGTAGAGACGAAAGTATAAAGTCTGACAGCTCAAGCTCGAATTTGCTGTCTACTTACGGCTACTATGGTGACTATACTACACCAGTGTTTCTACTCTTATAGGCCATAGGATTGAGGGAAAGCTTAGAATCCAAACCACATACAGACACATTTAGAGAACGGCCTATATGCCCAAGTGTTATCATTGGAGACCCAGAGAACCGATGGGTCTGAGTTTAGAGGGAAACATGGACAGTGATAGAGCAGCTAAAGTGGACCAGCAGCTGACTGCTTACGGTGTATTATATGACCCGTTGGTTCGTGGGTAAGAAGAATCTCGGTAGGTGTCATTAGCTGGAGTAACAAAGAAGCTTATGCGCTTGTGTATGACGAAGGGCAAAAGTTCCAGGCTAAACGGCCTTTTCGAAATTGACCGCGGGTAATGGCTTACTTATTACATCGCGGAATGACCAGCTTGTTTCGCTGAAAATGGCGCGTTATTGACGCGTAAAACAAATTTAGACGACAGAGCTGAGCATTCAAAGTCAATGCATTGTCTTTTGCATTGACTTTGAATGTTCGTTGTTTTAAAAATTTGTTTCAAGGTCCGTGTAGAAAGCTGCTTACGCCTATAACGCGTAATATTCGCTCTTTTGCATTGACTTTGAATAACCTTCATGCGAAAAATTAGTTTCGCTGGTCTGGTGTAAAGCTGCTTACCGCTACCATATGCAGTATTCGCTTTGCATTGACTTTGAATGTAGCTAATCTGTCGCCAAGAAAAATTTGTTTCATTCGTGAAAAAGCAGCTGACGTGGCTATAACGCTGCGCAGTAGCCCACATCTTTTGCATTGACTTTGAATGTAACTGCCCATAAAATTAGTTTCAAGGTCCAAAAAGCGAAAAGCTGCCATCGCTACTTCTATAACGCTATGTGTATATTCACGCTCTTTGCATTGTCTTTGAAATGTAATTCGTCGCGAAAAATTATGGGTTTTCGCCCCGATGTGAAAGCAGCTTTATGGATAGTACGACAGCTACAGGAAGAGAGTCGGGTTATACAGGTCTCATAAGTTCAAGTATGTGATAATTTGTTATGGAGTCAAATAGAATCGATCACTTCTACAGGAAAAAGAATTTTATTTAATCTTCTGCCTTTTTTCGGGGTTTATTAGCCGCTGGATTAATTTCTAAAGGGGATGAAATTATGTCACGGTAGTAAAGAGAAAATCAGTTTGTTGGCGCCAGGTCACCGGTAGAGCTTCTGTATTTCTAGAGATTGCTTTCACAGTAGCATCAGAGTTGTAGCCCAGAATTTGTGAAGATCCGACCTGCCTAGAGCAAGTGAAGCCATCACAAAGCAGCCGTGAACAAACCCAAAACATGTATCCCAATTCTGCAAAACCTATGTTCAGTCTTAACTGCAGCCTTTTCAGCCCAACTTTATGACACATACAGCACCTCTCCCGTTAGCTACAACTGTAGTGTGTGTACAATCAGTCAACGTTATACAGAAACTGCCACATTGATGCTTACTAGCAACACGTTTGACCACCAGAAATTGACGTATATATAAGATAACCAGGCTTATTTTTACCAGCACGGCACAATCCAACATGCAGTAGCTGGTAACTGAGCATTCCGCAGAATAAACTACACAGAGACAAACCCTTGCAATGCAGGTTTTACAGACAGCAAGTTCATATCGTGACAGCGTTGTACCAAGCATGCAAATTGCATAAACAAGTATAAAAAAGAGCTTCAAAATGAGTTTATGTTCACACACTCTCTGTAGAATTTCTCCTGATATCATTTTGTATATTTTAGGGACACAAACATAGCAACAGTAACTTATTACGTATCGAAAAGCAGCCACAATCAACAGGCTATCACGCCAGGTTGGCTTATGCAGTAAAAAGCAACTTGCAGCTTGGTGTCTATGAGTCAATGGACAGTCACGACCATCCAGGATTTATCTTCTTCAGATATGTTACAAAACCTGCTTGAGGCCAGTTGGTGTTAGAGCTTGAAACTATCAATATGTCCCGTTAGCCACCCGTAAACATCGGCAAAGTAATTTCACTTACATTATTTGCTGGGCAGTATCGGCTTACAGCTTGTGGCTTGAGCGCCTGAGATGCAGCTGCTTCAGTTTTGAGAAGCAGCTGAAACGCTTATCCAGTGTCGAATTATCCTTTATAATAATAATAATAATAATAATAATACATTTTATTTAAAGGCGCCTTTCTTGGCACTCAAGGTCACCGTACAGATAAAAAACAACAAGCACAGAAAATATACAAAATACATAATATGAAAATAAATAAACTTAAAAAAATAAAAAATAAAATAAAATTGGTCGGGTTATTTTAAATCAGGTGGAATAGGCTATTTGAAATAGGTGGGTTTTAAGTCCAGATCTGAAGTGGGGGAAAGATGTGGTGTTCCTGAGGTCTGGTGGTAATGAGTTCCACAGCCGGGGAGCAGAGCGGCTGAATGCTCTGCTCCCCATGGTGGTGAGACGGGCAGAGGGGACAGACAGGTGAATAGAGGAGGAAGATCTGAGGGAGCGAGAGGGAGTGGAAATGTGAAGAAGTTCAGAATAAATATTGAGGGGCAAGGTTGCAAATGGTTTTGGGGTTACCAGGAGGATTTTTGAACTGGATGAACTTAACCGGAGCTATGAAGCTGCTGGAGACAGGAGTGATGTGGTGGTGGAGGGAGGGTTCTGTAATGGCGGGCAGCTGAATTCCTGAACCAATTGGAGCTTGGGTGGAGAGATTTCCTTGAGGAGGACCAAAGAGAAGCAGAGCGGCATCCAGGCGGAGGTGGACAAGGCTGTGACAAGGATAGGTAGGTGGTATGTAAGAGGAAGGCTAGAGACGACATTGCGAGGGAAGTAGCGTGAGACCAAGATGTTCTGATGTGAGACTGAAAAATAGAGTGCTGTCGAGGATGACCGCCAGACTCTTGACCTGAGAGAGGCAGAGACGGAGGAGTCGCCGAGCGAGAGAAAAGCTGCTGGTTTTGGAGCAGGATTTGGTGCCAAGGGAGAGAGAACCTCTCAGTTTTGTCACTGTTTAATTTAAGAAGATTGAGTGAGAACCACAGGTTTTTGCTTCAGATGCAGTCAGAGACGGAGGGGGGTGGGAGAGTGGAAGTGGGCTTACTGGTGAGGTAGAGCTGGGTATCATCCGCTGTGAAAGGTGGAAATTATATTATGAGTTTACAGAAAATATTGCAAGGGGAAGGAGGTAAATGATGAAGAGGGGCCCCAGGACAGAGCCCTGGGGCAATAATCATAGTGACAGAGGAAGGATTGATGAAAGACGAGTTTGATGAACTGAGCGCCTGAGAGTGTAAAGAGACGAACCAGTCTAATGGCGCAGGGTGATACCCAATGAGGATAATCATTAAGGAGGTCATGTGACATATGTGGTGTCAGCACACGACCTAGATCAAGGAGGATGAGGATGGTGGTAGGCCAGAGTCATGCAAGGCGAGTAGGTCATTGGTGATTCAGGCGGTGTGCCTTCTAAAGCATGGAAGGCGGAAACCGACCAAGTCCGTTCATACAGGTTATTGTGAGATAAATGAGAGTGAAGCCAGGCAAACTATTTTTTCTGGCTGATTTTTGGAAATGAAGGCAATTTGAAAAATGGGACGAAGTTATTGAGGTTGGTGGGATCGTCAATTTGGTTTTTTTCAATATTGGAGTAATTACAGCGGTTTTGAAGGACAGGAAAACAGTTCTATAGTGGGATTTTAGAGAGGGAGATGGTTTTGACCAGAACTGTAGGGAGGGGTCATGTTGATAGGTGATGACTTATGGATTTTCGATGAGGTCAGAAATTCTGAGAGAGTGGGAGCTGGAAGGTAGAAAGGGCGAGTCAGGTGAAGTTAAGATGAAAAACTAGCTGGAGAGGTAGGACCAAGGAGCTGGTGGATCTTCTGAATTTTGTTTCCAAAGAATGACATGAGGGAGTTACAGAAGGCAGTTGAGTAAAGGTGTGATGGTAATGAGTCCAGGAGGCGGATGATATTGTTAAGTAAAGAGAACAGTGATTTAGTATTGTCTTCATTTGCACAGATTAAACCAGAGAAATAGCGGATTTGGTGCGATCAATGCAGTCCTTATAGTGCAGGATATGATTTTTGTGCATTTCTTTGTGGATGACCAGTCCAGTTCTTCTGTAGAGCCTCTCAAGTTGCCGACCTTTGGCTTTCATGAGGCGAAGGTCGGGAGCGAACCAGGGGGCTGAGATGGAGAAGGTGACAGGACCTGATTTTTGAAGATAAATAGAAAGGAGAATATTATGAAGTCCAGTATTGTAGTATGAAACCAGTTCATAAGGGGTGGATGGGATGTGAGTGTCCAGGAGGCGGTCAATACTGGAAGTGAGAGTGTCCATGTCAATGTTTTTGAGGTTACGGAATGTGATGAGACGTGGACGCTTAGTGGTGGAGAGGGGTATGTATTTATTGGTTTGTTTAGAAGAAATGATCAGCGGTTAAAGTCATCAGCAGTGCAGCTGGAAGAGGGTGATGCCAGTGCTACAAATTAAATCCAGTATAAGTCCTCTCGTGTGTGTGGGAACCTTAGTGTACTGCTGAAAACCAAAACTTTCTAAACAGGATGAGTCTCTGGTGAGAAGGTGATTGATGTTATCCATATGTATGTCGAAATCTCCCAGCAGAACTATATTAGGTGAGAGAGTGGATAGATGAGTGAGAAAAGTGGCAAAGTCATTTAAAAAGTCACTATCTGGTTTGGGGTAGCAGTAAACAGATGCAATGATGGTAGGCGTAGGTCCAGACAGTTCACGACCAAAGGAGCCAAGACTGGCAGACAGTGACGATTTCAAGACGATTATATCATCGCGAGACTGCCTCCTGGAGCCACACGGGGTTGACAGATATTAACAAAACCCAGGTGGTGTGGATCTGCTGAGCTGGAAAAAGCTATTGGGCTGTTGCTGTTCCCAGTTAAACAGATATAAAATCAAAATACCGAGGAACTTGAATGAGATTGGCCTTGCTTGAAGAACGGATTAGCAGACCGGTGTTGGACTGGGGTGGCTGTTAGATGGTGGTGTTATTTAATTCCATCAAAGCTGGCTAAACATAATATCAACAGCCCGCCAGAGTAGCGGGGGAATGTGTCGAGAGCTGACCAGATGGACTTTATAGCTGTAGAGATGTCGTGAAAATTCGCAAGTGGACCCACGGTGGATGTATTCCGGCGAGGCGCGGGTGATATCCGGTAGAGGTGCAGTACTGGTGGTGAAGGTTCGACAGATGATAGCGTAGCCGAGAAAGGTTCGGTCAGTCGAGGTACTGAGCAGACCTGCTAAGGGTAGATGGGCAGATGTAAAAGGAGCTTAAACATATATGGACCAGAAGTAGATCCGTGTCAACTCCACATTGTAGCCAAAATTTGGGCAGCGAGACGCCCAGGTAAGACGCTTGTAGGTGTGGGCTAGTAGTAAACAGCCACGGTAGGCGAATCAGTAGATGAATCCAAGCAGAGGTTGGAGTGGTTGCAGGACTATAAAACAAGTTTAAAAAAAAACACAATAAAGAAACATTGGATAAGTTCCAAAGTTTACCGGTGAGCAGCGGCAGCAAGTCGCGCACAGCGTTCACTCTTTCACACACACATATACTTATGGGCCTATACTTATTCATTAACAAAGCTGTCTTTGGTGAAATTCTGAGCAAGTTAACGCCTTTTTGTCACGTATGTTTATGCCAGCAACAAAAAAAAGCTACCCACTGATTTCTGTAGCATCGTTTTGGAAAGAAATGGTGCTTTTTCTTCGCGTCCGCAAAAGTAAACGGACAAGCAGCTTTGGGAGAGATACTTATCAAAACTGCACCCCAAATGATTCTGTTCTTCTCTTGTATTTCCAAAAGTGTAGACGCTACCAAGGCATAGTATGATCTGCCGTTGTTAGTGCCTGCTAGAATAGCTCTCAGGTGGGCAGGTCCAGCGCCTGTGGGTTGGCCTGGCTAGGGTCTGTATTAATTGGACGGGCACAACCTGATGTCAGTTTTGCTTGGCAGATCCTGGGAAGATCTGGGAGAGCTGTTCAGAGAGGAAATCACGTCACCTAAAATCACGCTCTTTTGGATTACCGCGAAAAACCCCTGTGGTATCTTATGTTTAGAAACTTTTCAGAGGTTGGCAAGGACATTCAACATTATAACATTAATTAATATAAATTGTTAGCGGATCACATTAGGTCCCCTTTAATAGGAAGTAGGCATGGGCGCGGCAGAGAGATTCTAGGTGCTATAGCACCCGCCTGCTCCCTCTGGACCCGGCAAGAGCCCTTTTTAAAGTTTTTTTTTTTTGTTTTTTGTTTTTTTTACAGTGTACTGAATGTGGCCCATGTTGACGTGATCATCAATAAATTCTCGATGATTAAAAGCATTAAATAAGAAGCAGCAACCCACCCCCCACCCCACTGAACAATATAAAAAGCATTTACTTCCGGTCTGCCACCACACATTGCTTCATCATCTGTGGGAAACACTGAAGTGCCCTTATTTTTCACTGAGCACCTGCCCCCAAAATGTCTGTGCACGCCACTGAGGTAGGCACAAACAAGTTTTTGAAACCGTTCAGTTTGCATTTAGGCATTCTGTATCGTCTACCAGACTGTAAGAGATCATACTCACAATGAAGAATGTGAGCTGGGTCAGACAGTATATTCCGAGAACAGACGGCTCATATATCGACTGCAGCGAAGGGTTTTGCTGTCTTCCCCATGACCCACATGGTGTACAAAGCACACGTGGCTTGACTGAACTGAACTAAGAGATTGCCAAACCATGCTGATATTCCATACCTTATAGTACTCTCTTAAACAGCCTGATAAAACAAAAACATAATCATTTGGTCCACTGAGACGTTCAGAAAAATACAGTCTTTGCTGTAAACGAGAACACAGGTAGCCTACATGGGTTTCCCAGCCAACATTACCTAAGTGAATGCCAGATATCTGTAAGAGCTGACTTGACTAATTGCCTTGTCATGAATGACAACTGGAGTGTGGTCCCCCACAGAACGGGGGTCTAACACCATCTCCTCTGTTTTGTTTGCATTTATGATGAGGGAGTTGGCATCACACCACTGAACAAAAGTCTTCACTTCTAAGAAGTATGCTGAGGGATCTCTATCCTTGTGCAACAGGCTGAGAATCGCAGTATCATCAGAAAACTGAAAAATCAGATTACCCAGGTCTGCTGCATTCATTTGTGTATGAAGTAAAAAGAGCAGGGGAACTCACAGCCCCTGTGGTGCCCCTGTGCTTATGGCTCTGGAGTCAGAGAGAGTGTCGTTCACCCTAACGTTCTGAGTCCTGTTTGTTAAAAAAGAATAAAACCATTTAATAATAAAAGGATTTACAGCCATCTGAGACAATTTCTTTATCAGCAGGTGAGGCCGTAATGTATTAAAAGCAGAGCTAAAATCAATAAATAAATATCGCAGGCATAGCCTGGGGGTCCTGCTTAGCCTGACGGTTTGCAGGCTAACTGCATCCTGTACCTCTCGCCTCGTCTGCAAGCAAACTGGAAAGTGGATTCCAACTCGAGTTCACCTCTGCTTTAGAGAGAGAAACCATACATTTTCTCCAAACATTTCATTATTACAGAGGTACACTGGTCTGTGCGTGGGCATCATTATCTCTGTTGGATGTGTTTTTTCAGAACAGGAATAATAGTGCACTTTTTTCCAAAGAGCAGGAACCGTGTGTGTATCAACAGACCGCTGGAAAACATATCTACAGACCACTGGAAAATATGACACCAGGCTGGAGTGAGCTCTTCAGCACAGGTCTTTAAAAGAAAAGCCAGGATACCATCCAGCCGACTGAGCTCTCCAGGCAGCGGGCAGGTCCGCAGGCGGTGACTGAGCTCTACAGGCAGCGGGCAGGTCCGCAGGCGGTGACTGAGCTCTCCAGGCAGCAGGCAGGTCCGCAGGCGGTGACTGAGCTCTCCAGGCAGCGGGAAGGTCCGAGGCGGTGGATCACGAGCTCTCCAGGCAGCAGGCAGATCCGCAGGTGGTGACTGAGCTCTACAGACAGGGGACAGGTCTGCAGGCGGTGACTGAGGTCTCCAGGCAGCGGGCAGGTCTGCAGTCGGTGACTTGCTTCCCATGGCAGCCGCGGGCAGGCTCTGCAGGTGATGAGACTGAGCTCTCAGCAGGCAGCGTGCAGGTCTGCAGGGCGGTGACTGAGCTCAGGCAGGGGAGCGTCTGCAGGCGGTGACTGAGCTCTACAGGCAGGGGACAGTTCTGCAGGCGGTTACTGAGCTCTACAGGCAGCATGCAGGTCTGCAGGCGGTGACTGAGCTCTCCAGGCAGCGGGCAGGTCTGCAGGCAGTGACTGAGCTCTACAGGCAGCGTGGTTCAGAAGTGACGCCTGGGGACTGAGGGCAAGGCAAGGCCTTCTGGTGTGTAAGTGAGTGGCAACTCATTCTCCGTGTGTAGAAATGTCTGGCATGCGCTCAACAGTGTGCAGATAACCAGCGCTAAAAGGAGTCCTTGTGCAAATGATGCCATGGTGCTAACACAACATATAATTAACCCACTCAAACAACTAAAATAGTATCTAGCTATGGAAAAACCAAGCAAAAATAATTAAAGTTTGCAGAGAATAGTAGAAATATCGGGACTCCTAAGCCAAGCAGAGCAGCGCCACCGGAAGTCGACAGTAGTACACATGGAGACTAGGGGTGCAACGGATCAAAAAACTCACGGTTCGGATTGTATCACGGATATAAGTCACGGATCGGATCACTTTTCGGATCAACAACAACAACAACAAAAAAAAAAGACAAGACAAATATAACTTTGTCCTCCATTTATTTTGTAAAACACTTCTGCCCATTAAATAAAAAATAAAAACTTTAAATTATATAAAAACAAATTAAAATGCAATTTATATAATTTATATCTTCTTTCTTTTTAAACGTGGGACCATGAATCTAAAAATAACTATAGTGCACAGCCATGATACTATGATACCTTCTCTTTAAACATGGACAGTGATTTAAAAACTAGCCTATGTCCACATCATCAAAAAAGAAGAAAAGAAAGAAAGCAAACAATACCTCTGCTTATAATTTAAAATTCTTTTTCAAAAAGATAAGGATGTCTACATTGTCTGGGGAGAGTGTAGACCTCTTTGCAGTCATATCTCTGCAGCAGTAGACATTACCTCTTCTCGCTAGGCACTGAAGCAGGCACAGCGAGATAGCATCTTGCCAGTCTTGGCAATGTGTGGCATACACTCATTGCTTTTTTCTGGTTCATGCTGCGATCACCGCCCACTGAATGCCACACATTTATAAACTTGAAATAGCCATTGAACAGCACATATTTACATGAATTCAATTCAACCTTTTTTTCCGGGGCAGTAAATCAATTTATTTTAAGATTGCACTTCATCAAAATAAGTCAAAATATTAGGGTTTTTGGCAAATGCAGCTGCACACTATGCCGCAAAAAGGAATAATAATGTAGGCTTTTTAAATAACTAACGCCAAAGCGTTGGTAAATGAATAATTCACGAAAACTGGTTATGAGGCATTGCAAAATTCACCTCACGGGCATGCATTTTAAAATTCCACCAATGCAAAGTTATGCATCAAACTTTCATGTTACACAAAATCATTTTTATGGGGTCTTTATAGTCCGGGCTTCTGGGAAAGTTGTACGGAGAAGCGATAATGGCGGATTGAAGTGAATGGTAATTATCCATTTAATCATAAACAAAATTCCAAACCGGTTCAATGGAAATATCTTCAGCATTTGCTACTAATATTTTACCAGGAACTCAGAGATGCCCAGTTTCTGTATTCTCATAGTGCCCCACGTTCTGGAGTTTAGTCACAATTATTCATTTATCGATCAAATTCACTGCACGGTTTGCATGAGTTAACTCAATATCGCAGACTAGTTGTACTTTCACTAGTGATACACGGAAATCGACAGACTCTCATCATTAGTCTTTACTGAGGATTTAAGCTAATGGAATTGCATAAAGATTGCTCAAATGGTCTTATTTACTTACACAATGAACGATCACAAAACACATGCATTGTTTCCAATCCTTATAAAGAGAGAAGCAGAAGTCTGATTGCAATCGCTTCCGACGTTACTTGAGGTGAGGTCCACCTTAGCAAGTGAACTGAAAACTTCAGCTGCACAAGGATTTAATCATGTGAGAACTTACGCTTAATAAGGTTCATTGAATAATTGCGGACTACGTGAATAAGCTCTAAAAGGTGAGGCCCACGCATTAATGCTTAGGACTGGTATCTCTTGGTCGAATGTAGAATTTAAAAATTCTGTTAATTGTCAGTTATGCTGATCTCATTGTAGTTCTCCACTGACGGAAAGCTTTATGTCTTAATCATCAATGGTAATTAAAGTATTCAGAATAGTAGCCGTTATGTGCTCAGTTATTTAATCTGTCCAACTGTCCCATTCAAATTGTAGAGTTTGTGCTGAGGGTTACTACATTATGGTAATGTCAATGGCTGTATAGGCTTATTTTTCACGTAAAGCAAAACTTTAACACTCAGGACCTGTATGCAAAACCGTGATTAATAGGGTATACAGAATTTTTTCTAGGTGCACTGCTAGGACACAGACAGGTGCATGGCTTTAGAGCTGCTATGAATCTGAAGTCATAAAGATGCTTTCTGTCACAGTTAACGTGGATGGGGAAATGCTTGATAGATTGCAATGAACAATGCAGGATGAGTAAGCAGGACAGTAATTCTATCACTGATTCTCGCATCAAATCCACTACTATTCATGTTGTTACGGGGAAATCGTAAAGGGGAACAGGTTTGTAGAACGTATGGGTATAGTAGCAGGCTAGGTAATCCTCCGGAGCAGCGCTACATTCAGGGTGCAGAGTTAAAAAAATCAGCCAAACGTATGAGAGATGAGCTTGGACAAGGTTTTTTTTTGTAATCTTTAGATGATAGCATTCTTCCATCTAACGCCAGAGATGCAGTTACGTCTGTCAGCTCTTCTCCATCACTTCATAATCATTATTGGCAACAGGCTAAATTGCTTGATTGTCATTTGGAGCATATTATACAGGAGCAGATTTAGGGTTGGCCAGTTGAGCCTTGGTGATGGAAGCTGCCCAACTCGCCCGGTTAATTAGAGGAGTTCTGTAATCTTCGAATTATCTTCCGAAGCACTTCAAACACGTCGCTTATTTCAGACTGCTTGGTATGTTTCAAGAGGGAAATGGGATTTCAACCAAAGGACCCCATAGCGTAAGTTGTCTCATATTTTTCGCTTTTAAGATCATCGACGATAACGCCAAACCCTTAGCACAATCCTTTTTTTTTCTTCAACCAATCCGCGGATCATGTGCGTACTGAACCGTGAAGAGGGATCTGTACGGATCACGGATCAACGATGATCCGTTGCACCACTAATGGAGACACAACAGAGCATATGTCATAGGATCATGTCTGGCTCACAACAGGTGCAAAGGCCAACGAGAAGAGGTGTGTTTTTAAAAAAGACTTAAACATCTCCAAAGACTCCGCATGTCTGACATGCAGCGGCAAGCTATTCCACAGCTTGTGAGCAGCTACTGAGAAGGCTCAGTCGCCTTTATTTTTGAGCCTAGATCTGGGAACAACCAGCAGCTGCTCACTCGCTGATCTTTTGGCTCTGACTAGATTGTGAACTTCTAGTAGTTCAGCTAAATACAGAGGGGCCGGGCAACCCAAAATCTTAAAAACAAACAATAAAACCTTAAAATCTATCTTAAAACAGGTGGGAAGCCAATGCAGGGAAGCCAGAACAGGTGTAATATGCTCCCGTTTGTTTAGTGCCACAAACAGCGTACAGAAGCGGCGGCGGGTTCGCACTAGCTGCAGGCTTAACGGAGTGAGCACTGATCTAGGGCCAATATACAAAGAATTGCATAATCGCTTCCGATGATATCGCTGCATGACGGACCCCTCTCCAAAATCTTTTAAAGGATAAGGATGGTCAATTTTTAGCTGAGGAGCCTAAAGCTGGTGAAAGATCCTTAATCAAAGTTGAGCCACTTGTCTTTATTAATTGGGGTAATTAGTGTCACTGGCTGTAGCGTTTTGATGAACAAGCTGGTTTTGAAGGCGGGGGGGGGGTTATACCATCAACAAAGTCAGAAGGATATTCTGGAGGTCCAAACACAATAACCTCAATTTTACTTTCATTCAAATTAAGATGACTTTGGCTCATCCATATCTTAATATCAGCCAGACAAGCTAATAATGGTTGCAATGATTCCCTACAGTTTCGAGGGAGGTAAATCTGCACGCTGTCTGCATAGCAATATACAAAGAGAATAACAATGGGCCCAAAATAGCCCCTGAGGACCCCACACAAGTAAGTGGAGCCACATTTGAGAATTCTCCCAATTTTACAGAAAAACTCCAGTCAGTCCAGCAGGACTGGAGCAGCATGAGGGCCGCACCCCTGATACCTACAAACTGATCCAGGCGTGACAATAGAATCCTGATGATCAACATTGTCAAATGCTGCAGTCAAGTCCAAGGTCACTAAGATAGCAGCACATCCTGAATCAACAGTTAAAATGATATCATTTAAAAACTCTTAAAAGGGCAGATTCAGTACTATGACAGGGCCTGAAGCCAGACTGAAACTTCTCAAAGAGAACATTTTTCTCTAAAAAAAAGAAAGAGCTGAGTGGCCATTACCTTCTCCAACACTTTTGATAAAAATGAAAGTTTGGAGATGGGTCGAAAATTAGAGGGAACTGAGGGGTCAAGGTTGGGCTTTTTGATAAGCAGCGGCTGCACTATAGGATGCTTTAGTTGAGCTGGAAAAACACCTGATCTAAAGCAAGCATGGACCAACATTAGAATAAAAGAACCAATGGAATTAAAAACCTCCTTAAAGAGGCGAGAGGGGATGCTGTCTACAAGGCAGTTTATGGGCCGAAGTTCATGCACAACATCTGACGGCTCTGACAGTGATATCAGCTCAAACTGGTTAAAAACAGCAGAGCACGTAGGGGGGTCAGAGGGGTCAGGAGCAAGAATGGGCGGAACTGACTGCAGAGCAGAGATTTTGTGAATAGAAAAGTTGAGAAAGTCATTGCAAAGAGCAGGTGAGGGTATAATGGGATCTGAGTTGCAAGGATTAACAACAGAATCCAGAACATTGAACAAAACCTTGGGCCAATTGATATTGTTAGAAATCAGGTTTGTGAAGTAGTTGGTTTTTGCAGTTTTCACCGCACCCTGATACTCTAGCAAACCGTCCCGCAAATACCAGAATGCCACTTGTAACTTGTCTTTCTTCCACTTCCTCCCAGCACGCCTGCATGAGCGCCTAAGAGCACAGATAGAGTCATTGCTCACTGGTTCAGAGGGAGCCTTGGAGCTTCTTTTCTGAAGAGGAGCAATAAAGTCTAAAATGCTAATGCACTTAGAGTTAAAATGAGCCACTACAAGTTTGTCAGGATATAAAACACTATGCTCACTCATTGACAATCACACACGCACTCACTCACTCACTCACTCACTAATCCTCTCACTCACTCACTCATTCACTCACTCACTAATTTTGAAATGAGTATACTGTAAATACAAAGGTGAAAAGTAAAATACAAACAGGACAAGACAAAAGACTCTCTATCCAGTACATTAGATTCTCAGGCCTCAAAATGTGAGATCTCCTCAACTTTATTAGACAAAGCTGCTGTACTGTAGACACTTTGGCCCGTATTCTGGTGGATTGTTCCAGGATTACGTCAACATTTGAAGTTAAAGTCCACTGGCTGGCTGCAGTACTCACCCCAGTGTCTTAGAAGGTTTAAAGTTTGGATTCATCAGTCCACGCTTGACTCCTTGAATCTCTCAGGTTATTGTAGCTGAGATTCAGTGTCTGTAGTTTACAGTTTGGACTCATCAGTCCATCACAGAGCAGCTTCACTCCTGAATCTCCCAGGTTACTGTAGCTGAGGTTCAGTGTCTGTAGTTTACAGTGTGACTCTCAGTCCATCACAGAGCCGCTTCACCTGAATCTCTCAGGTTATTGTAGAAGCAGGTTTAGTGTCTGTAGTTTACAGCTCTGCACCCATCAGTCCATCACAGTATAAAGCCGTCTTGGTGAAATCACAGGTTATTGTAGCTGAGGTTTAGTGTCTAGTTTACAGTTTGACCCACATCAGTCCATCACAGATGTGTTTACTCCCTGAATCTCAGGTTATTATTGAAGTTGAGGTCCAGTGTCTGTAGTTTACAGTGTGGACCCATCAGTCCATCACAGAGTTGCCTACCCCTGAAATCTCCCAGTTTATTGCAGCTGAGGTTCAGTGTCTGTAGTTTAGCAGTTTTGGATTCACTGCCCATCACAGAGCTACTTTCACCCTGGAACTCCCAGTTTATTGTAGCTGAGGTTCAGTGTTCAGAAGGTTACAGTTTTGACCTCATCAGTCCATAGCTGTTTACCCTGAATCTATCGTCTATTGAGTTGAGGTGTGTGTCTGTGTTTACAGTTTGACTCATCAGTCCATCAAGAAGAGAGCAGCTTCACTCCTGAATCTCAGGCGTTGTAGCTGAGGTCCAGTGTCTAGTTTACAGTTTGGACTCACTCTGTGTCCATCACAGAGGGGTGCTTCACCCCAATCTCCTAGGTTATTAGCTGAGGTCCAGTGTCTGTAGGTTTACAAATGGCAATTCCATCAGTCCATCACAGAGCAGTTTCACCCTGAATCTCAGGTTACTGTAGCTGAGGTCCAGATCTCTCAGGGGTGAGTTTGATGACTGCAGAGCTGAGGCCACAATTTCACAGGACCTGTCTGTGAGGTCACAGCTGTTCAGTCTGTAAAGAAGAATTAATATATTATAGAAAAAAGCATGAAATTCTCTATCCGCCACCACAGCATAGCTGATATCAGGCCAGGAAAGAGAACACAGTGGAGGGATGCTAACAGGCTCAAGGTGTGGCATGGTTGAAAGAGAATTACATTATTCACCCCCTGAGTCACATAGTGCTAAATGTTTCGATTGACACACAGCCTAACCCACATATGAAGAGTTGAGATGCAAAACCCATATTATGCTGAGTAAAAAAAAAAAAAAAAACTCAATTTAAAACAAAAGAGGTTGAGTGGACTTTGTGGGTTTTGCATTCCAACTCTTCATATATATACACAACCCCAATTCCGAAATAGTTGGGACGAAGTGCAAATTGTGAATAAAATCAAAATCCAATGACTTTCAGATCACATGAGCCAATATGTTATTTACAGTAGAACATAGATAACATTTCAAATGTAGAAACTGAGACATTTTACATTTTATCCACAAAATGTAGAGCTTATTTCAGTTCTCTTGGCTGCACAGGCTCAAAAAGCTGGGACACTGGGCAAAAAGGCTGAAAGTAATTAATATATCAGAGAATCAGCTGAAAGAACATTTCAGCAAGTAGCCTGGGTTAACTGGGCATCAGGTGTGTAACATGATTGGCTATAAAAGGGAGCTGTCTTAGCTGAGTCTCTCTCAGAAGTAAAGATGGCCAGAGGCTCTCCAACCTGTAGAAGGCTTGCATAAAAAAAATTAGAATACTTTATAAACAACGCTCTCACAACAAATTGCAAAGGCTTCGAAGGTCTCATCATCGGTTATGCATAACATCATCAAAAGATTCAGAGAAACTGAAAATCTCTGCGCTTCTGCGGACAAGGTCAAGACCTTACTGGTTCGTGATCTGGCCCTCAGACGCCACTGCATCACTCACCGCATGATTCTGTCATTGATATTACTAGATGGGCCCAGGATTTCCAAGAACCACTGTCTGTAAACACAGTCTGCCGTGCCATCCACAGATGCCTCCTTAAAACTCTATCATGCAAAAACAAAGCCATTGTTGAGCATGATCCAGAAGTGCCACCATGTTCTGTGGGCCAAGGCTCATTTAAAATGGACTGTAGCAAAGTGGCAAAGTGTCCTGTGGTCAGACAAGTCAAAATTTGACATTCTTGTTGGAAATCCTGCATGTCAGGTCCTCTGGGCTAAAAAAAGAGGAGAAAGACCACCTCTCCTGTTATCAGCATTCAGTGTTCAAAACAGCATCTCTGATGGTGCGAGATGCATTGAGTATATATGTGTGGGACACTGCATGTTTTAAAAAGCACCATGAATGCTGAAAGGTATATAAAGGTTTCAGAGCAACATATGCTCCCCTCCAGACGACATCTATTCCAGGGAAGGTCTTGTGTATTTCAGCAGGACAATGCAAAACCACATACTGCAGCTATTATAACAGTATTGGCTTTAGTAAAGAGTCCTGCAGGTTGAACTGGGGCCTGCCTGCAGTCCTGATCTTTCAATGGATTGCAGTGTTATCGCATGACAATAAACAAAAAGTTCACACAAAGGAGACCAAAACTCTCCAGCAGCTGGAAGCCCAGGCCAACAAGAAAGGGATCAAAATCAATGGCTAAACCCAAGAAGTTTCTCAATGCCCAGACGCTCTTCTACTTGTGTTATAAAAAGAAGAGGGGATGCTACACCATGGTAAACAGGCCCCTGTCCGAACTTTTTTTGAGAACTGTAGCAGCCATCAAATTTGAAATGAGCTCATTTTGTGGATAAAATTGTAAAATTTCTCTGTTTCAACACTTGCTATGTTATCTCTGTTCTATTGTGAATAAAATACTGGCTGGTGTGATTTGAAAGTCATTGCGTTTTGATTTTATTCACAATTTAAAATTTGTCCCAACTATTTCAGAATTGGGGTTTTATATATATATATATATATATATATATATATATATATATATATATATATATAAACACACACACACACACACACACACACACACACAAACTGCTTTACTGCAGATCACAAAACTCTCTGCAGCTTAAATGAGCAATTTCACCTGCAAACATCTGCATTTAGAGAATCATCTAAATAGAGCCCAAGTCTTATAACTGTAAATAAATACAGCCTCACTTAATTTCACCATGCTCTGTATTCACTGACAAAGATTGATCGATTATACTTATCTGTTAATTATTAAATTCTTTGTAGTTGGTACCTGGGAAAATTGGTCACAGTTAAAACATTTTCAGTGAGGAGGTTTAAAGGGAGTTTAGCTTTTAATGCTGCTTATTGAGAAGCTCCCAGGCTTTAGTGTCACCTGTATTATCAGTACCTCAGATTTATTGATACCCTGTATCCTGGTTCTCTTCCTGAGGTGTGACCGCAGGAAGGGTCTGCAGTGGGTATGTAACACTGACTGCGTTTACATGCACACCATATTCCGATTAAGGTCCATATTCGGGTTAAGGTAATATTCCGAATAAACTGTTTATATGCGCTGAGCGATGGGAATATTCCGTTTACATGTTAATTAGCATATACACCACTTTGGTCCAATCTCAACATCGGGTTTTCAGCAAATATAACACTCGAAAGTATTCGTCATTGCTTTGGTTGCCTTCAGTTAGAGCTTCAAAGCCGACATCGACTCCACTCTCTTGGCCATTGCCATCGCCAGCGGTCTCTGTCCCAGAATTTCATCCATGACCGCAAAATAAATGAAACTGGCTGGATTAGGGCCGCTGGTATTGTTTTGTTTTTGGCTGTGGCTATTTTTACGCCAGTCGTGAGCTTACTGTAATTTGCTATTCTTATTAATTCCCGTATCCGCATGCACAATAGGAAATTCGGCCTCGGAAAAAAATGCTTCTCAACTGGGTTTAAAACATCCCGCTTTCGCTGCGTGCCTTGTGGTAAACATTACTAGGCCAGCTAGCCGGCTTACTTACTTTAAGTTACAGTCAGGATGTCCTGTACTCAAGTTAGGTAGGGTTAGTTATTCGCCAGCTAACTTTGCCAGCTTGCCATCTAACTCATTAGCCAACTTGTACTCTAGAATTTCTTGCAAGGATGAACTTTGTGCAGCTGTCAGCTCTTCTACACGACACTAATCACTACTGACTATTGATAGTGGAGAGTGATGACCTGACAGTTCCCCAAATATTAGCGAGCAAAAGTTGAACCTAAAATTACAATCTCATAACTACCTAAGCTAAGTTAAGCAACTAGCTAGAAAACATAAGTAATGTTACAGCCGTCCCACTGGCTAATGTCAGCTGATACATTATAGTTAATGCCGTGGTATAAGCAACGACTGTATAAATCAGTCTATGGGTCCAAGTCCAGATTTCCTATATTGTGCATGAACATCCAGAAGCTTGTAAGAATAGCAAATTGGAGTACGATTACGACTGGAGTAAAAATAGCCACTGCCTTTATTTTTCTCCGCTTTGGAATATGCCGCCTTCAGAGTTTTCCAGCGATGCTTAACTTGGTTGGCAAAACCAGCCTCCCTCCACTTTGTGCGCACCTTAAAGATATTGTTGTTACGGTGCTTTCGCCCATCGATTTAATCCAATATATTCATGTTTTTCATTATCTGAATGCACACAGTCGTCTCCTCTTCCCTCCAAAAATGCTAATTCCTTGCGAACTGAACAGGCGCAGACATAGTTTAAGATTATGTTCGGGGGAATTTTCCGATTAAGGTGTATACATGAGCCAATATGCCGATTAAAACAGGCATATGCCAGGGGTCTTATTCAGAATATTTCGAATCAGAAAATGACCTTAATTGGGTTATTGCGCGCGTTTACATGACAGGTACGCAATCGGAATATTCTCATATTCCGATTAATACAGGAATATGGTCTGCAGTCGCTGTCTCACTGAGGGCGCTTTCACACTAGGTACGATTGTTCTGTACTGTGCCCCAGTACGACTGTCCCCCCTCCCCTCTCCCCCCGCTGGTCAGCTTTCACACTAGTAATATCGTACCGTACCCGAGTACACTTGCATCTGTCAAAATTCTGATGCAGCGCGTTGCTGTATGCACCTAGGTTTTTTTTTTTTTAAAGATTATTTTTTTGGGAATTTTTCCTTTATTTGACAGTTATACAGTGTAGAGAGACAGGTAAGTTGGGGAGAAGAATGGGGGAAGACATGCAGCAAATGACCCGAGCTGGAATCGAACCCAGGTCGCTGCAAGAAGGACACAGCCTTTATGGTACGCGCACTTAGACCGATGAGCCACTGGGGTGCCCCACCTAGGTGGTTTTAAATACGAAACGATTTTAAAAGGAGGCGCCAATATATATTGGGGGTTTTATTAGCGAGAAAGGGGTTTAGAATATTAATATCGAATATTAACATCGCAAATGCATATGCTGCACGTGCCATAGCAACCCGGTGTGTCATCAGTAACATGGATTACCGCGTATAGCAGCACGAGAAATTAAACTCAAAATTTTCTTGACTGGATGCATGATGTTTTACTCTCCCGAATCTTTCTCTGGGTACCCAAACATCAAGGTAAGCCGAAAAAGAAAAGTACTGATTACGTTCGATATAGGTGGAAGTTGCATACGGAATTCTGTCGCCCTTGTGTTTTTGGCAGATTATGCCATCCACTGCCTCATACCATGAAAATTTATCTTTCTCATAACTTGAGCTGCCAGACTTTTGCACCTCGTCCCGCACTTTGAAATATTGCAGCCGCATTTTCTTTAGTTTGTCAGGGCACTGTTCTATTGTTCTGTGATAATGACACGAATGTAACTACTTGTGAAGTATTCCGTAAATCTCTGAGTTTTTTGTATGTAGTATCCAGTTGTGATTGTATGTTTTCATCCGCCTAAACTTCGAGCAAGCATTGAATTTCTTCGTTGGAATGGAGAGATCCTTTCGCCGCTGCATTTGTTAGAACAAGAGAGCCGTAACACATAACAGTAATCTTCCGTGCTCAAGTCTGGTTGCTTTCACATTCGGTACGAGTACAGATGAACCGTGCCTGAGTATGGATAAATCGTGCCCGAGTCCACCTCTTCCAACCGTGCTCGTGTACCGTGCCCCAGCACAGTACGCTTGTGTTCACACTTACCAAATGAACTGGACTTTGGGGTCAAGTGTACTCGGATCCGTGCCTGAGTCCCTAGTGTGAAAGTGTAACCCATGTAAGGTTTTCATGTTCTCTCCTCCGTCCTACTCTGTCCTTACCTGGCATGTTGTCTGGCACGAAACGCAATTTAAAAATTTTCTTACGTCAACTTACGCCAGCGCTCTCTGGCGTAGATACTGTTGCGCAGAGCCGTACAACTCAGTTGTACATACTTCACATGACGAGAAGCCAATCGCTTGCTGTACTTCGTATTTTTTTTAAATATGAATATTTAAATTTTTCTGAAAATCTCCTGCCAGGTAAGAGTAAGCCCTTCTTTTATTCTCTCTACTACTGAGCACTATATCTCAGTGTTATTAAATATTTTTATTTACATATATTTGAAAGGGGTTGATGTTTTAACCATCAGGGTGAGCTAGCTAATCCATCTAACTCACACTAGTTTTTAGCTTTTGAAGTGGGAGTTTCACATTCTAAAAAAAAAAAGAAGGAAAGAAAGAAAGTCAGCCGTATGGTATTTCAACATTTTAATGGTTGTCATTTCTTTTCATACTTATGCCAGTGTGTCAATTGAGAGATTTTGATCTCAAGGTTTTAATTGTAACCTGTTTTGACGGTTAATGTGTTAGCCAACTGAGTTGTACATACTTCGCATGACGAGAAGCCAGTTGCTCGCTGTGCTTTGTATTTTTTTTAAATATTTGAGAATATTTAAATTTTTCTGAAAATCTCCTGCCAGTTCGGCTGGATATTTTCTTTCAACGGTTGGGGTCAGCTCGTCAACCGCCCGACTTGCCTCGCTCCTGGATTTCCTGCTGCGTCTCGCGCCTCCTGTCTCATCTGCCACTGCTGGACTCAGCTCTTCTCGCCCTCGCTCCAGGATTCTGGAACTGCGGCGTCTCAACGGCTGCTGCGAGAGTGTGGCTGTGGACCCAGGATAACGAGGCTACTACTAGAGTGTGGCTGTGAACACCAGTATACCACACAAAACACCTACACTGATTTAATTTCTGCAGCTATTTATTTGGTTATTTATTTTATGGCCATATTTTATTTATTTATTTATTAACTATTTTGTTTTAGTCCAAGGACTTTAAATCTAGAGGGCAATTCATTTTCTAAATCTCTCTCTCTCTCTTTTCCCTTTTTCTCAATAAATAATATATTAACATTTAAAATGACACCCAAATGCATTCCTACTCTTTTTTATTCCAGTTCTCTCCTGTCTGTACAAATTGTAAATTTCACGGCATAGCAGAGGTTACAAAAGCACCCTGAGTCGTCTGTGGCCATCCATCGTCCCAACTGTCTTTGATATGTACAACCACAAATGGTGTTTCAAGCCACAGCTCACAAAAGGTAAGAGAGATGTTCTTGGCGCAGACAGCCCAAGTGTGTCTCTCCCTTGCGCATTGTAATAAACCATATTTCCCTCAAGAGGAGTTGTCAGCGTGTTTTTGTCCTGCATTTGATTCCACAGAGAAGGGCTAAAGAATCCTGACATTATGGTCTGGATTCAGATCATTACATGAGGACACCAGATTCACCTTCCACTCACACTTTCTATTTCGCCAAATTATTTCTGTCCTGACAATTTCATTGCATTTTATTGTGAACAGATGCTGAAAGTACTAGAATACAATCTGCAGTCAATCATTAACATTATTGATGACACCATACTCACATGGCCTTCCTGCAGTTCCTGATTACTGGTATCAGTCTCTGATGACCTGCTGCTGATGTGTTGTAGGTCTTCAAGTCAAACTCATCCAGGACCTCCTCTGACATCAGTAACACAAAGGCCAGAGCTGAACACTGGTGCGGCTCCAGCTCTTTATCAGACAGTTTCCCTGATCTCTGGAATTCCTGGATTTCCTGCACTGCAGAGGTGTCCTTGAGTTCATTCAGACAGTGGAACAGGTTGATGGTTCTCTCTGCTGAAGATTCCTCTGTGATCCTCTCTTTAATGTACTGGACTGTTTTATTAATGCTCTTTGATCTACTTTCTGTCTTTCTCAGGACTCTTTTAATGAAAGTCTGGCGGAAGGATGTTGGTGTCAGTATTCCTCGTAAGAGAGTCTGAATGGAGTCCAGCGAGAGGCCGAGAAGGAATCGGAGGAAAAGGTCCAGGTGTCCAGTCTTACTCTCTAAGGCCTGATCTACTGCAGTCCTGTGTAACTCAGACAGCTGCTCTCTGTACCTGTGAGGTTCTGATTCTTCAGCTCTGAGCACATTTCTGTTCTCATTTACACATGAATGAAACACACACAAGGCAGCCAGATACTCCTGAATGCTCAGATGCACAAAGCAGTAGACGTTCTCCTGATGCAGCCCACACTCCTCTTTAAAGACCTCTGTACACACCCCAGAGTACACTGAAGCTGCCCTGACATCAATGCCGCTCTCTCTCAGGTCCTCTTCATAGAATATCAGATTACCCTTCTTCAGCTGCACAAAAGCCAGCCGCCCCAGTTTCAGGATGATTTCTGTATCTGATGCTGACGTCTTCTTTGGGTTTGTCTCACTGATGCCGTGATACTTCTGATTCTTCACATTATTCTGAATGAGCAGGAAGTGTGTGTACATTTCAGTCAGAGTTTTGGGCAGATCTCCCCTCTCTGCTCCACCCAACATTTTCTCCAGAACAGCAGCAGAAATCCAGCAGAAGACTGGAATGTGACACATGATGTAGAGACTCCTGGATGACTTTATGTGTGAGATGATTCTGCTGGCCTTTTCCTGATCTCTGATTCTCTTCCTGAAGTACTCCTCCTTCTGTGGGTCATTGAACCCTCGTACCTCTGTCACCTGGTGGATGCACTGAGGAGGGATCTGATTGGCTGCTGCAGGCCGGGAGGTGATCCAGAGGAGAGCAGAGGGAAGCAGATTCCCCTGAATGAGATTGGTCAGCAGCACATCCACTGATGATGGCTCTGTTACATCACAGCAGATCTCACTGCTCTGGAAATCTAGAGGAAGTCGACACTCGTCCAGACCATCAAAGATAAACACGGCTTTGACTTCATCACTGTTAATACTTTTAATCTCTTTCAGTTGAGGACAGTAGAGCTGCAGAAGCTGTATTAGACTGAATTTTTTGTCCTTCTTCAGATTCAGATCTCTGAAAGGAAGACTGAAGATGAAATCAATGTCCTGATTGGCTCTTCCTTCTGCCCAGTCCAGAATGAACTTCTGCACAGAGACGGTTTTCCGATGCTGAGACACAAATCAAAGCAATTATGATTCTGTAGTCCTCTGTCTGTGTGCCTGTGTCTGCTTCTCTGCTGGTCTGGTTAGTTTCCTCGTTTGTAATCACGCCCCTCTCCTGCTCCCTCAGCCTGTCACATGACCTTGTATCTACCTGATGTTTTGGTGCTGCAATCCCACAGTTGGTTTTTGACACCCTCAGCCTGTCACATGACCTTATATCTACCTGATGTTTTGGTGCTGCAATCCCACTGTTGGTTTCTGACTAAGACTGTCTGACCCTGCTTACTGTCATAATTAACGGTGTGAAGCTGAATTCCAGCATTAGAGTGAGTCCTGTGCCCCTGAGGTTATATCTCTTCCTATGATCCCTGCCGCAGGGCTCCTACTGGCTGCACACCTTCCCCAGAGGCCCAGTTACCACGAGGACTGGCAAGACTCAGTAAACATTGCAACATCAAACTCTTGGCCCATTTTGCGCATATGGAGCTACTGCATGTATAAACCCCAATTCCAATGAAGTGGGGGCATTGTGTAAAACATGAACAAAAAACAGAATACAATGATTTGCAAATCCTTTTTGACCTATATTCAATCGAGTACACTACAAAGACAAGATATTTGATGTTCAAACTGATAGACCAGGGTCTCCCATACATTCATTCATTTGAGCAGCCCACCACTAATAAAAAATATCGCCCACCACAAATCGATTTTTCCTATTTTTGGAGTTGCCGATTTGCTCTTGCACTCATAAACAAGAGACAATGGACGGTTTGTGAATACAGCCTGTTATTACAAACTCCTGTGCAGCGGGTAGCTGCACGCACGGTCACTCCGGTACTAAAACCAAAGAAGAAGAGGAGTGATGCCTATCGGTTGTTGGATCTTCTGCTTTCCCAGTTTCCACACACATGTACAGAAGACGGCAGGCCAAATTAATCTGGAGACGAAGGTCAGCATCAATAACTTAACTTAATTTTGAGACTAGAGTTATATTTAAAACAAAAAAAAAGTGGGAGAACAAGTCCAACTCTGGACACTTTGAGTCTGCGAGCAGCTGTGTCTGTTTGTGTTGACGTTGTCACCAGCTTACCAATACGTAACGTTAAGCCGGAATAGCTCCCGAGTCATTCCATGTTAAATCAACAGATTTTCCAGCAAGTTTCCACCACACCATCTCAGAATTGGCAAAAAAAATTATACATGTCAAAATATGCATTAAAACTAGTGTAACCTGAAAATTTCAGCTTAATCAGTCAGTTATTTAGGTTTTGGCAGAGGTTTAAAGCTTCAGAATTTTCACCCAATTTCTGGCATTTTTGTGCCATGATATATTCAAATACATTTTTCAGCACCCCATAAAATCATTAATATGTATCATATCCCTTTGAAACTTGGTATTTAGACTAATTGGACCCTATACTGCTGAGCTTACTGGACCACGGTAGAGAGCTATGAGAAAGCAGCAAGCCCGCAGTAAGAGCGCGACAAACACGTGGTATGTACCGCAGTGATTTGACTTTTAATGTGATCTGTACTGTACACTCTTCCTTTTGGACACTGTACAGGCTGTAATTTTTGACGAATTACTTTAATATTTGGTATGTACTGTACACGTGTTATACTTCACTTATGACACCTATCAATTTTTGTTGCCATTGTGACAGTATTGGCTGAATAATGTGCAAATTTGTGCTGAAACATACACTCTTTCTTGTGGGCACTGTACAGGCAGTAATTTTTGACCAATTATTTTCATATTTGGTTTGTAAATGGCTTATACTGCTCTTATGACAAGTATTGATTTTGGTTGCCATGGCAACAGGATTGGTCTGAATAATACGCACATTAGTGGCAAAACATACAGATTTCCTTGTGGGTGCAGTACAGGCTGCAATTTTGGACCGATTACTTTTCATATTTGGTATGGACATGTGATATGCTTCACTTATGACACCTGTTGATTTCGGTTGCCATGGTGACAGTATTGGCCGAATATTGCACCAAAAAGGGGAGAAGCGGGCTTTGGGAGCTACACCCATGCGGTCGCAGCAGACCGGACTCTCTAGATTTTGAATGTTTTTTTTTAGCCCCCGATTTTGGTTGCCGTGGCAACAGAATTAGCCAATGAAAGCACAATATCATGCTGAAAAAGTGCCTGTTTCACTGTATGGCATGTGAACACTCCAGAGGTCAGAGTTTTCATGATATCAGAAGCGGGCACTCGGAGGCTACACCCATGCAGTCGCAGGTGACTGGGCTGTCTAGTTAATCATTTGAATTGTCTTACTGTGCTGCTCATCTCTCTCCAGTGAGTCAGCGAGATCCTTCTGCTCCATGTTCCTCAGGATGTGGTGAGTCATCTGCAGAGACGTCTCACTGCCACAGGCCTCCAGCATCTTCTCAACTATGTACAGGACCTCAGGATCCTCCTGCCCTCTCTCACTGCATTCTGGGTAATCATGATGGCTCTTACACAATTCCTTCATCTTTATAAACTCATCCAGGACAGAGCAATCTTCAGACAGACCCTTAAAGCACTCTGGGTAATCCTGACTCAGATGGGTCAGAAACAGCTTCAACTTTCCATCCTTCTTCAGCTTCATCAGAGACCGCAGGAGAGACTGAAATAACACATCAAAATGGAGAGATCTTTCAGAGTGAGATAAACACATGAAGAGGTGTGCTCTTTAATAAATAAACACATGGAGGTTATGAATAAACACGAAATTAAATTCACCATGATGATGGCATTATGCTTCATGTGTTCATTACAGCCAGAACAGAGACAGATTCTTCCAGACACCAAACATGCAGCAGTGGCAAATGCCCATATTTGAAGAGCAGCTTTTGTAATGATGCTGCTCATGATAAGTCATGCATTTCATCACAATAATGGATTTGCACTGCACATCACATGCAGCAAATGTGCTGAACTGAATGCTGATTTGTATAAAAGTCTTGAAGCCCAACTCTGTCACTGATGTTTGGGACCAGCAGAATAAATCTGGGCCATGTTTCCTAAGCCATTAAAAACAACTCCTAAGAACTGCCTCCTAAAAACTTTGACTTAGGAATTTAAATATTTTCAACAAAAGTAGGACCTATGTAACATGAGTAAAAAGTGCTCAGACACTGTCATGCAAACTGAGCAAAGACCAGTCCCTTCAGGATTTTGCGGGCTTTTTTTGTGATTGTTGCCGCCTAAAATGCCTGATTTTGCGGCAGCTTTTTCAAAAAGTTACAATGAAAGTTGCAATGTTTTGAGAACAAAATTGCTAGGCCGCGCAAAATTCCTATGGATTGGTTGCATTTGCATTAATAGTTGGATCGCGACATTGCAACTTCTTGGAGGGACTGAAAGGCAAAGTGCATTCTTAGGAGTTGATCTTAATTCACAGCACCCCCAGGTGCCATAGAGAGGAACTACAATGATGTCCCCTGATAGGCCTCCCTCAGCCAATAGCCAGCCTTCATAGACCAGCCGAACTGAAACAACCAGAAACCTGCTCGTGCCTGCATTGAGATTATATCAAAAAGGAAGACACCTTTATAAATATGAACATGAAGCTGCACTAGCCAAAACCCCTCGGCTGTATTGCACATTCATGAGAAACGGGTTGATGTGATACAGTGTTATTGCTTTCACTGACAAAGGGCCGTAACTCCGCAAAAATTGTCCTACTATGCTGAATGTAAATAGGTTTCAGTTTCACAATAATATCAAAATTATGATTCCAAATGGGGAATTTGGTCCCGGTCAGCAAAACAGGTTTGCAGTTATTGAGTTCATGTACACAGAAAAAGGCTTAGCTATTACTCTGTTAAAATTTAATCATACATTGCTCATTTTAGGCTTATGGCTCACTATATTATGGTGCTGTATGCCCAGTTTGGTCCCTGTAAACAAAGTCCTTTTCCAGGTGCTTTTGTGTGTTTTGGATCCTGCTGCATAAATCTACTGTCACAACCATTGTGTTATCTCCTCCCCCTGTCCACACTGTAAAACCAGATGTTTAAGTTCTGAACACTTTTTTGTGACACTTTTTAAACATTTCACAGTGTTTAGATTCAGTTTTAAAGTGTATTCAACAAATCTGAAAAACCTTGATTGCAACACCCAATAAACATCAGTGTTTTGAATGAGAAAACCTACAAACAAAAATAATCACCAGGCATTTAGCTTTTACACACTGGTGTTTAGCTAATAAACATGTCACATGTTCCACAATTTTACAGTGCAGTGACTTGTCAGCCTTTTAGAGGTATTGTCTCTTAAATTTGGGTTGTTGTTTTGCGTGCCTCCCCTTCCAGGTGTAATCCATTGTGTGCCCCATTCCTTTGTGCTCCTGTGGTGTATATCAGCATTATTTCTGTTCTATTGCAGCAAGCAGCCATTCGTTTTTTGTGTTCTCATGAAAAGATTATTGTAACCTTTATGAAAGTGAAATACGTAATAACTCTTTGGAGTTTTATTTATATGACCAAGCTCTTAAGCCTTATCATAAGTCTCCAGGATTGGGACCACATCCCTGTTGACCAGCCTTTCCAGTCTGTGAGTCTGACCAGTTCATTAGGAAGTATTTACTGGTCTCCAGGATTGGGACTGAGTTCCTACTAAACCATCTGCTGTCTCTCAGTCTTAGCTTGGCAGGGATTATACAATCAGGCTTTTGTCCTCAAATGCCACTGGCCGGCGCGGACACCAGCGTTACCTTCAACAGTCAAGAAGACCTAATCTGGAGCATCTCCTGTTAGGTCTGGGCCTCGGCCCTTTCTCCTGTTACTACAGCATTCCTATCAATAAATGCCCTTCATTTGACTGCATCCTGAAACATCATGTGGTTCTTGTCTGGATCATAACACCAACTGCACTTGAGCAAGGACCTGCAGACAGACCTTTGGCCCTGAGCCAAATTTGGCAGATGGGTAAAAACAAAAAAAAAAAAAAAAATTAAAGTTCCTTCAAACAGTGGGGAATCTCTTGTGTACAGGTCTCTTTGGATAATTCCATAGGGGATTAATGAGGTCTGAGGGGGAATACAAGGCATTCAGAGTTTAGCTTACGTCTGAAGAGCATCAAAATCATGCAGTTCTGATCTTTACTGATAGAGTCAGAAGAGCCTAGTTTTTAAACATACAGCGCTGTGAAAAAGTATTTGCCCCTTCCTGATTTCTTATTTTTTTGCATATTTGTCACACCATTACGTCTATTCCACGATTGAGAAAGAAGTGCTCGCGCTTATTTTCACATTTAAACACTTTGAGGAGTACATTGGTTATGGTCCTGTTATTGTCTATACTGACCATAATCCTCTGGTGTTTCTGCACAAAATGCGTGGCAAGAATCAGCAGTTGATGCGCTGGAGTATATTCTTGCAGGATTATAACCTTGAGATTTGGCGTGTTCGCGGTAAAGAGAACGTATTAGCGGATGCGTTGTCGCGCTTGTAAATTGATTGTTTTGTGATTTTTTTTTTTTTTGTGATTCAACTGTTAAAATAATCACTAACTAGGGGTGGAGGTGTTATGTGCGACTCCTTTCCGGCTTTTTCCTCTTCCCAGGTGCGCCTCTTTCTCTTGCACGCTCTCTTGCTCTTTGCTCTCATTGTTCGCAGGTGCGGCTGGTTAAGGTGTGAGTGGTGCCCACAGCTTAAAAGTGACGGAGAGGAGGGGCTCGCTCTCTCCCTGAAGACAGCAACAGACTTTTGTGTTTCTGTTTTTCCTGTATTTTTTACTTTTGAGTCTGGAGGTGACTGGTAGTCCCATTTTCGCGGCTTATTTTTCTATTTTTAGATTAATCATTGTTTTTGTAAGTTTAGGAGGGTGTTCCGGGTTCGACAGCCCAAAGTGTGGTTGGCCCGGGAGTCCTCATCGGTTTGTTCATTTTGGCCAGCCCTCCAGTCTCCCATAGTTTGATACTTATTTGGTAGTTTGTTTATTTTTGGTTGTAAAATAAACTACTCTTCTTGATACTGGTACCTCAGGTTGGCGTCCTCTATCATGTGTTATTTGCCACTTCTGGTTGAGCCAAAGTTTTAGGTGGCGGCCGTAACAGACAAGAAATAAGCAGTTTGAATATTTAACACATTTGCGCGCTTTAGACACCCGTGGACATGGAGCTGCTCTATTTATGCACACAGTTACACAATTCTATCAATACGGTTATTGCATATTCACGAGGAAGCTGTGCCTGTTACTGATGTAGAATATGGATGAGTTAAGTCCCATCGCTGTTTCCCAGGAATTGTGTGAGTTAAACTCCTCAGCCAAGCTTGATGTGCAAACTGGCTAATATAGTTCTGTGGCAATCGAATCGACAGACATGCCCAACACCCACATAACACCGTCCGAAGCCGTTGATTCCCCTCCCCTCAAGGCCTCCCTTCCCCACCGCGGACAGCGCATGTCGGCTGGGATTCCATTCAGCACCCCAGACCGCCTCTGTACCTTGGACAGCTCCCGCCACTTGCAGGCAGGCGTGTGAGAAGGGCTCTCCCAGCGCATTCCGCATGAGGCAACGCACCTGATCCACGTCTGCATTTAACAAGCTGGCAATATAAAGCCGGCACTGCGGCAGGTGGGGACAGGTTGACTGAGAGAGCGTTTCATGTTACAAACAGCTGTTCTCTCTATTTTTCTATCAGAGTCTGAAGGCGAAGAGGAAATTCTGAATTTACGCTCCTTCCTCAAAGCCTCACTCTGGTGCAACTTAACCATATGTCAGTGGCTAATTCCCTTCAAGACATCAAGGCTCACAAGGTCTATTGTCTGTTTATTTATTATTGTAAATACAAACCCCAATTTCAATTAAGTTGGGACGTTGTGTAAAACATAAATGAAAACAGAATGCAATGATTTGCAAATCTCATAAACCCACATTTTATTTACAAATAATAGACAACATATCCGATGTTGAAAGTGAGACATTTTACCATTTCATTAAAATATTAGCTCATTTTGAATTTGATGGCAGCAACGCATCTCAAAAAAGTTGGGACAGGGGCAAAAAAAGGCTGGAAAAGTAAAATGTACTAATAAAAAACAGCTGTTGGAGCATTTTACAACTAAAGTGGCAACAGGTCAGCAACATGACTGAGTAGAAAAAGAGCATTTTAGAGAGGCAGAGTCTCTCAGAAGTAAAGATGGGCAGAGGCTCACCAATCTGCAAAAAACTGAGTCTAAAAATTGTGAAATAATTTCAGAAAAATGTTCCTCAATGTAAAATTGCAAAGATTTTGAATGTCCCGCCATCTACAGAACATAATATCATCAAAAGATTCAGAGAATCTGAGCAATCTCTGTGCGAAAGGGACAAGTCCAAAGATCAATATTGGATGCTCATGATCCTCAGGCGGCACTACATTAACAACAGGCATAATTCTGCACTAGAATTCACTGCAAGGGCTCAGGAACACTTCCAGAAATCATTGTCTATGAACACAGTTTGCCGTGCAATCCACAAATTCAAGTTAAATCTGTATCATGCATAGAAGAAGCCATATATGAACATGATCCAGAAATGCCGCCATCTTCTCTGGGCCAAAGAGAGAGTCCATTTAAAATGGACTGAGGCAAAATGGAAAACTGCTCTGCAGTCAGTTGAATCAAAATTTTAAATTCTTTTTGGAAACCATGGACACCGTGTCATGCAGACTAAAGGGGAGAGGGACCATCCAGCTTGTTATCAGCGCTCAGTTCAAAAACTTGCACCTCAGATGGTATGGGGTTGCATTAGTGCCTATGGCATGGGCAGCTTACACATCTGGATGGGCATTATCAATGCTGAAAAGTATATAGAGGTTTTACAACAACGTCTCTATCAGGGAAGGCCTTGCATATTGCAGCAAGACAATGCTAACCCACTTACTGCATCCATCACAATAGCATGGCTTCGCTGTAGAAGAGTCCGGGTGCTGAAATGGTCTGTCTGCAGTCCAGACCTTTCACCAATAGCAAACATTTGGCGCATCATAAAACGAAAACTCTGGCTGATAAGACTCAGGACTGCTGAAAAGCTAGAATCCTACATCAGACAAGAGTAGGACAACATCCCTCTTCCAAAACTCCGGCAATTGGTCTCCTCACTTCCCAGACGTTTACAGACTGTTGTTAAAAGAAGAGAGGATGCTACACAATGGTAGACATGGCCCTGTCCCAACTTTTTTGAGATGTGCTGCTGCCAACAAATTCAAAATGAGCAAATACTTTTCATGAAATGTAAAATGTCTCACTTTTAACATCTGATATTTTGTCTATGTTCTATTGTGAATAAAATGTGGGTTTATGAGATTTGCAAATCATTGTATTCTGTTTTTATTCACGTTTTACACAACGTCCCAACTTCATTGGAATTGGGGTTTGTAGAATTACTGCCCTGTGGGCTGGATTCTCGCTGACCTGTTGCCTTGTCTATGCCTGCTTTTCTGGTGGCTCGCCACATTTGCCTATAGTATCTATGCAGCAGTTAATAAAAAATGATCTCTTGCGACAGAAAAAATTGTTGTCCTTAGTTACAACCAGTTCAGCTATAATAGGGCAAAGGCATCCACTGAAGAAGTGAAAAGAAATCAGATTTCTGAAGCAAAAATTCAAAATGGATTTACGCATCGTTTCGTCCCACAAAGAATTCAGTAGTCTCTTAAGGTAGATTACTGCTATAAAAATACCATTACCATTTCCACATTTTTCACGCGCCATTTCTCAAAAACCGCTGGTCTGATTTTAATGAAGTTTGGAACATAAATAGTTTACAGCATGATGGTTGTCCTGAACCTAAAAAATATGGCCCTTTTGGTACTCTTTTAATTTCAGGGGGTGCTGAATATATAATGAGGTAGAGAATTTTCAAGTCAAGAGCAAAATTTCTAAAAACCTTTGCATTTTGTTAAAGTAGAGATTAAGCCCATAGATGCTGGATCAGGCAACCTGTGTGCAAAATAAGAAGTTGATATGTCTATTAGTTACTGAGGTATGGTGTTTTAAATTGTCATGATATGGCCCTTTGCGGCGGCCATCTTGGACACCTAATTTGCATAATTTATGCAAATCACCTCCATCCCTGCTGATTTGAATGTTTGCTTCTCATATCAATAAAGCAATTTGATTTAAGTGATGAAATAAAGATTTTCATGCTTAATAGCAGTATTCTACCTTAAATCCCCGTTCAACCTCTAACTGAAATGCTTGCTCAAGCTTATCTGCATAAAGCACAGTTATAGTTGACGCCCACATAAATTTTTTTCAGGTTATTATCTATTGACATTGATTGGACCACCAGAAGTGTATTTCAACACTTGAGTACCTGCCAGTTCGATCGTATTCTCTCAACTGTGCGCAGCTGAATGACATAAATGCATTGAGAATAAAACTTCCAAAACCAACCCAGAAGGGCTTAGGTCACCTGTACCAGATGGAAATGTGATACCGACATGGTCAATGGGAGCTTTTCCCGAATGGAACAGGACTGGAGGGTACCTTATACCGGATTGCTGTGTTTGTGTGGAGGAGGAATTCAATAATGCAGTTTTTCTTCCTTTTTTGTAAGTACAATGGAGTATAAAGAACTTATAGATAGCTGGCTAGCAGATTTTTTATTTTAGGTTTACCATAGCCTTGATGATCACAGAGCTTGTTTGCCACATTGGTTAATAAAAGTAACTGCTAGCCTTTTCTAATAATACTGCATGTGGTGGCATTTTGCTCAATGTGGCGATTTGTTTTAGAATTTATATTGCATTCAATGAAATAGAATGCCTCATTTTCAGTGGCAGCTGGGGAACTGGCAATAGGGGAAGCTCAAACCACCCTTAAAAATAATTATTGGTCATGACCGGTTTCCAATCATTTATTTAAATTACCATTACAGAAACTCCGAAAACTCTCAACATCAGGTGTGGTTAGTTTTCCTTGAAAACGCATACCTGTCAACTCTCACGTATTCGGCGTGAGTTTTAGTGGTATATTTACATTCCCCTGCTGCAGTCAGCAATTATTCAATCAACCCATATGTAAGAGATTCTCACGCAGAATTGAGGTCCTTGTGCATGGAGGTTTATCACGTGTGTTACGGTGGAATTAAACACTTGTAATTGGAAACCGATTATGAATCTGGACTTCTCAGGCTTTTGTTTACTCGGGGGTTGGAAGCAATGCATGTGTTTCATGATCATTTAAATTGTTGAAATGAAATAAGATCATTGGAAGCAATGGAATTGCAGGACTTTATGGCTAGTTAGCGAGCTAGCTAGCTGGCTAGCTGTTTTTTTTTTTTTTCAGTTTACCATAGCCATGATGATCACAGAGTTTGTTTGCCACATTAGTTAATAAGAGCAACCGCTAGCTTTTTCTAACAACACTGCATGTGGTGCCATTTCGCTCAATGTGGCTATTTGTTTCAGAATTTGCAAAGCATTCAACGAAATTATGCGGTAACACATTCGCGCTTTAGACACCCGTGGACATGGAGCTGCTCTATTTATGCACACAGTTACACAATTCTATCAATACAGTTATTGAATATTCACGAGGAAGCTGTACCTGTTACTGATTTAGAATATGGATGAGTTATGGCCCATTGCTGTTTCCCAGGAATTGTATGAATTAAAATTCTCAGCCAAGCCTGATCTGGATTTCACCACTAGTAATTGGAAACCGATTACAACTCCGGACTACTCATGCTTTTCTTTACTCAGGGGATGGAAGCAATGCATGTGTTTCATAATCGTTTAAATTGTTTAAATGAAATAAGATAATTGGAAGCAAATGTATTGCATAAAGACATTTCAAATTATTTAATTTCATTTAAACAATTTAAACGATAATGAAACACATGCATTGCTTCCAACCTATGAGTAAAATAAAGCGCGAGAAGTCCGGAATCCTAATCGGTTTCCAATTTCTAGTGGTGAAATCCACGGTAACGCACATGAAACTGATAAACCTCCCTGCACAAGGACTTCCGCATGAGAATCTCTTACATATGCATCAATTGAATAATTGATGACTACATCAAGGGAACGTTAACATGCCTCTAAAACTCACGCTGAATGTGTGAGAGTTGACAGGTTTGCGTTATTAATGAAAACTGACCACACCTGATAATGGTGAGAGTTTTCAGAGTTTCAGTAATGGTAATTTAAAAGGATAATTGAAAAGAGGTCATGACCAATCATTGCTTTTAAGGGATGGGTTTGAGCTTCCAATATCACCAGTTCACCAGCTGCCACTGCTCACGGTAGGTTTTCACTCGTTTGAAATGCGAACAGCTGGAAGACTTCAGTAAATTCACCTGCTACACCGATTCTGTTCAATCTAGGGAAGCATACTGCCTGCTCTTTTCCAGATAGTGGAATATCTGTTTCGTTAAAATAAGCGTGGCAACCGTAGCAACAGACGTGCGCACCATCCATGTCACACCGCCTAGAACTATAGATTCCCCTCCCCATATTGTCCCCCTCTGGCAGCACCATGGACAGCGCCTGCCGGATGGGCCTCGGTTCAGCACCCCTGGCCGCCGCTCTACACTGGACAGCTCCCTCCAGTTGCAGACCAGCCAATGAGAGGGGCTCTCAAATCACCTTCTGCACAAGGCCAAGCACCTGATCCCCGTCTGCATCATGGAAACTGGCCAAATAAAGCCAGCAGGGCAGCAGTCGGGGACAGTTTGGCCAAGAGAGCGTGCCAATTCTCAGTATTTTTTAAATGATTTCATAGCTGATGTTTCATAAAGATTTTTTTTGTGTTTGTGGCTTACTCTGAAATAAAATTAAGAGAAGAAACTGAAATACGATGGAATTCTGATTGTTACAAGTGTCTTGTTCGAAATAGTCGGGACAAAGTGTAAATTGTGAATAAAATCAAAACGCAATGACTTTCAAATCACACCAGCCAGTATTTTATTCACCATAGAACAGAGATAACATAGCAAATGTTGAAACTGAGAAATTTTACAATTTTACCCAAAAAATGAGCTCATTTCAAATCTAATGGCTGCTACAGGTCTCAAAAAAATTGGGACAGTGGCCTGTTTACCATGGTGTAGCATCCCCTCTTCTTTTTAACACAGAGTGGAGGCATCTGGGCATTGAGGAGACAAGTTTCTTGAGTTTAACCATTGAAATTTGATCCCACTCTTGTTTAATTCAGGCTTCCAGCTGCTGGAGAGTTTTGGGACTCCTTTGACGGACGTTTTCGCACCAAATGTTTCAATGAAAGATCAGGACTGCAGGCAGGCCAGTTCAGCAAACTCTTCTGTCGCCATGCTGTTGTAATAGCTGCAGTATGTGGTTTTATTGTCCTGCTGAAATACAAAGGCCTTCCCTGGAATAGATATTTGGAGGGATATGTTTTCTAAAACCTTTATATACCTTTCAGCATTCATGGTGCTTTTTAAAACACGCAAGTGTCCCACACCATATGCACTAATGCATCCCCATACCATCAGAGATTCTGGCTTTTGAACTGAACGCTGATAACAGGAGGGGTGGTCTTTCTCCTCTTTACCGCGGAGGACACGACACCCACGATTTTCAACAAGAATGTCAAATTTGGACTCGTCTGACCACAGGACACTTTGCCACTTTGCTATAGTCCATTTTAAATGAGCCTTGGCCCGCAGAACACGGTTGCACTTCCGGATCATGCTCAACAATGGCTTCGTTTTTTTGCATGATCGAGTTTTAGGTGGCATCTGTGGATGGCACGGCAGACTGTGTTAACAGACAGTGGTTTCTCCAAATATTCCTGGGCCCATTTAGTAATGTCAATAACAGAATCATGCCGGTGAGTTATGCATTGGCGTGTGAGGGCCTGAAGATCACAGGCATGAGGTAAAGGTCTTCAGCCTTGTCCCTTATACACAGAGATTTTTCCAGTTTCTCTGAATTCTTACTGCAGATCATACTCAGAGAAATTGCAGACAGAACTTCCAGTTAAACTCATCCTCATACTGCAGCTCTAACTCACAGAACAATTTTTTAATAAACATATCCTTCACAGGTTAACTCACAACCATGGAGACAGCCCTTCCAGTTTTTGCCCATCTTTACTTCTGCAGAGACTCCTTCCTAAAAGTACTAAGACAACCCTTTTATAAAATCTTGTTAACACCTGATACTCACAGCACATGGAGACAATTTCCAGTTAAATCATTCTTTCAGCTGATTCTCTTATACAGCACATGCTTTTTTCAGCCCTTTTTTTGCCTGTGTCCCAAACTTTTTTGAGAACAACATGGACAGTTAAAAATTGGAAATAAGCTCTTCCAGTGGATAAAAATGTAAAATGTCTCAGTTTCAACATTTAAAATGTTATCTATGTACATGGAGACAGATATTGGCTCATGTGATTAAACTCATTCATTCTATTTTATTGGCAGCACTTCTTCCCAACACATTGAGAATTGGGGCTGGGCCAGTAGGTGGCCATTTTCCCCCTCTGGTCTGCAGCTCAATGCCCCTTAAATAATAAAGCCTGAAATAGGATAATGCATTAATATTCATATTTGGCTTCTGTGAAAATAGGTTAGTAACTTCTTTATAATACAAACCGAATGTGAGCACAAGTATGTTGGGAAAAATTGCATTTATGAAATGATCCCCAGTCCTATGAAGGTGTCCTATTGGCTGATTCAGCCCCCAGGACTTGAAAAAAAACTCATCCTCTAATTAAATTAAAATAAAAAAGGCAGCTCTCACAGCACATGGAAACGGGAGCTTCCAGAGAAACATGTATTCCTTCCTTACTCTTTTGAGACACAAACAGCATTATCTTCATATCACTAAGCACATTCAATTAATTAAACTCATCCTCTAAGCACACAGAAAGGTCATTTAAAATCCAGGGAAAAATTCATGAACTTGCCATTTTTTGGAAAAAATGTGATTTGAACACTTGTCTTCAAAAAAGGAGGACTGCAATGACTGCTGGATCCTGCATGAAAAAACCTTTGCAATTAAAAATTGTTTACTGAACATTTTATGGACCAGAGGTTATGGAGACAGACCTTCCCATTAAACACATCCTCTTACTGCAGATCATACTCAGAGAAATTGCAGACAGAACTTCCAGTTAAACTCATCCTCATACTGCAGCTCTAAAAATAACAGCACATGGCCCTCTCCCATTCCAGTTAATTTCTATCCTCTACTGCCCAGGGCTTCTTAATGACTCAAGAAGCACATGGAGACAGAGTCTTGCGCCTTGAAACTCCTAAATCGTGCTCCATCAACTGTGTTCCACTGATCAGTTCAAACTCAGAGCACATTCAATTCAATCTTATTGTTAAACTAATTGTAGATCTGGTTCAAATTCACATCACATTGACTTAGATCACCTGTAAACTCATCCTCTGACATTGACACCTTTTGGCATTGAATGATCACTCTTCATAGACAGACAGGTAGGCACACAGGTGAGCCTTCTCTTTGTATCTGTATCCACTAAAAACATAGAGACCAACCTGTTAAACTCATCCTTTTACTGCAGCTCTTCCTCACAGTACATGGAGACAGAGCTTCCAGTTAAAGTCATCCTCTTACTGCGGCTCTAAGTGACAGCACATGGAGACAGAGTTTCCAGTTAAACTCATCCTCTTACTGCAGCTCTAACTCACAGCACATGGAGAAAGAGCTTCCAATTAAACTCATCCTCTCACTGCAGCTCTAACTCACAGCACATGGAGACAGAGCTTATGGTTTAATTCATCCTCTTACTTCAGCTCAAAGTGACAGCACATGGAGACAGAGCTTCCTGTTAAACTCATCCTCTTACTGCAGCTTTTCCTCACAGCACATGGAGACAGAGCTTCCAGTTAAACTCATCCTCTTACTGCAGCTCTAACTCAAAGCATATGGAGACAGAGCTTCCAGTTAAACTCATCCTCTTACTGCAGCTCTGACTCAAAGCACATGGAGACAGAGCTTCCAGTTAAACTCATCCTCTAATTGCAGCTCTTACTCACAGCACATGGAGACAGAGCTTCCAGTGAAACTAATTTTCTTTCTGTAGCTCTGTCTCACAGCCCACCTATAAAAATGAAAGAATTCACTTACCTTCCCTGAAAGGGATAAGAAATATTAAAGAATAATCATGCATGAATATACCTTTAGAAATTAAAAAATTTTGATTTGAACAATTTTATGGAGTTCTAAATGAAGGTTAGTGAACCAGACCACACCGAAAAAAATCACTCCATTCATCCACGTCTTAACCAACCAGCCTATTTTTCCATCTTCTGTCAACAATCCTAGTCTGTGTCATTCAATGTCCCTCCCTCCCATTTCCTTTTATTCATCTCTCACCCTATCCTTCTATTGGAGCCCCAGGGGACTTGAAGAGCCTTTATGACTCCAAGAAGGGACAGGATCCCCTCCTTGAGTCTTATCGTCTTGAAGCTCCTAATATTGTGCACTGGTCTCCACCTACTCAACTGTGTTCCATCCTTCATCAGAACGAATTCCAATGCGTATTCAATTCAATAAATATTGTTAATTACTATTGTAGATCTGGTCTGGAATTCAATCAATTACCTTTGATCACCTGTGAATTCTCCTCTGAAGTTGAGTCCTTTTGGCATTGAATGATCACTCTTCATAGACAGACAGGTAGGTACAGGTGAGCCTGCTCTTTGTATCTGTAGCCTGTGAACAAAACATAGAGACAGAGCTTCCTGTTAAACTCATCCTTTTACTGCAGCTGTAACTCACAGTACATGGAGACAGAGCTTCCAGTTAAAGTCATCCTCTTACTGCAGCTCTAACTCACAGCACATGGAGACAGAGCTTCCAGTTAAACTCATCCTCTTACTGCAGCTCTAACTCACAGCACATGGAGACAGAGCTTCCAGTTAAACTCATCCTCTTACTGCAGCTCTATCTTACAGCACATGGAGACAGAGCTACCAGTTAAACTCATCCTCTTACTGCAGCTCTTACTCAAAGCATATTGAGACAGAGCTTCCAGTAAAACTCATTCTCTTAGCGCAGTTGTACCTCACAGCACATGGAGTAAAATCTTCCAGTTAAATCATCTTCTAACTGCTGCTCTTACTAACAGCACATGGAGACAGAGCTTCCAGTGAAATAATTTTCTTTCTGTAGCTCTGTCTCACAGCCCACCTATTAAAATGAAAGAATTCACTTACCTTTCCTGAAAGGGATAAGAAATATTAAAGAATAATCATGCATGAATATACCTTAAGAAATTTTAAAAATTTTGATTTGAACAATTTTATGGAGTTCTAAATGAAGGTTAGTGAACCAGACCACACCGAAAAAAAATCACTCCATTCATCCATGTCTTAACCAACCAGCCTATTTTTCCATCTTCTGTCAACAATCCTAGTCTGTGTCATTCAATGTCCCTCCCTCCCATTTCCTTTTATTCATCCCTCACCCTATCCTTCTATTGGAGCCCCAGGGGACTTGAAGAGCCTTTATGACTCCAAGAAGGGACAGGATCCCCTCCTTGAGTCTTATCGTCTTGAAGCTCCTAATATTGTGCACTGGTCTCCACCTACTCAACTGTGTTCCATCCTTCATCAGAATGAATTCCAATGCGTATTCAATTCAATAAATATTGTTAATTACTATTGTAGATCTGGTCTGGAATTCATGAATTACCTTTGATCACCTGTGAATTCTCCTCTGAAGTTGAGTCCTTTTGGCATTGAATGATCACTCTTCATAGACAGACAGGTAGGTACAGGTGAGCCTGCTCTTTGTATCTGTAGCCTGTGAACAAAACATAGAGTCAGGGCTTCCTGTTAATCTCATCCTCTTACTGCAGCTCTAACTCACAGCACATGGAGACAGAGCTTCCAGTTAAACTCATCCTTTTACTGCAGCTCTAACTCACAGCACATGGAGACAGAGCTTCCAGTTAAACTCATCCTCTTACTGCAGCTCTTACTCAAAGCATATTGAGACAGAGCTTCCAGTTAAACTCATTCTCTTCGCGCAGTTGTACCTCACAGCACATGGAGTAAAATCTTCCAGTTAAATCATCTTCTAACTGCTGCTCTTACTCACAGCACATGGAGACAGAGCTTCCAGTGAAATAATTTTCTTTCTGTAGCTCTGTCTCACAGCCCACCTATTAAAATGAAAGAATTCACTTACCTTCCCTGAAAGGGATAAGAAATATTAAAGAATAATCATGCATGAATACAGCTTAAGAAATTTAAAAAATGTTGATTTGAACAATTTTATGGAGTTCTAAATGTAGGTTAGTGAACCAGACCACCGAAAAAAGTCACTCCATTCATCCACGTCTTAACCAACCAGCCTATTTATACCACCTTCTGTCAACAATCCTAGTCTGTGTCATTCAATGTCCCTCCCTCCCATTTCCTTTTATTCATCTCTCACCCTATCCTTCTATTGGAGCCCCAGGGGACTTGAAGAGCCTTTATGACTCCAAGAAGGGACAGGATCCCCTCCTTGAGTCTTATCGTCTTGAAGCTCCTAATATTGTGCACTGGTCTCCACCTACTCAACTGTGTTCCATCCTTCATCAGAACGAATTCCCATGCGTATTCAATTCAATAAATATTGTTAATTACTATTGTAGATCTGGTCTGGAATTCATTAATTACCTTTGATCACCTAGAATTCTCCTCTGAAGTTGAGTCCTTTTTTGGCATTGAATGATCACTCTTCATAGACAGACAGGTAGGAGACAGGTGTTAAAGTCATCCTGCTCTTTGTATCTGTAGCCTCAGAACAAAACATCACAGGACATGGAGACAGAGCTTCCTGTTAAACTCATCCTTTTACTGCAGCTCTAACTCACAGCACATGGAGACAGAGCTTCCAGTTAAAGTCATCCTCTTACTGCAGCTCTAACTCACAGCACATGGAGACAGAGCTTCCAGTTAAACTCTTCCTCTTACTGCAGTTCTTACTCACAGCACATGGAGACAGAGCTTATGGTTTAATTCATCCTCTTACTTCAGCCCAAAGTGACAGCACATGGAGACAGAGCTTCCTGTTAAACTCATCCTCTAACTGCAGCTCTTCCTCACAGCACATGGAGACAGAGCTTCCAGTTAAATTCATCCTCTTACTGCAGCTCTAACTTACAGCACATGGAGACAGAGCTACCAGTTAAACTCATCCTCTTACTGCAGCTCTTACTCAAAGCATATTGAGACAGAGCTTCCAGTAAAACTCATTCTGGACCTCACAGCATGGAGACAGAGCTTTGTTAACCTCACAGCACATGGAGCACAAGACTTCCAGTTAAACTCATCCTCTAACTGCAGCTCTTACTCACAGCACATGGAGACAGAGCTTCCAGTGAAATAATTTTCTTTCTGTAGCTCTGTCTCACAGCCCACCTAGAAAAATGAAAGAATTAAACTTATCCTTTCCTGAATGGATCAAGCACAGACAAAGAATAAATCATGCATGAAATACAGCACATGGAGAAGAAATTTAAAAAAATTTTGATTTGAACAATTTTATGGAGTTCTAAATCCTGAAACATGTGAACCAGACCACACCTTAAGAAAAAAAAATTTGATTTCCATTCATCAAATGTCTTAACCAGACCAGCGAAAAAAAAACCATCAGCAGCCTATTTTTTCTACCTTCTGTCACAATCCATCTGTGTCATTCAATGTCCCCCTCCCATTTCCTTTTATTCATCTCTCACCCTATCCTTCTATTGGAGCCCAGGGGACTTGAAGAGCCTTTATGACTCCAAGAAGGGACAGGATCCCCTCCTTGAGTCTTATCCTCTTGAAGCTCCTAATATCATGCACTGGTCTCCACCTACTCAACTGTGTTCCATCCTCATCAGAATGAATTCCATGCATATTCAATTCAATAAATATTGTTAATTACTATTGTAGATCTGGTCTGGAATTCAGAATTACCTTTGATCACCTGTGAATTCTCCTCTGAAGTTGAGTCCTTTTGGCATTGAATGATCACTCTTCATAGACAGACAGGTAGGTACAGGTGAGCCTGCTCTTTGTATCTGTAGCCTGTGAACAAAACACAGAGACAGAGCTTCCTGTTAAACTCATCCTCTTACTGCAGCTCTAACTCACAGCACATGGAGACAGAGCTTCCAGTGGAACTCATCCTCTTACTGCAGCTCTAACTCACAGCACATGGAGACAGAGCTTCCAGTTAAACTCATCCTCTTATTGCAGCTCTAACTCACAGCACATGGAGACAGAGCTTCCAGTTAAACTCATCCTCTTATTGCAGCTCTAACTCACAGGACATGGAGACAGAGCTTCCAGTTAAACTCATCCTCTTACTGCATCTCTAACTCACAGCACATGGAGAAAGAGCTTTCAGTTAAACTCATCTAACTGCAGCTCTACCTCACAGCACATGGAGACAGAGCTTCCAGTTAAACTCATCGTCTAACTGCAGCTTGACCTCACAGCACATGGAGACAGAGCTCTCAGTTTAACTCATCCACTTACTGCAGTTCTTATGCTGCGTTCGATTTGGCTCTGAAGTTGGAGGTCAGCACTGGGAATGCTGTCATACTTCAACTGACTGCATTCCATTAAATAAGGCGTAAAACTGACTTGGGGTCAGTGGTGTTTGCTCTGGCCAGGATAGCCTTTGTTAGCTCTTCTTACCAGTCCTGGTTGTTTACAAGGCATCATGCGGTATTTTGCACATTCATACATCTTTGCAACAAGTCACCCTATGAACCTTATTCAGCAGGGTGTGTATGACTGATTTAATCAGACACAAATAAAACAGAAGGTTTAATAAACAGTACATTAGTGCATTTTTTGACTTTCTTGATACAGGGAGCAGCCATCTTAAACTCATGGCAGGTTAATTTCCTCTGACTTTCCAAGCTGGAAATCCATTTTCAGGGGATGTTCCAATTGAAATTCACGACTAGGAGCTCGGAAATCCCAATATCTCATTCCAAATGGCACACAGCATCACACACATCACATTTACATATTTGATTTATGCATGTGTACCTCTCTCTTGCAGGGCTGTGGGTTCCACCTTCAGTGGCTGGCTCCTCTGTGAGGCTCATTTTAAAACAGCGCCCCCTACGTCAGCAGACTGGAACATTCACAAATATAATTAGATCACACTAAAACACAATAAGACAGCACAGTAAACTGAACACAGACACACCCTCTTATACACAGATCCTTGATAGCTATTATTCTGGGCAAGGACTGTACTGTTCAATTCAAACCACAGCTTTTCTATGGAGTTCATGTACTGTTACAATTTGACTGAATTTAATAGTTAAATAAATGCATTGTCTCCTTGTTATTTTAACTGTAATTAGAGTCCTCAACCCATTTAAGTGAGGTTTACAGGAAATACACAGAACTTCTGTTTTAAACTGATTGTAAAACTACAGTTAAAATAACTGGCAAAAAGGTGCCAGTTTATAACAGTGAGTCTGGGGAATGTTAACACTGAAAATTGCCATTTTATGATTAAAAAAAACTGGAGCTGGATTTGCGAGAGCCCATACCTCTGCCAGCATAGCTGGATTTGAGCTTTGGCCTATATCTCAGCTGTACTTTGGCAGTGATATGCCAAAATTTAATCACTTCTTCCTCTTGGGCTACTCTAACATCTTGCAAAGTTTGGTTAAAATGTATGCTACCATTCTTGAGATATCCTGCTAACAGACAAACCAACGCTACTGAAAAGATAACCTCCTTGGCAGAGGTAATGAAAATATGTGTGCATTGCGAAGCAAGCTCAGTCCAAGTGTTATACAGCTTTCAGACTGCAGGTAGAGGTAGCTAGTCCTGCGCTAAAATGCTGTTATTGTTAGGAAGTAGTCGGGGGGACACCAGATGCAGGAACAAAAGTGTTTATTATATACACACAAAACACTAAAGGAGAAAGGTAGGCAAACAAGCCAGAAATAAAACACCATGCACATGCACTGAACAAATGGGAGAAACAAAGGTACGCTGGCCAAGGCAGAGGGAAACAGAAGTACATACTCCAAGAGTGGCTAAACTAGAAAACAAAAACTGGACCTAACAAGACTGACGGAAACACTGGGAGACTTAGGGTGTTTTCACACATAGTCCCTTTTAAAAGAACCAAACTCAGTCCTCTGGAAGTGGACCAAAAAGAGGACCAACAGAAAATGAACTCAGTTCTTTTTGTGTTCACATTGTGAGTTTATTTCAAAGAAGACTGGGTTCTCTTTCTGGTCCACTTCAGCTCTGATGGGGCCAGTCCTCTCTTTGTTCACACTGTAGTTCCTCTGGAGCTCTCAGACCCCTATTGCACTGTATTCTGGGTAGTTTTTACTTGGAACAAAATGCCTGCTGCCATAGCCAGTGCCCTATCCATACCTCCTGCCCGATCGGTTCTGCGCACGCACAAACTTTCTGCGCATGTGCGTTTTAACTCATATTTGCACACTGCCCGATGTGTTCCATGCATGCATAAAACCCTTCACCGTTTGGATTGGCGATTCAAGTGATGGATAAGCGATAGAAACAGAGGCTGCGTCTTAAGTCTTTTAAATTGCATCCTAGTTCCCCTCACTTGCGTCCTATCCTTGCATCTTAGTCCTGTAATGTGGAAAAAAAAAAGCCACTAGATGGCAGTATTGACAATTTTTTTGTTAAACCCAGTCTGGAACTAGGATTTGGGGCATGTCCTGGGCATGCCTCAGAGGGGAATGTCCCAGAGAATTGGAGAAAAGTCTGGAAGGTGGGAGGGGGCTGGAAAAGAGTATATAAGGAGAAAAATTGAGAGAGTGAAAGGTAGTTGGAGAAATTGCAAGGAGAAATTGTGGAAGGATACATTTGACCAGACCTGTCACTCTTTTTAAGACCTGTGAAGCTTTTTGTGGATTTTTGCCTGTGTTGGAGCATTTTCCTATCCCAGGACATCGCAACATAGCAGCCCATTTCAATTACCAAGGGACTGTAAATATCTCATTTTTTTATTTCAATCTTGGTCAGTAGAGTAGATTGTAGATTAGTTCAAACTGTTTGTTTAATTAAATCTGTTAAAGTTTTAAAATGTTGTCTGTCATCCCTTGCTGTCCGCTACGCCATAACAAATTGGGGCCATAACAGTCCCTCCCACCGAGGATGCATGGAGGAGAGAGGACAGATGAAACGAGGACATGTGTTTTAAGCAACATGAGATGTCCTTTCCTCAATTGAGTTATATGAAGCGACGCTAGTTCCTAATGACGGCCTCGGCTGGATCTGCTGGAATATAATCAGCGGGAATTGGCACGCATGTAAGGGAGCTTGTCAATATTCTGAACAGTGAACGCATTCATTTTTGAACGGACGCCTGTTCATTTTTGGATGCGTTCGAGGCTGCAAACCTGGTCACTGTGTTGATAATGAACACCCTTCTGTTCATTTTCTGATGCATTCATTTCCTGATGCCTGCCCAAGGCCTGATGCGTTCATCTAAAACTGAACGCCATTCAGATAAAACTTAACTCCGTTCATTATAAAATGTTTGCAATCCAAGAATTTCTGTTTGTAGTCAACTGTTCTGAGTTTTTTATTGCAGATTTTGTCAATGTATGTGACAGTTTATATGCGGTTAACGCCATCTCCCCGTTTTCCGTCATTTACTATAGATAGATTTTATAGACAGAAATTATCGGTGTTACAGCTGGAGTCTTCTCTCTCTTTTATGCATCAGTTATATAAAATATTGTCGTCACTCATTTCTTTTTTCTGAAATGTTGGCCTACATGTGACTGGCAATGTGGAACCAGAATTTGGAAAACGCGAAACGTGCATGTATGATACCCTTTGCCCGCCGTCATCTTCGTGGTCTTGCAGTTGTGTTTTTCTGTATGCCTATCTGATTTTTTCTACATCAGCTAAAGTTACATAATGTAATAAAAAATATCACCCAACGATAAAGATTTATAGCAAGATTTTAAGGGTGTCGAGAACAATAAATTTGCCATTATGACTGAAATAATCAGCTATAGGGGAGACCAGGTCTAGTTGTTACACTTTTCTTTTAACGGCTGTAGAATTGACATTATCAGGTTTTTGTTACCAATATGCACTGTACAGATAGAAAGTTTATTAGACTACATGACTGATCTGCAGCAACCCTATATTCTGCTCATGCGTGATGCTGGTGAGGAAAAAATAGACCCCGGTCACCTGTAACAAACTACCCCATATTTGGGTTAGTTTGTTACAGGAGGGGTAGTTTGCTACAGGTTGTGGGGCATTTTGTTCCACTAAGAATTTGCTTATTATGTGAGACGTGTTTCCAACTTAAGTAGGCAAGTTAAGGGGGATGCCTTACTACTATTATCCCACAAAGCTACTGTAAGGAACCTCTTGAGTCATTCCCTAATGGCATTGCCACGTTTCGTTATTCGTTTGCAGTGGCGGGTGGTGGACGGAAAACTGGGGGGGCGGAAAACATCCCTTGAAACGGATGAGATTAGTGACCCGATTTCAATCATTGTACTTGGTCAACATGCTCGTTTCCCTTATAATGAAATGTTTAGGCGAGTGAATAATTAATTCTTTAAAAATGTTTAATTCACCTGCCTAAATAGGCACGAAAAAAACCACTGTGGATTTTGTCACATCCTAAGCAAGTCGTCAAACCTGTGCGTAATGATTGTTTAATTTAAAAAGATTGAAATGCGCCCTTTTTTGCGTTCAGCTGATGCATTTGATTTCTCGTCTTAACGAAGACAATTAGCTACACCTGAGAGGGGAGAGTTACAGCGTTTTTTACCAGGGAAATTGACTGAAAACAGATCAAGACTAATAAGCAGTTTAAAGACATGTTTATCGCCCTCCTTGTTCTCTGTCCACCACCCGCCACTGTTCGTTTGTAATTTCGAGGCATCTTTCTGAAATAAAAAAAAAAAATGGTAGAAAGTCATTCAGCGAGGTAATTTGATCCCAGGTCTTCCCGGCACTGCTGACTCATTTTGTTTTATATGAAACTATCTTATCTTTTGTATATACTAGGCTGATTTCTGCGATTTGGCGCTAACAGGAATAAGATTTTCAAATTATTTGGGCGCTGGGTATTCTTTTGTGAACGACGACTGAATATGGAAGAAGGTTTATATAAAGATTGGACAGGCCTATTTTAAATTCTAAATTCCTGTAATAGCCTAACACACAATAATCCCTAAATCCTTATCTTAAACCCTTCAAATCGACAGCAGCACCTATGAAACTGCCGTATTTCTGAGCACCAACTGAAAAAGCAATACAAAAAAAAAAACCACAAACCAACCAATGACAATACTAATGAATAATAGTAATAATAATAATTTCCAATTTAATAACCTTCAGGAATGGGAAAAAAAAAAACACATTCCTTTTCAAAAAACAAAAACATATTCTGGTTATCAAAACAAAAAAATGTTAAACTTAGTCCCATGAACAAATCACACTGTAATAGGATGCACGTCATCAATAACAAAATCCTTGACTCACTGTTTATTCCATACACGTGTCGCATGAATTCAGGTCTCAGTCCGTGATCCCACTATCCCTGGACCAGTCAACACCCCATGGCATCGCAAGTGCAGAGGCTACTGAACCGGTTATCTTGAAAAAAAAAAAAAAAATAATAATAATAATTAATTGAAGTGATAACACCCTTATACGCCGACCAAATAAAAAAATAAAACAAACTGTCAATAAATACACAGTCCATATCCGACATCTGATTTTATAATACTGTCTGCATACAAGGTTTTATGCTCATCTGCTGGAGAAAGGGGAATCCGGAGAGTCACGCTGCTCCACCTAGGCGGCGGGTTTCATGCGACTTTTCAGACCCAGCTGCCCAAAAAAAAAAATGAACAACTAAACAAATTAGAACAATATATCATATGAAAAATGGTATTATCTACCCTTGCTGAGGGATAGTGACAATCAATGGAACAAAATCTTAGTATCGGTTGCAGAACCAGTCTTTGTAGTAGGCCAAAACGTTGTTTTTTTTTTTTTTTTTTAATGCCCGTTCGCAGTTTTAAAAGAAAGGATTAATATCACGGATAATTTTGCAATTTGGTTTGAGCTACTGCCTAAGTTATCCTAGTTCTTATCCCACAGAATAGTAGAATTAATCTTGGGCTGTCGCGCAGATGATGTGATACGATGCGTAAGCTATAATTTCAATGTATACGCCTCAACAACCGTGCATACAGATTTGGAAAAAAAAAAATGCTTTTTTTTATAAGAAGGAAAAAGTGGCATACTGCGTCTGTCCTTACCAACGCGATGTTGATGACGTATTCACACAGCAACATTTGAAAACTTGTGCTGACTGAACGCAGCCCGGTACCACTGAATCACAACTTACCTCCGGTCTTGTGTGTGGAATGTGTTAGAGCATCTTATCGAACTCGATTAAAATGTAAGCGTATAGCGGAAGATTGACGATCGATAAAGATATAATCTCGAAACTGGAGATTTGGTAGGATTTTTTAGTCGACGTGAAAACTGTCGTTTAATAGGCATGTACCTTACAATACAGGGGAGAGCCGGTGCGAAATTAACGTGGGACGAAAGTAATACGGCGATTTACTCACAGCCATCCGCACTTCGATGCGTCATATTAGGTCAGCACGTGCAGCTCGCGACACTCTCCAGACCCGCGAAAAATCTTGAGGTTTCGACGCTTCCTCGCGGAACGAGACCGGGAAGACCGTTTTCCACAGTGGTGAGTAAATTCAGACAAATGGTGAACTTTTTGACTTTAAGATTGTTTTTATCGCTCCATGTGTCATATTTATGATGAAGTGATAGGTCATTTAGTTTTGTAACATATCCTGAAGTTTGAAATGTCAGACTTTTTCCACTTTAGAAGCAATCCTGGTTCTAATGTCTGGAGTCACTGTCGGGGCAGAAGTAGCAACGTTAATCCCTAGCTGCTAATGCGGGCGAATTATCTTGTGTTATATTTTACCGACAGAAAATGCCAAGAGTTAGGGTCAGAACTACCCAGAGAGGAAAGGTTGACCAGCAGGTTTACGGAAGGGCCTTTCTTGATGTCCGAAGAGGCGAGAGTATAAGGAGGGCAGCAGAGGTGCATGGCGTTTGTCATGTCACCCTGTTCAGGTACTGCAAGAGGAGGGCAGAGGCAGGAGGGCAGCAGGCCAGAGCCCCAGGGTACAGGGCTCACAACAAAGTCTTCACAGAAGAACAGGAGAAGAGACTGCAGGCATATATAAAGAGAGCAGCTGATATATATTTTGGCCTGAGTCCTAAAGAGGTTGGAGTAACACTGCAGACAGAGCTACACCACTATCGCCATTTGCCTAAGATAGCAAGCACCTCAGCTCCGGATCTGCCCCGGCTCTGAGGTGCTTGCTATCTGGGAATTAACCTCTTTTTTTCATGCTGTTTTAGGTGCGAAAGTTTGCATATAAGCTGGCCAAAAATATTGGCCTCAAAACTCCATGTTCATGGGAGAAAAACCAGATGGCAGGGAAGGACTGGCTCACCTCCTTCCTCGCGAGCAAAAAAAACCCTGTCCATCTGTCGACCTCAAGCCACCAGCATGTCCCGTTCCACCAGCTTCAACAAGACCAACGTGACAGTGTTTTTTTTAAAAACCTAAAGACTGTCCTCACCCGCTATAATTTTGAAGCAAAGGACATCTGGAACATGGATGAAACAGGTAAAAATTTATATTTAGATAAATTAAAAAGCAACAGTGATTTGCAACAGCAATAATTCATTTCATTTATTATTTCAGGTACCTAGCACGTTCAAGTGCCAGACAAAATCATTGACACCAAGGGGCAGTGCCAGGTCGGTGCTGTGACCTCTGGGGAAAGAGGGACATTGGTGACTGTTGCCTTTGCTGCCAACACACAAAGCAACTTTGCTCCCCCTTACTTTATCTTCCTAAGGAAGAAGTTCCAGCACCACTTCATCCGGGATGGCCCCCTGGCTGCACTGGTTCTGCCAATGGATCGGGTGGATGCAGGAGGCCGATTTCTTGGCATTTTACAGCATTTTGCAAAGGCACACCCAGCGTGACCCCAGAGTCAAAGTTGCTGCTACTCTTAGACAATCATCCATCACACCTCTCTGTGGTAGCTGTTGATTTTTGCAAGTCACATGGCATTGTACTCCTGTCTTTTCCCCCCACTGCTCCCACCGTCTTCAGCCGCTAGACCGAAGCATTTTTGGTCCTCTGAAGCACTACATTAACAGTGCAGCAGACAATTGGATGCGAATGAACCCTGGAAGAACTTTAACCATCTACAACATCCCAAGTCTTGTGGCTAAAGCTCTGCCTCAAGCTGTGACAGCAAGCAGCATTTCAGCTGGGTTCGAGTGTACCGGTATCTGGCCCTTGAATCCAGATATTTTCAGTGAGACAGACTTTGCTCCAGCTTTTGTGACCGACCGTCCTGCACCTGCACTAGCACCAGCTCCATCCCCAATGCCAGTGCCAGCTCCATCACCAGCGCCCTCTTCATCACCAATGTCCGCTTCATCGCCAGCGCCCTCTTCATCACCAATGTCCGCTCCATCACCAGCGCCCGCTCCCATAAGACACCAGCAACCTAGCCAGAGCCCATTTGAGCTGCATCCCCATGAGTCTGCCATTCCTCTAGATGGTGAGAGTTTGTGTCTGTGTGTGTCTTTTAAATGTGCATGTTGAGCCTTGCCAAGCATTTATTATTTTTTGAAATATTATCTATCCAGGTATGCTTGTGGTTCCAGGAACATCTAGTGGCACGCCAATACAGAGGTTCAGCCCAGAAAAGGTTCGCCCATATCCAAAGGCTGGCTCAAGGAAAGAAAATAAAAGAAGAGGCAGAAAGAGGTGAGCAGAGTGTCATTTTAAACTTGTCTTGATTTTCTTGCTTGTATAAAAACAAGCTGATTCTGACTACCATCTCATTGAATGTTGCAGGTCAACAGCAATACTGACTGACACCCCAGTAAAAGCTGCCTTGGAGGAGGAGACTCAGCAGAGGGGCCAGAAGAAACAGTCCTCTTCAAAACGCCCAAAGAAGACGTTGTTAATCGGATACACTGCAACCACAGTTTCTCGGGGCAATGAGGAGGAATGTCTTGTTTGTGGGGAGACATTTTCCTCATCTTTGCCTGGAGAAGTGTGGGTGCAGTGCATCTTTTGTCTGCTGTGGTCACATGAGGCATGCACTGAGGTTGCAGCTTATTATATCTGTCGCAACTGTGATGAAAATGTTTAAAACAAATGTGTGATTGTTTTTGCTTCTGTTTTAATGTCATTTTTATGATTGAATTGAATAAATGAGTGCATTGTATATTTACAATTGCATGTTAGCAAAGACATTGTTTGATTTTTTCAAATGAAAAACGACAGTAATTCAAAAGATTCCAGTTAATTTGATTAGGTTACTTTTTGTCCCGCCGTGCGCTACTTTCATCCCGACTGGAGGGTCGAAAGTAGCAATGCGCAACTTTCATTGGACGGCAAACTATGCCGAAGTCAATATATATTGGGATGATTTAGCACCTGATATTGACAGAGCACACACAAAAGTAGTTAATCGCTCCGAACTTTTTTTTTGGTCTTTAATGTTATCTTTTAAAATGACGTTTATGTGAAAAATGTTACTTTTGTACCAGCTCTCCCCTACTTCTAAATTCTGCAGGATGGGAGACGGGGAATTTTTTTCTCGTAAGAAGGAAATATCTACGCATGTTGGTGTAAATTTTGCGAAGTGGAGAGCAGATTCATTTTGTAACATGAGAGAGGGTAGCTGCGTTAATTTTTGGATGCCGTCCGGTCAAAAATGAACGCATGCTTGTTCATTTTTGAAAGCAAAATGAACGCATGCTCATTCATTTTTGAACACTCTGCCGTTCGTTTTTTAGCTGAACAAGAATGGAGACTTGTTCATTTTTGAATGCCTGTTCAAATTTGAATGCGTTCAGAATATTGACAAGCTCCCTAAACCGTGAATTAATCGCAAAATTTAATAATCAAAGTAGGAAATACAGTTCAACTGCCGCGTGCAATATATCACTAAAAACGGCTCAGGGTAGCCTAAATTTTAACTGTGGTAGTTTTGTGATTAAAATGTTTTCATAAAATATTTAAGTTCTCCGGTTACTGACTCCGCCTAAAAATTCTTTACATTGTGCGCGACCCTATTGATAATATAGACATGGATAAATGAATAGCCTATTTTAAACTCAGGGCTTCAGGATATCTGTACCCTCATCAGAAAAAAAAATCGACCTCCCCCTATATGAAAACCATTGATTTTCGTAGCATCCACAAATCTCCGTTTCTTATCCATTGTAAGCTGTAAGGGATTTTTGCCGTTGTTTTTCAGATCACAGCGGGTAAAAATAAAATTTCCGCCGGGTGCCTAAAGAGAAGAGACCGGTATCCGTCAATGTGCTGAATGTCTGTTGAGGGACACGTATTATCACATATTCATAGTGATACAGGAGGGATTTCGTTAATATTTTGGCCCACAGGGTTTACATGAGGGTTTGGAAAAATGAATTATGTATTAATACGCAAATTCCTGTCAAGGTACCGTCAAACACTTCCATAAGATTTCACGCAATAGTTTCCATATTTTGCCATGACTTGTGCTGGAAGTGATGTACATAGACGATTTTGTGCCAAATGGCAAAACGCCTATTCAAATAAAAAATCTATATATGGAGGACCAGGAAATAAAATATGATCTTCCTAAAATGTCCTAGTGGTGCAGTGAATTTGTATACTGTTATGTTATTAAAGTAAAAATGAAGTCGCTGGCTACATGAAGGACCATGAAATAAAATATAACCATTCTAAAATATCCTGGTGTTGTAGTGAATTTGTATACTATTTTGTTATTAAAGTTAAAAAAAAGTCGCTGGCTGGCGTCAAGTAAAATGTTTACCCATGTATGGTACAAATCGAGCAGGAATTCTATGCACTTGCGCAGCACTAGTATTGCTCATGCAGAGAACCGATCGGGCAGGAGGTAGTCTACGGCAAGCGAAGAACAATACAGTACAAAAAGGCAAAGTGAACCCAGCGCGCTTTGTGTTCACAATACCAAGCTCAAGCGAACCGTACTGACTTTTTAGTGAATCGTACTGAGACCATCTCCTGTGGTGGTCTCAGTACGGTTCGTTTTAATTGGGTCTGAGTGCGGTTGTTGCGTTCACATATGCACAAAAACTGCTGAGTCATCGATCTGAGTTCATTTTGAGGGCTGAAAAGGACCAAGCGTGAAAACACCCTTAGACAAAAGGGAGACAAGACGTGGGTGCAGCAAAACACAAGGCTCGGGATCGCACAAAGGAAATACTCGGGAAGGCACAGGAGCTGAGATTTCACAATGTAGCGCATGACCAACAAAGTTCTGTCTGAAGATCACTGCCCTCCTGCCCACAGATATACACACGGGAGAAGGCGAGGACTCTGAAGGCAATCTCAGAAGGAAGCAGAAACACATGGGATTAATAAACAAATTCACGTGAACCGGGTTAACAATAATGACTCGAGACCAGACGCTGAGACAATCAATCAAGTTAGATGGTTTAGATTAAGGTAATCTAAACGTGACAAGCAGTGGTGTAGCCAGCGGGGGTGCTAAGACACGTCCCTTTTTGACTGCAATTATTAGTTCTCAATCATTTTCCTTTATTGACGCGTTTTCCAATTATCTTAATTGGCAACCGAAGACACGGTTTCTCTCCATATGCGATCTAACAGCGATGAAATCATGGGCTAAATTCAGTACAGTTGCGGAACGAGAACAGAGAATTGGGTTGCTCAAAACTTCCGTTTAAAACAATTATTAGTCCTGACCTGTTCTCGCAAATACGCGTCCAGATGAATGATTGCCGTCTTACCTAATCGGGGAGAACAAGCAGCACCTGTTAACTGTGGAGTGCTCTCGCAGTGAACCTTCTGTTAATTATGAAAATGACTGAGAACAGGTCAGGACTAATAATTGTTTTAAACGGAAGTTTTGTGCAACCCAACTCTCTGTTCTTGTTCTTGACGTAGATCAACGTCAATGGCGCCCAATGAGTTAATGGAGTTACAGTGCCTCTGATTTACATAAAAGCAGACGCCTCCTCCGCGGCTTTTCCCCGTCACGTCCCAGGAGCGGTCCAGTCTGATGGGACAGCTGAATCCGGTGAGCGCCAACTCGCTGTCCAGATCGCTTCCGTTCAGCCACGTCTTGGTAATCCCCAGCAGACAGCATTCCTTAATTTCACATCTGCATTTTGCCATGCTCTCCAACTCATCAATGTTGCGCCTCAAAGACTGAGCATTAGATAAAAAGACTGAGGGTAGGGGGGGCATCCAGCGTCGGTCGTCAAAGCAGAGCTTCCTCACTCTGTGCTTAATGCCTTGTCTCCTACCCCTTTTCCTCCGTGGAGGCTGCCGTGGAGGAATCTGGTCCCGATGACAAGGGACAAAGATCTCCGCCAGTATGTTAGTCGGGATCTCACCTTGGACTGAAGATAACTCTGTTGATAACTATACGGTCACGATGCTGATGAACAGGTTTCTCTGCCTCGCAGACGCTACAGACAAGCGTTAAGATAAAAACAAGTGCAAAAAGTTGCATACACGAGCCAAAATTCCACATCTTCGTCCCTCGGCACTTTAACGCGCAAACACACGACATTGAATGACAACTCTACAACATATAAAACGCTTAAAAAGACTGTAGTGGTCACACGTCGTGGAGCTGGATAATGAGGAACTGGACAATGAGTATGTAACAAACAACGTTCCCCCCTGGGTATTTAAGCAAACTGAGAAAGTGCTTCGGGAAGAGTCTTTCCTGATTTCTTAGTGAGTCGGGTGACGCTCTCCATTCTTTATTGTACTGCTGCAATATTCAATAAAGTCTTAAAAGATATCAATTTATCCACTATGTTTCCATACTCTGTGAAAGTGTCCTAATTTTTCCTCAACACCACGTAGGGTGTAGGGAATAGGGAACAAATTATCAACCTCAGACACAGTTATCATCCTCGCAGCTCAACACAACTTCCAGAAAATACATTTGTTTATTTGATATTTCCTCACTCCTGGACCCTTGTTTGAAGTGGAGGTTTTTCCAGATCTACATCTTGCGGGCCGTCCCAAAGCTCTTATTTCTGCTGTTAGGAGTGTGGACGGAGCTCTGAGGAGCCAGGAGTGAAGAAACTCGAGAGCAGCCTTCCGAAAAGAGTTTCAGCTGAAAGCCATGATGCTAAGGCTGTGGCAATAGGATTTCAAGATGGCTGCCATGGCGGCCATATTGTTCGACCGATCACAGTCAAAATCGATAGGGTCCATCCCTGATGTAATAGCAACCCATCTACAAAATTTCAGAGATATCCATTTATTACTTTTTGAGTTATCTTGTTCACAAATAAACAGACAAACAAACAAAGGGCACCGACCACATAACCTCCTGCCACATTCGTTTGGCGGAGGAAATTATGCCTAAATATCAATGAAATGTAATATGATTAATAAAGAAATGCAATGAAATAATCAAATTTTCATTTAAAAAATCACTAAGATGTGTTGAAAATAATTAAGAATAACAATAAAGAGTGGCATATCAATAATGTATTTATTTAAATACTTTTTGGCAGCTTTTTATTCTGTATTTCTGAGGCTTCTTTTCTTTGTTTTTAATTGTCTTTTTCTTTTTTCAATTTTCTGTAAATGTAATTGGAGGATTGCTCACTATAGGTGCCTTGTCACCTATGCGATCTCATCCTGACTGCTGTCAAAGTTTAATAAATAAATAAATGTGGCCTAAGTAAGAAAAAACTGCCAGAGCAAGAATCCTGGCAGTAGATGATGGAAGCCTTAATGTAGCCTATTTTCCTGTGTAATTGTACTAATTTAAAAGGCTGAAAACTGGTTTAGTTAACGATGAACCAATGTTGAATTGAGGTTCTAATTTCAACAGTGTTTCATCATTAAATCAGCATGCAAAAATGGTGCTGAATAAATATATTTTCTGATGTCAATTCAATGAAGTTAATATAGGCACTTTAACACTGAATCAAGACTGGTTCAATGACTGAACCGCAATGATTCTACACTGAACAAAAATATAAACGCCCCATTGTCATGGTTTGGTCTCGCCGGATACAACCTGCAATCCGATGGGCACTGGGACCATGTACCCAAAAGGAGAGAAAGGGACCCACTCGCACAGGCTGATATAAAAATAGGAAAGATTTAATAAACATACTTTAAAAACCAAAAACAACAGGGGAGCAGCAGCACCACACGGCAGGGATAAAACCAGAATGCAGCTGCAACTGCCTACTGGCAGTCACCTCTACCTCAACGAGCCACACCTGTTGCCCGTTGAAGTGGAGGCGAAGACAGCAGGAGGGGGAGGGACTGCAAGGCAAAACCATTACACCTGAGTTTTTATTAACAAAAAACTGGAACCGGGATTCGTCTGTGAATAGCACTCTTCTCCAGCGTGCCAAGGGCCATCGAACGTGTGCGTTTGCCCATGCGAGTCGGTTCCGATGCCGAACAGCGGTGAGATCCAGACCATGGTGAGGATGCCGAGCGTGCAAGTTGGCTTCTCGCAGGCGGTTACGGACTGTCTGTGGAGTGATGCGTCTGTTGTGCAGACCAACAGTCTCATCCGCTGTGCGCGTCACTGATCTGAGCCGATCCCGCAGGTGGACGAGCCAGATGTAGCAATCTTGTGCTGGTGTGGTCACACGTGGCTGACATGGATGAGGTCGATTTGCAGTACTGCCCGTCTGTTGGAAACGAACTTTCAAACGGCCTATCGTCCGATAGTTAACATTCAGCTGCACAGCGACCGCTCTGGTGGACATCCCTGCATCCAGCATGCCAATGGCACGTTCCCGCATGACCTGAGACATCTGAGGCATGATGACTTTTGATAAACTTTGACATTTTGGGGTGGCCTTTTATTGTCCCCAGTATAAGGAGTGTCTGGGTACTGCTCATTCTGTCTGATCACCGTCCGGAAATGCCACACCCATGTACTGAGTGAAATCACTGCATCACTGAGCAAATGCTCACTGACAGAGAGATAGATTAAAAAATGGTACACAAATCAAGAGAAATATCCCTATTGTACAAGTAAAAGTCAGCATATGCTCACTTAGAGTTGTTAACTCCATGTGGCATCAATATTTGACATGGGGCGTTTATATTTTTGTTCAGTGTAGTTTAAGTCAGAGGGCAGAAAACAATATTATGACTTTTCCATATACAACATTGCTCTGGTCTGGTTTTTTGTATTTTTCATGTATTCTTGAAATTTGGAAACTCCCCAGCTTTCAATAATCAGCAACCACAGTATAAAAATGCAGCTTGACATAAATTTTGATTGGCCTCGGAGTCAAGTATGTACACAATGACTGGTTCACCAACAGCAAAGTTATTTACACCCTCCCTGACCTGGAGTTAATGACTAATGTGCAGGCAGTTCTACCAGCCCAGAGAATTCACAGTAGTGATCATTACTGCTGTTTACATTCCTGATGCTAATGTTAGCTTAGCTGCATGACACCATAAACAGACAGCAGCTGGTTCATCCTGAGGGAGCATTTATCATTGCTGGGGACTGTGCTTCCCAAATTTGTACTATTGAATCGGTGAAATAAATAAGGGCTCAACTCCATGTTGAAAATGTGTGGATTTGGGCCCTTACTGAATTCACAAATTAAATTTGTGCAGTGTCCCACGAGAGGGAAGAAACTAACTTAACTTAAAACTTAAAGCAAGAATACAAGGCAATACCGGCCTACTACAAGATCAGGTGTACCATTTAAGGGTCAGTTTAGTAAAATTTACAGAACGCTTGTGGGATATTTTCAAGTTTGTTATTAACAAGATATACATATCTGCATTATATTTGTAAAATTTTGTGGCACAACAGTACACGGTTTTCATTTTAGAAACCTTTTTTATTCAGTATGTCGGTGCTGTCTACGGACGCTACATTTTGTTCATGTCAACACGAATAGCATCAAATTCCTTGCTCATATTCAAACTGAATGTACCTTTTCTGTTTTAAAACTATGTAACATACATACCTGAACTTGGAATGACCATTCATCAATAACCATCTGTTGTAAAATATTCGGATTAACATTAATATAACGGTATGTATTGTAAATTTCAAAATTTCAATGTGTCCCTTCACTACACTCTTGATACTAAACTACATTTCATCAAGTAGCTCCTATTGGTATTCATGTCTGTAGAGTACTATTATTAGTAAAGCAGACCAATATTAATTTACTCAGGTCAACACCAATGTGAATATTTTTATGTATAAAGTCTGCCTGGGTCTTTCTTGTCTACGGACACTACATTTATTTGAAAAATTGTAAATCCATAACTTGTTCACTTAAGTATTCTACTTTACATCAAACAATCTGAAGACTTGACTATCTAGATCATTCTTAAGTAGAACTAACTCATTGTTTCCTTACGTGTACTTATTTCAATAATAATTCAGCTAAAAACAACATATATCTGTCATGGTTTGTGTGTGTGCTTTTTTCTTTCTTGGTGGTTCTCGTCCCTGACGACATTGAATTCTTTCTCCATCGGATTTTTTCACCCAGCTGGCTGATTATATCTGGGCAGCGCTTCCCCGGAGTCTATATCAGCCAGAGGTCCGCCACGCCTCCTTTGTTGGAGTGTCTGCTTTGTAGTTACTCGTTTCGGCTTAAGAGACCTGTAGTCAGGGTTAGTTTGACTATTCTCTTTTATTTCTGGGAAGCTCTGCTTCTTTAGGTATTTTCTCGCACTATTGTTTGGTGCCTTGTTTTTTTTCTCGTTTGTTGAGATTTCTTTTTCTCTCTGTAGGCTCGCCTTGTTTCTGGCACTTAGTCTTTCGTGTATTCAGAAACGCGAGCTTTTTTCCCTTCCATTCTCTCTATCACGTTCAGCTGTACCGGCTCCGTGCTTGGTGCACCTTCGCCTGCCGCTGCATCTGAACTCCACACTTACCAGCCTTTACAGAACACTCCAGCCAAACATGGAGTCGTCAGCCGCGGCTGCGTTTGAGAAAGTGGTAGCTAACCAACAAGCTATTCTATCTGGTTATGGCAAGGGTCTCTCGTCCCTGAATGCTCAACAGACAGAGTTTGCGGAGAGACTACGCTTACAAGAAAGTAGCACGCAAAGAATGGAGGCTGCTTTACTCTCTCTCACGGAGATTGTCAGAGCCCTGTCGGCTCAGATTACACAAAATGTTGCACAAGCACAATCTTTGAGCTCCTACCGAGAACCTAAACTGCAAATGCCTTCAAGGTATGGGGGTGAAGCAGGTAAATGTAAGGACTTTATTGCGCAGTGCGAAATTTACTTTAAAGCTCAACCTTCACGGTTCGCTAATGAGGAGTCTCGAGTTTCATTTATTTTATCCCTGTTGACTGATACTGCACTGATTTGGGTAAGCCCACTAATCCGATCTAATTCACCGGTCGTGAATACTGTGGAAGCCCTTGTTAGAGCTATGGAATCAGTGTTTGATCAGCATGTTCGTGGTCAAGACGTGGAAACGCGTTTAATGCATCTTAAGCAAGGTTCTGAGAGTGTCGCTAACTTTTCTATCACATTTCGTGCGTTAGCTACTGAAACTGGCTGGGCGGAAGCGCCCCTAATGACAGTTTTTATTCATGCTCTGGCCGAGGATGTTAAAGACGCTTTGGCCGCATTGGAGCCTTGTGTTTCCCTAGATTTGTTGGTTCATACGGCTGTGTGAATTGATAATCGCCTTTGTGAACGTAAGAAGGAGAAACATTATGCATTGGGTACTGTTGACAGCAAGGTTAGTACCCCCCGTAGTGTTCACACAGTCCTAACTCCGTCCACGGAGACTTCCACTCCTGATGAATCTATGCAGGTGGATGGCTTATTTAATAGCGGGGCTCGTAAGCCCGGTCGCAGACGTATAATCTGCCATAATTGTGGAAAGCCGGGTTATATCCGTCCACGTTGTCCTGAGCTTCAGGGAAACAGGAAGTCCCCCAAGTGGTATGGGGAGCACTAGAGGGTCAGAATCAATTTCCTCACCGAACTTTAATTCCTGTAGAATTGACTAAGGGGACACAGGGAATTTTTATTAATGCTTTTTTGGACTCTGGGGCAGTAGACTGTATTATGGATAGGGAATGGGCTAAGAGACACTTCATTCCTGTTCGCCCTCTTTTGCTGTCACACTCTGTTAAAACTTTGGATGGTCGCCCGTTGGGTGATGGAGTTATATCTGAAATCTCTGAACCATTGTCTATGTTCAATTCCCTTGGTGGACACTCTGAGGAGGTCTGGTTTTTTTTTGGTCAGTTCCCCCGTGTTCCCAGTTGTGTTAGGACATTCTTGGCTACGAAAACACAAGCCTCATATCCTTAGGGGAATAAGGGTAACCTAGTTGCCCAGTGGGGTTCAGATTGTAGATCCCACTGTATGGATAGCTCTATGTGTTGGCCTGTACGTCAATCCATGAGAGAGAGTGATGCCTGGAGCGATTCAGGGGAGACAATCTCACGCTACCCCCCTAGCCTTGAGAAGGGGGCCAAGGAGGGGTTGGAGTAGGACCCTCAATTTGACTGGCGGCAGCCAGAAGAGGATTGTTATTCTGAATGTGGCTCCAATCCAGAGACTCATAGATTTGGCTGAGTCCGAACAGGGTGAGAATTTAGGGGCTGCATTGAATTTTTGTCTGCCTCATAACGTACCTAATGCTTATGCTGATCTCGCAGAGGTTTTTAGTAAACAACGAGCCTCAACTTTACCTCCTCATCGCCCTTATGATTGCGAGATCAAATCTCCACCCTGGCACCACTCCCCCTAGGGGTTCATTGTACTCACTGTCAGGTCCTGAGCGGAAGGCTATGCGGGAATATATTCAGGAAGCACTGGCTAATGGTTTTATTCGACCATCTACGTCCCCTGCCGGGGCGGGGTTCTTTTTTGTGAACAAAAAGGATGGTGGTCTGAGACCTTGTATTGATTACAGGGGCCTGAATAATATAACCATTAAAAACCGATACCCACTTCCTTTGATGAATTCCGCATTTGAATGCTTGCAGGAGGCGTTGTTTTTTACCAAGTTGGACCTGCGGAATGCGATAACTTGGTTCAGATAATCAGAGAGGGGACGAGTGGAAGGCGGCGTTTATCGCATGATGGGCATTACGAATATTTGGTTATGCCTTTGGATTGGTTAACGCCCCCTCTGTATTCCAGGCACTCGTTAACGACATCCTCTGAGAGATGTTGGAGAGATTCGTCTTTGTTTACCTTGACGACATCGTAATTTTTTCTTCAACTCTCTCTGAGCACATACAACACGTCAGACAGGTGCTGGAGGCCCTTCTCAACGCCAGGCTCTTTGTCAAGGCTGAAAAATGTGTTTTTCATGCCAAGACGGTCTCATTTCTTGGTTTCATTGTCTCTAAAGGGTCGGTTCGCATGGATCCTGACAAGGTGGCAGCCATCAGGAATTGGCCTGCCCCCCAAAATGTCAAAGAGGTCCAACGTTTTCTGGGGTTTGCCAATTTTTACAGAAGGTTCATCCGCAATTTTAGCATGGTAGCTGCTCCCATCGCCCTCACTAAAAGAAAGACCTCCCCTTCTTTCGCCTGGTCGCCAGCAGCCGAGGCTGCCTTTCAAGAGCTAAAGAGACGGTTTAGCTCAGAACCTATTTTTGTTTTGCCCGACCCCTCCCTCCCATTTGTGGTGGAGGTTGATGCCTCGGAGGTTGGGGTGGTTGCCATCTTGTCCTAGCGCCCTCTTTGGGACAATAAGTTGCACCCATGCGCCTACTTTTCCAGGTCGTTGTCGGCGGCTGAGCGAAATTACAGCATCGGTGACCGGGAGTTGTTAGCTGTGAAACTGGCGTTAGAGTAGTGGTGCCATTAGCTGGAAGGAGCTGCACAACCGTTTGTAGTCTGGACTGATCATAAAAATCTCCAGTATATTCAGCAGACCAAGCGACGTAATTCCCGGCAGGTGCGGTGGTCATTGTTTTTTAACTGTTTTAACTTCACGAGAACTTACCGCCCTGGCTCTAAAAATATTAAGCCGGATGCCTTATCGCGGATTTATGATCGTTCCGGCCGTGATCCTATGCCGGAGCTGGTCATTCCGGCTGACCAGATTGTGGCGCCCGTCCAGTGGGACGTGGAATCCGTGGTTCAGGAGACCTTGAGGACTGATCTCGGTCCTGGTGGGGAACCATCCAGATGTTTATTTGTTCCCATGGCGGTTCGTCCTCAGGTTCTCCAGTGGGGACACTCTTCCCGTCTGGCAGGTCACCCTGGGGTCCATCGAACCAAGCGGTTCTTGGCCCGACGATTTTGGTGGCCCAGTATGATGGAGGACATTCGGGAGTTTGTGGCAGCATGCAGCATTTGTGCCAGGAACAAGGTTTCCCATCTTCCTCCTTCTGGTCTGTTGCGCCCGTTGCCTGTACCCAAACGCCCTTGGAGCCATATTGCGCTCGATTTTATCACGGGCCTGCCCATTTCTGATGGCAATACTGTCATCTTGGTCGTGGTCGACCATTTCTCCAAGGCCGCTCATTTTGTCGCACTGCCCAAACTGCCTTTGGCGCGGGAGACAGCCTTCGTAGTGGTTAACCACGTGTTCCGGCTGCATGGTCTCCCCCTGGATGTGGTTTCTGACCAAGGTCCTCAATTTGCGGCTAAATTCTGGCGAGCTTTTCGTGAGCAGTTGGGGGCCACTGTGAACCTGTCGTCAGGTTTCCATCCTGACACCAACGGGCAGACTGAGCGTACCAATCAGTCCTTAGAGAATACTCTTCGGTGCTTAACGGCCGATAATCCTGCTTCCTGGAGTCGCTTTTTGGCATGGGCTGAGTATTCCCATAACTCATTGTGTAACTCCTCTGCGGGTCTTTCTCCTTTAGAGGCCCAGTTGGGTTATCAGCCTCCACTGTTTCCTGAGTCTGAGAAGGATTCAGAAGTTCCCTCTGTTGAACATTTCATTCGACGCTGTCGGTCTGTTTGAACTAAGGTCCGTTCCTCCTTGTTGCGGGCTGGGCGGAGACAGAAATCTGCGGCTGACAGGAGGCGCCGTCTGGCCCCATCTTATCGAGTGGGGCCAAAGAGTTTGGCTTTTTTACTCGGGATCTGCCCTTGAGAGTGGAATCTCGGAAGTTGGCCCTTCGCTTTATTGGCCCGTTTAAGATATTGCGGAGGATTAACCCTGTCACTGTGCGGCTTAAGCTCCCTAGATCCTTGCGGATCCATCCCTCCTTTCACGTGTCCAGGCTCAAACCTGTTAGCACCAGCGTCCTGGCACCTGCCGACAAATCCCCGCCGCTGCCGCGGATGATTGAGGGGGGCCCGGCATACACTGTACGTCGTATTGTTGCCGAGAGTCGTGTGGGTCGTGGATTCCAATTTTTGGTGGACTGGGAGGGATACGGTCCTGAGAAGCGTTATTGGGTCCCAGCTCGGGATATCCTGGACCCTGCTCTTATTTCTGAGTTCCGTGCACGGGGTTCTCTAGGAACGTCGGGGGCCGTTCCTTAGAGGGGGGGTCCCGCCATGGTTTGTGTGTGTTTTTTTTTTCTTTCTTGGTGGTTCGTCCCTGACGACATCAATTCTTTTCTCCATCGGATTTTTTCACCCAGCTGGCTGATTATATCTGGGCGGCACTTCCCCGGAGTCTATATAAGCCGGAGGTCCGCCACGCCTCCTTTGCTGGAGTGTCTGCTTTGTAGTCACTTGCTTCGGCTTAAGAGATCTGTAGTCAGGGTTAGTTTGACTATTCTTTTAGTTCTGGGAAGCTCTGCTTCTTAAGGTATTTTCTCGCACTATTGTTTGGTGCCTTGTTTTTTTTCTCGTTTGTTGAGATTTCTTTTTCTCTCTGTAGGCTCACCTTGTTTCTGGCACTTAGTCTTTCGTGTATTCAGAAACGCGAGCTTTTTTCCCTTCCGTTCTCTCTATCACGTTCAGCTGTGCCGGCTCCGTGCTTGGTGCACCTTCGCCTGCCGCTGCATCTGAACTCCACATTTATCAGCCTTTACAATATCTTACAACATCACTTTTCTGAACATGAAAACAAAATTAGCATTTATGTATATTCACATGTTTATTCTGATTCCATGAACTCAACTGAACTCATTTAGAACAATTTATCTATGTTGACACAAGGAATGGCAAAACTACATGTATATGAACACAGAGATATGTGTCTACGGGCACTACAAGGAAAGTACAAAAAAGTAAAGTAAATAAGTACATTAAATAAGGTAACACCTAAATAGCCAGATTTGGCTTCTGCGCAAAGGGGTTAATTGTTTATATCATTTCTGTATGGAAACTACAGAAAAGAAAAAAAGTACTGATATCTGGCTGTTCGAAGATTGTCTCCTAGATTGTCTACGGACACTACATGTCTACGGACACTACAGGTTTGTATTACATTCAAGCTTCCTTTCCAAAAGTTTGAATATGCTGGTACCATTGTTTCATTTTTTTATCAAGGCATGTCCCAGCAATAAACTCAACCAGAATTATCTGTGGAATATCCAGCCATTATTTGAAAGCGTCTACAGACACTACATTTTTTTCTGAAAAGTAATAAACTGACATCTTCAGCCTAAATTTACTTTTACTTTATAATTTAGCAAACTTTTAGGTGTTGATATTTAAAAATACTTAAGTGTCTTAGCAAACGTTTTAAAGTATGTTGTACATTATCTGTATAATTATGAATCTGGGACACAGATTAAATTATTATTGAACAAATTCATTGAAAAATAACAATCAGCGATCTTCACAAGCATGGAAGTCGGAATTTTTTCTGAAAAAGCAATGACCACCAGTCTTTCTGAAATGAGAACTACACCAATTATCTCAACATGTAAATAGATGTATTTGCATATTATTAGGATTCTAGCTATAAAAAATAGTGCTATAAATAATATGTTCTTTTCAGTTATCAGCACATAACACAAAAAATGAGCTACTTTTAGGTTACAGAAAGTGTTGTAACTTTTATTTCGTTTGAGATTTCTTCATTCTGTTTTCTATGTTTTGTATATTTTTATGCAGTACATTTAACAGACTTACTTCAACAGCTGTACATGAACCAGAAGCTAAATATATTACAAATAACATTGTTATTTGAACCTTGTTACACCTGATCTTGAAATAGGCGACCCCCTCCTCATCTGGGCATGTCAGACCATCTCTCACTGCTCCTTATCCCAGCATACGCCCTCCTCAGGAGAAGAACTAAGCTATAGCTATGAAAACTATAAAAAGCTGGCCTGACGGAGCACTCTCTCAGCTGCAGGCCTGTTTTGTGGACACAGAGTGGAATGTATTTGAACATGTGGAGCTCCAGGAGCGCACAGAAACTGTGCTATTTTACATGAAGAACTGCAGTGACAATGTCACGGTGGATAAATGCATCAGGATCTACCCAACCAGAAACCCTGGATAACCACGGAGGTTCAGTCACTCCTGAGAGCCTGCAACTCTGCCCTCAGATCAGGTGACAGGGACCAGTACAGCGCAGCAAGAGCAAACCTGAGGAGAAGCATTAAAGCTGCAAGGAAGGATTACAAAAGGAAGGTGGAGAACCATCTCACTCAAAACAACTCACGACAGGAGTGGCAGGGCTTACAGCACATCTCGAACCACTAAAGCATCGCTCCTGTGGCAGTCAGTACTGATGTCTCTCTGGCAGAGGAACTCAACATTTTCTTTGCACACTTTGAGGAAAAGAGGTCCCAATCCGCTGATCTGAATCCACAGACCTCCAACCTCCAGCCACTTACACTATCTGAACACTAAGTAAGAGGCGAGCTGAAGGCTGTAAACCTGAAGAAAGCTGCAGGACTGGATGGTGTACTCAGGAAAGCACTTAAAGCCTGTGCTCATCGGCTAGCAGGGGTCCTTACTAGGATATTCAACCTCTCCCTGGCGCTAGCCACTATCCCACCATGTCTGCACTCAGCCACCATAATTCCTGTCCCCAAGAAATCAGCCACAAACTGCCCTAATGACTACAGACCAATTACACTTATGTCTGTCGACATGAAGTGTTTTGAGAGACTGATCCTTCACCGCATTAGGACCTGCCTCCCTCAATACTTCCACCCACACCAGTTTACTTACAGAGCAAACAGATCGACTGAAGATGCCATCACTACTGCTCTCCATGCGTTTTGTGCAGCCTGCCCGCTGACTTTAGCGCAGAGCATTTGATGAGATTTTAGGTCAAATCTTAGGAGAACTGTTTTATTAGATGTGAATTTGTCATGTTCCATGCCTATTTATATTGAAGGAAGACAGAAAATTATTAAACTGCTCAAAATATCCACTCTTCTCTTCTTCTACTTGTTGTTTTTGCACTACTGTCATTGCACTTTTAAATATAAAATACAAGCATTTGTAGCATTGCTTTTTTGCCAGAGGGGCGAATTAATACCTCTGCCAAGGAGGTTATGTTTTTGCTTCCGTTTGTTGGTTGTTGAAATCGACAACCATGTCACTTCGTTCCGTTAGTCAGTCAGTCTGTCTGTCTCTGTTTTTTAGCAGGATATCTCAAAAACGGCAGCATAGATTTCAACCAAACTTAGCAGGATGTGACAGTAGCACAAGAGGAACGGGTGATTAAATTTAGGCATATCTAGGCCAAAGTACAGCTGAGATATAGGCCAAAGTACAAATCCAGCTATGCTGGTGGAGATTTGAAGTCTTTCCAGTGGGTCGGATTTCCAATCGGCGTGCTTTTGGGTTTTGCTGCCACCTGGCGGTAGAATGCAACAATACCCTATATCAGCCAACGAAAATAATTAATGCACAGAGTTGCCTTGGAGTGGCGGAGGTATGCGCTCTACCGAGTGCCCTTAAGCAATATTATATTACCAGTTGTCTTAGGCAACACATTTAAAGTTCTGAGGCAAAGGTCAAAGTGTTATGATTCTGCTCTGTCTGTTCTGATTCTGCCATGTTTATTATGTTTCTGCCATGTTTGTTATTATTCTGCCACTCCCTGTTATGTTTATGATTATGTCTGTTAGGTTTTGCCATGTTCTGTTCAGTTTTTGTGCTTTGCCGTGTTTTCGTTTTTGCCATTCCCATCCACTGTTCTGTTGTAGTCCGGTCCATGTTTTGTTATGCCCCTCATTGCACTTTGTCTCCCCTGTCTGGTCTCTTGTTAAGTTACAGCTTCTCCCCAGTCCTGCGTGTCACAGGTTTAGGTGATTTCATGGTTTCTGGGTTTCAAACATTCCTTCCAATCTCGTTTGCTTCCTTCGCCTCTCTTTTCTATATTACTAACCAATACTAACAGTTTGTTGTTTTATTAAGTTACTAACCCAGACTAACATTGTATATAATACTAACTTACTAACGAGCACTAGGGATTGTATAGCTGCACTTACTAATTGATTAACAAGCTCTCCTTTTCGCCCTGTTCTAGTCTCCGCCTCTTGCCTTCACTTAGTCTTTGCTGCAATTCAGCGGATCCTCCGCACCTGCTCCACTCTGTCCTGCCTCTCATTATCTGTGCACATTGGAACTCCCTAACCGGAGCTGTATGTCTTGTCATAGGCTGTCTCGTGTTCCCTGTCCGCGTTTTGGCTTTTGCCAATTTCATGTGGTTAGGTTCTCCTTGTGTTTCCTCCCCGTAATTAGTCTGATCCTCATCACCTGATCCTAATCATAGCATGTGACTTCCCTTGAGTGTATTTAAGCTGTCTTCTCACTGCAGTTCCCCGTCAGAACGTTTCTCTTGTTTACCTGTGCTGCTATCGTTTTTGCCTTGTACTCATAGTGTTTCTCTTCTGACAGGACCGTCCGACCTTCGATTTTTGGCTCTGCTTTTTGGTACTTTTGTTTGCATCGGTTTACGAACCCTTTTTTCCCGACTACGAGTTTTGTGTTTGCTGCCCTGTTAACGGTTTGGATTACGCCCACTGGATTTTGGCTTTTGCTTCTCTGACAAACCTGTGCCTGTGTATCGAACCTGTTTTTGCCCGACCACGAGTACTGTTATTGCTGCCCTGGTTTTCGACTCTGATTCTGCCCTACTGGATTGTGATTTTTGTATTGTGGACTCTGTACCGTTGCTTTCTGCCCTGTGGGGGTTTACCCCCCCAACTAAAATAAAATCACTTTTGCTGCAACTTCCTGGTCTCGCATTTGGTTCCAGAACGGTACCTCACACAAAGTACTAAGTAACTGTTGACCACGTTACGAAATTGACCCTAGTCTCGAGTCAGACACCAGGCGATTTTGACAACGGTCCCGCTAGGCAGGAGTCATTTGTCTGTCTGTTAGCAGGATACCTAAAAAAAAAAAAAAAAAAGCATACATTTTAACCAAACCTTGCAGGATGTTAGAGCAGCACAAGAGGAAGAAGTGATTCAATTTTGGCATATCACGGCCAAAGTACACCTGAGATATAGGCCAAAGCTCAAATCCAGCTATGCTGGCAGAGGTATGGGCTCTCGTGAGTCCAGCTCTAGTTTTGTCAGAAGTTTCTTAAAATTAAAAAGTGTTATAAAAATGTGAATGCAGTGTACTTATTTAGTTGGGGGGGGGGGGTTACAAATGCTCCCATTTTTGGGTCTCTCAAGGTTGGCAAGTATGGCGGTGCTCCATGAACAACCTGGTGCTCAACACATTTAACACTGAGGAGATGGTGGTGGGCTTTAGGAGGCACAGAGAAGATCCTGCCCTGCTCTACTTAAATGGTGACTGTGTGGAGAGGGTGTCCTCCATCAGGGACACACATCACACACGACTTCACCTGGACTTCCAACACAGCAGCGGCAGTCAAAAAGGCCCAGCAGCGACTGCACTTCCTCAGGGTGCTGTGCAGAAATGACCTGGAGGCGAAGCTTTTTACTGGTCCACCATAGAGAGTGTGTTAGTGCACTGCATTACTGTGTGGTGTGCAGGCTGTTCAGCCACTGACAGTAAAGTTCTGCTAGGGGTGATCAAAACAGCCCAAAATATTATGGGCTGCTCCCTGCCCTCCCTGCATGACATCACCAGCTCCCAGTGTCTCAGCAGGGCGAGGAAAATCTCCTCAGACCCCTCTCACCATGGACAGTGTCCCTCTGGCAGGAGGTACAGGAGTATCAAAACCAGGACCGATAGATTTAAACGCAGTTTTTATCCCTGAGCCATTAGACTGCTGAACTCCTGAATATAGCCCACAACAACCCTGGGAATTATGTGCAATAGCCTTAGTGGAATTTTATGTGCCTATGTTGGATTTTTGGAGGATTTTCTGTGTTTTTGTTGTTTTAAACTCGTTCCTCATAATTATTCCCTATTGTTTTCACTATGCACTGGACAGAGGAGGCTCTTTCAAATTTTGTTGTACACTGGTTGTACAATGACTATATGTGACAGTCCACAGGAAAAGGGTGTATAAGGGATTTTTTACATTTTAGAGAAAAAAGTAAAACGTTTTTCTATGTTTAGTACATGGTTAGAGATCATCAGATGCACTTAACTCAACTTGGCCAAAATATCCCTTATACACCCTTTTACTGGGGACTGTCACATATTAATTCTCAGTTTGTTTAGCTTTTGTGACATATCTCCTCCCAAACCGCTCAGCAGATCCCAGCACCCTGGATCTGCGTTCCAGACGAACCTGCCTCTGTCTTCTGCCATGTGGGATTGAACCAACTCGCCCCATTACTGAAATTTGGGCCATTTTATCTGTTTTTGCCTTTCATTACCATGATGATGAGGGACGTCACTATTTGTTAGGATTATTGGTCACAATCAACCCCCTGCGGAGCACCAGTATGGCTAGTAAAGGGTGTTATATTCTATTCTATTCTAGAAGTTATTGTTTACAATGGTAAGCGTTGTTATGGGTGGTGCGTACGTCACATCCAGTTTATGGAAAATGCGACTCCAGCACCTGGCTGGAGGGTGGCGCGTGGTAAGTTTAATTAGTAAATATTCCTAATTAGAATGGGTCCGCAGATTAATGGATGTGCTCGATTACTGTTATATCATCGGTGGTTCCAAACATGCAGTAAAACAGCAGGGTATACTTTTCTTTAAAGGTTCACGCCACATTTCCCCCCTTCAACATGAGAATCGTACTGGAGGTACCAGTGGGTTCATATTAGTATTGGTTCCTGACTTAAACACTTTGTCACTCTTTATTCAGCCATTTAATTGGATAGATCTTCCCAAATTAATGCGGCAAATATAGAGAATTATGACTTTTCAATCCTACCACATGTACACAGAGCACAATCACTGAGAAACGATAACCCAAGTGAGAGTTTCTTTAGATGAGGGGGAAGGGAGCGTATGAAGAGTTAAGATGCAAAACCCAGTCAGCCCACCTGAGCACTTTTCTTCTAAAATAAGGATTTTTACCTCATGGAAGTTGCAAATCTCTCTAATTTCTCCTTTCTTACTATTAAATGGTTGTGGTGCTCCAAAAATAATATCAGATTGACAAAAAAATAAACCTTTAACAAAAAAATGCCAATTACCAAATTTTGATTGATTTGTTGGCAAAACCCCATAAGTCCAACTTTGGTTTGCTGGCAGAACTCAAAAAGTCAGTCTCTGGAAACTAGTAATTTTCAACGGTGACAGAATCAAGTGAAAACACAATGATGCAACAATGCAAAAACAATTCTTAATAGAATCATGGGAGTATTATTTAAAATAATATTTCAGCAAATTAAATTCAGCCACATTGGAGGGGTTTCGAGCATGGACGACCTGTTTAAGGGCAGGCCACAGCATCTCAATCGGTTATAAGTCCGGGCATTGGATAGGCCACTCCAAAACCTTCATTTTGTTTTTCTTAAGCCATTCTCGGTGGACTTGCTAGTGTGTTTTGGAACATTGTCCTGCTGCATAACCCAAGTGCACTTGAGCTTTAGGTCACAAACTGATGGTCGGACATTCTCCCTCAGGATTTTCTGGTACAGAGCAGAATTCATGGTTCCATCAATTACAGCAAGTTGTCCAGGTCCTGAAGCAGCAAAGCAGCCCCAGACCATCACACTACCACCACCATGTTTGACTGTTGGTATGATGTTCTTTTTATGAAATATTGTATTAGTTTTATGCCAGATGTAACGGGATGCAGACCTTCAAAAATGTTCAACTTTTGCCTTCTCAGTCCACAGAATATTTTCCCAAAAGTCCTGGGGATCATCAAAATGTTTCTTGGCGAATGTCAGATGAGCCTCTGTGTTCTTTTTCGCCTTGGAACTCCCCCATGGATGCCATTTTTGCCCAGTCTCTTCCTTATTGTTGAATCATGAACACTGACTTTAACTGAGGCAAGTGAGGCCTGCAGTTCTTTCGATGTTGTTCTGAGTTCTTTTGAGACCTTCTGGATGAGTCATCGATAGACTCTTTCTTGGAGTAATTTTGGTGGGCCAGCCACTCCTGGGAAGGTTCACCACTGTTCTAAGTTTTCTGCATTTGTGGATAATGGCTCTCGCCATGGTTCGCTGCATAAAAACTGCATTTTGTATTTATTCGGGTTATTTTTGTCTAATACTAAAATTTGTTTGATGATCAGAAACATTTCAGTGTGACAAATAGGCAAAAAAAAAAAAAAAAAAAAAAAATCAGGAAGGGGCTAATACTTTTTCACAGCACTGTATATCAGGCCCTGCCATGAGCGCCTGGATCTACCAACACTATTTTAAAGATCTTATAAACCATACGTATATTGATATTAACGAAGAGGAGAAGAGCGCTTGCCGAATTAATTAACGGCAATTATTTCTAGGAATTGAAGAGAAATTCCTGGAGCCGGAGTGGAGTGAACTGGATAGAGTAACGCCCTATAGTCATGTGCAATCTTTTCAGTCAATTTTGCTAGAGCTCCTAACCTGAAAGCTGGCGAAAACAAACGATATCCCACGACAGGCTAGCGTTGTTTTTTTTTTTTTTTTAGTTTTTGCGTTGTTGTGTGATTATACTGTCGCACGGATAACACTGACGTTCTATGTGAAATACAGGCCTAGGAAATGGTTTTTGAAAAATCGCAACGAGTTGAACTTCCCGGCAGATTAATTTTCTTCCCCGAACCCTTTGACTGCTGGTCTCCCCATCTCACCCCACAACACGAAACTTACTTCGATACTTTATCCAAATTTAGTTGTTCTGTTCCTTTACTCCATCTTCTCTCCGTCCTCAGCCGACTTGAAGTGGCACTTCGGTTTCAGTTTTACTTTCGTTTTTGGGACGTTGCGAATTTTTTGTAGCGCATTTCCATTTACATTAGTGTGATTGATTCGTATGAGGCAAATAGGCATGTCAATATATACCTGATGATCTAGTACACTTTATTTGCTTAATTCACCGAGAGGAAGATATCCTGCAAAAAATGTTCTATATGACTTCTATGGAATTCTATAGAACTCCGTAGAACATCAATGGAACTCTGTAGAACATTTTAGTAGAACAGCATGTTCTATAGGATTTTCCGTGTGTTCTACTGGAATTTGCTAGAAACCTATAGAGCACCTCTACGGAAAAGAAAGTCCTATAAGATTATTGCTGTTCTACAAGACCTTCCTATAGAACACCCTATTTGGAAAACCTGTTCAATAGGACTTTGATGGTCATTAAGACCTTCTAATAGAACAAAGGCTTAATGGGAAAGACATCTTAAGTAAGGGTTAAATAAAAATAAAAATAAATCTTATGAATCCTTGCAATGCTCTGTCGAAGGGTCAATTTACCTTATGTGTACCTGGGTTCTAGAAGTGAGAAACCGGACTAATGGTATGCAAATGTGCAATATGCAGTGATATCCAAGATACTGAAGTAGCAAGGAAATTGTGTCCCTTTTAACTTTAAGGTGTGCTTAAGCACATACATACCAACTCATTGATTCTCTGATCAGACGATTGATTGACTGACTGACCACACAACTTAGCAGTATTTCAGTTACGGTATATGAAGACCTCTTTCCATTTCCTCGGCAGCAATTCAAAAATATAAATGTAAGGCATTACAACTTTATTATGCTATAATGGAAAACTGGTGTTCCTCTTTTGCTTATGAAGACAGAATTACGTTGAAAGTTTGACCTTTTGAACTTTTCCCTTAATTTTAAAAATTAAATCAAATTATTCCTTTCCATTCACATGCATGTGATTGCAGATTATATACAGATTTAGAATTAATTTGAATACAATTATCCAATACAATTAATTTTGAATACAAGCTTCCGAATGGCTCACTTGGTTAAAGCACCGCATTGCGGAGCAGAAGTGTCTGGGTTTGAGCCCTGGTCAGAGCTGCACAAGAGTGGTCATTGTGCTACAGGAATGCAAGTTGGGAAAGGATTGCTGTGAAATGTAATATGAAATGGTTGGTTTGTTTGTGGTTGCCATCCATAGTTGGGTGGGAGTGAAGATGCCAAACTGAAAAAAAAAGTCCTCCAGAGATTTTCTATAGAACTTGAGGTACTAAAGTTCTATAGAATTCTATTGAACTGTCCTATAGGATTCCTACAGTACATTTTTTTGCAGGGTAAACCCGCTGTTCATTTTTTTCCCACTAAAGGGTAGACGTATGGAAGCTTAAAGCCAACAACACGAAAATGGAAATGCATTCTCAGAAATGCGTCTGCGTTTTCAAGACGGGACGCATTATTCTTATCATAATGAACACAAAAATGTAATTCTATATTAATTTGGTTTTACACTTTAATATTTTGAGTTTGAATGAATATAATGACAATATTATTGAAGAGCAGACTGGCTTCATCCATATCAGATGAACAGTCTCATACCCTCATAACTCCAAAACTGCTCCTAGGGCTGTCCCCAGCAAAAAAAGAAGTTCTACAGGACTTCTATGGAATTCTATAGAATTCTATAGAACATCTATGGAACTCTATAGAATATTTTAATAGAACAGCATATTTTATAGGATTTCCATGTGTTCTATAGAAATTTGCTACAGAAACCTATAGAACACCTCTATGGAAAAGAAAGTCCTATAATATTATTGCTGTTCTATAAGACCTTCCTATAGAACACCCTAGTTATAAAAGCCTGTTCTATAGGACTTTGATGGTCTTTAGGATCTTCTAATAGAACAAAAGCTGAACGGAAAAGACATCTTATGACTCCTTGCAATGCTCTGTCGAAGGGTCAATTCACCTTATGTGTACCCGAGTTCTAGAAGTGAGAGACCGGACTAATGTACAAGTACAGTCTGCATTTTTCCATAGAAATTTCCTATAGAACCTGCTCTAAAGGTTATTTCATAGAAAAAAAGTTCTATAGAGCTGTTCTACAGAGATTTTAGAGATAGCCATATAGAGATATCTATAGAAATAGCCAGCAGCCATGCCACTATTCAATCTGCTCCAGCCGTGTGGCTGAAGCTAAGCAGGTGTGGGCTTGCTTAGGACTTGGATGGAAGACCTTCTGGGAAAAACAAGTTGCTGCTGGAAGAGGTGTTGGTGGCCAGTAGGTTGCGATCTTCCCTCTGGTGGAATAATCCCCAGTGCAGTGATGGGGACAAATAAATAAAAATAAACAATTTTCTATGGAACTGTTTTCTATAGAACTTTTTTCTATAGGACTTGAGGTGCTGAAGGTCTACAGAAATTCTATTGAACTGTCCTATAGAAGTTCTAAAGAACTTTTTCCATAGGATTCTTATGGAACATTTTAAGCAGGGCTGCCACTGTTATGGAACATTTTTAGCAGGGCTGCCACTGTTTTTCCTTCCTCACTTACAACTGTTCTATCTGGAATTTCTCGCGGGGCATCCTAGATAAAGAGGACCTTGTTTTCGACAGAATTTCCCTCCCTGGTTAAATAACGGTTAAAAAAGTGACGTACTCACACAGAGCCACATTACCACACGAGGGCACTGCAGACCAATTTTTCTACCTTTCCCAAAGTCTGCTTATGTTTAGCTTGGTTTTAAGAACACGTCGCGGGTCCATGCAGTAACAACAGCGTGCCAAAAAACGCTTTTCAATATTAAACCTAAAATTAACCATGAAACTCTTTCCATGTATCGAGTTTGAGCGCAACATGACAGTTAAACGCAAAATCCTGACATCTGGTGGTTTCATGTAATAACTGCACTGAAATACTGCAAAATTGGTTTTGATAAGCCTGTGTGGTCGACACGTTTTATCATAAAGTGAATTGCCCCGTTGCCCAGCTGCTGCGTCTCTGAAGTTGTTCCATAGGATGTGGTCATTCTCTTTATGTCAAGGAGACACTCACACTGCTGAAGATGTGCATTTCCTGTAAGCGGGAGGGCCTCTGTTATGGTGAGACAGCAGCACTTTCACTGAAACTGTATCAGCCTTAGCAAAGGCCAGTAGAAGTCACGTAATGCTTTATCAGTTCCAGGATGCCTTTTTGTGACAATAACAAGTTCACACTGGGGGAGCTGTACATTTTATTACACTGTACAGAGGGCAAGACTTTCATTTATTGCTGCAAGGAAGTGCTGTGATCATCAATTCTGCATTCCTCAACCCCCTTAATGCATTTGACTCTTGACAAGCTCATGTTTTCCAACAGGAGAAGCAGCACTCAGGGCCAAATACGGAAAAGACCGGAACAGTCTGGGCAGTCACCAGGAGATGAAGGTGAATCAAAGTGAGGACAAGGGATAAAAATCAACCTTTATGCAAAATGCTAATTACACAACACTAATTATACAACACTAAATACACAACACTAACTACACAGCTGCAATTACACAACAATAACTACATAACACCCATTACACAACTCTACTTACACAGCTCTGATTACACAACAATAATTACCCAACAATAATTCATGAAATTTACGTTGTTTTATCAACAAAATTTAGATCAAGCAACAAAAAATGAGCACCGCATGTGACAGCCAGGAAAGTAATTGAGTGTTTGGCTTGTTAAACTTACCCCGGTTGTCTCTTCATGTGGTTGGGGCCTCACAAATAGTATATTTCTCAATTTAATGTGAATAAATCCCAAAAATTGTCCTTTTAAAATTAAAATCCTCAAATAGGAAACACAGTCATATTGCTACACATCATATTTTCACTCATTGTATCTCATCTCCTATATTAGCCTATATTCAGACTGAGCCATCATATTCAGAATGCTGATTCATAAAGTAAGCGGAGAAGCCAAAAATAATGAGGCAAAACCCTGTGATTCTGAACCCTTGCGTTTTTCTTCAGTACCCTAAGCAGAGCTCACCGGGCCTACAGGACCATATACATGCCCACATCACACCTCCTGTGGGTGAGGGGGTTCAGATGGTTAGGACTGTATGAGGATTGTTCGGGATTTCCACCGCACACAAACTGGAGTGTCGGCCAGAACACTACTTAAAGCCAGGTTTTCCAGGAGCAGATGTTGGCAGGTGGGAGCACAATGATGAGGCAAGGATTTATTATCAAAACTTGTATTGAAAGGTTTCAATATATCTCTCTGAGTAGCAGAATGTACTCGTGGGTGTGTGTGTGGTTTCTACAATAAAAACAGAAAGGAGAAAATAATACGTACAAGGTAGTGTCTAACATTCATCAATCAACCTATTAATTAACTGAACAAATACACCAATACAGCGCATTATCGTAGCCTGTAACTACGGCAGCAACTCATAGGCTAACCGATTACTGGAGAGGTAATGCGTATCTGTCTATTCGGTACACAGGAGCTAGTTAGCCCCCACTCGCAGCGCAGTACATCACAAATAAGCCGCAATTCCGGATGCTTGTATACTCTGCGGCATGTAGCCATTATAATAAACACATTTAACAGGGCACACACCAGGTTAACAAAGACTAGAAGTCGGCGCGCGAACGTAAACACGAATTCACTCGGGAATTAGCAGGCTAATTTCGCCCAGTAATGAGGACGCTAATGTTTCTTTCACTCGATATAACAGTGGAAACTTAATGTAGAACATTCGCCTGATAAACCTAATAAACAGATTCATACATTCACCTCTTCAAATCATGGACAGTAAAACAACAGGAAGAAACTTACTTTGGTCAGATAACGCACACTTCTTGAAACTAGCGACTGGCAAGTATCAAATGCTTGAACGTACAGAGGCCACCACTGACTGAAAAAATGCGCCGATTTCTAAGATAAACAAAGTACGCGGTCCACTACTAATGACGCAGGCGCTTCCAAAATAAAAGTCCAATACCTGCTAAAGGAGAAAACTAAGAGGCAACACAAAAAAAATACTTATAAGTCCACAGCCTTTTGTACACCTCCATTTGTGAGATATGTGAGCTACACCTGACCTCTTAATGTAAACACCAGGCAGGCAAAGCCTTTACCTACAGGTAAGCCACGCTGAGCTTTCACACCTTTTAGGTTAAAAAAAAATTACTGAGGATTTTTCAGTAAAAATGTGTAGTCTTTGTGTGTAGCTGATTAACATGGCAAAAAAAAAAAAAAAAAATCTGTTGGGAATTTTTTGAAAAAATGTGATTTTATTTTAAATTTGCCATTTTGACGTATTGCGAGGTAACTGATGGTCAAAGAATTTACTGTAAGATGCCTCTTTGGCACCAATCTGCTCTTTCATGCCGAAAAAAAAAAGTAATTTGTATCCTATTTGCCAAAGTATCACCAACATAATGGTTGCCATGGCAATGAATTACCTTTTTTCAAATTTAAGTAAATAGGAGCTTATTGCAATGACAACAAACTAAAATTAATCCAGTTTTAAATTTAAAGAAGCAAAATCTTTACACTCTAAGATTGCGATGAACTAAAACTGACACCAGATTCTTGTCCAAAAACTAGCTGACTTTCAAAATGTCTCATTCACTTATGGCGTTCAATGAAACAGTCACATAACGTATGCAAGACATGGTACTCCTTTACAGTTTGTCTTAGTCATCGACCAAAGAGTTTGTTTCCTTTGTCCACAACATAGTGACAGCCCCAAAACCTAACAAAGTCAGCATGTACTGCTTCGAAAGCTTGTTCAAAGAACCGGGCTAGACCACAGTTGTGCTGATGACAGAAGGCAGAGGAGACAGGAAGATGCGAACCTGCGACAGTAAAGGCCTTCATGGGCTTTGCACATCACATCAATTCGCTGACACACACAGACCTCTTCCTGTGGGGCCTTCCTGTCATCGTCTGTCTGAAGGCAAATTCAGTCCAGAACTGCTGCCTCATTCCCAACCTTCTGAATTAACCATTTCTGCTAATAACGTCCCCAATGTGGAAGACACTCTGAAACAGATTTATTACAGGAGGTGAATAACTCTTAGGTTTCATAGGAGGCTGGAAGATAAGGCTGCACTTTACCAGCTAAATGACCATGTATTTCCATAAAATATCCTGAGAATTTAAGGTGACTTCATGCTTTTAACAGTGGTTCTTCACCCCACAATCAAAACAGAGCAAAGTGATTTTATGCTCAGATCAAAGCAAATATTCACTCATGTACAACTCCAATTCCAAAATAGTTGGGACAAAGTGTAAATTGTGAATAAAATCAAAACGCAATGACTTTCAAATCACACCAGCCAGTATTCTATTCACAATAGAACAGAGATAACATAGCAAATGTTGAAACTGAGAAATTTTACAATTTGATCCACAAAATGAGCTCATTTCAAATTTGATGGCTGCTACGGGTCTCAAAAAAGTTGGGACAGGGGCCTGTTAACCATGGTTTAGCATTCCCTCTTCTTTTTAACACAGAGTGGAGGCGTCTGGGCATTGAGGAGACAAGTTTCTTGAGTTTAGCCATTGGAATTTGATCCCACTCTTGTTTAATACAGGCTTCCAGCTGCTGGAGAGTTTTAGGTCTCCTTTGACGGACTTTTCGTTTAATTATGCGCCAAATGTTCTCAATCGGTGAAAGATCAGGACTGCAGGCAGGCCAGTTCAGCACACGGACTCTTCTACTACGAAGCTATGCTGTTGTAATGGCTGCAGTATGTGGTTTCGCACTGTCCTGCTGAAATACACAAGGCCTTCCCTGGAATAGATGTCATCTGGAGGGGAGCATATGTTGCTCTAAAACCTTTATATACCTTTCAGCATTCATGGTGCTTTTTAAAACATGCAAGTGTCCCACACCATATGCACTAATACATCCCCATACCATCAGAGATGCTGGCTTTTGCACTGAACGCTGATAACAGGAGGGGTGGTCTTTCTCCTCTTTAGCCCGGAGGACACGACGCCATGATTTCCAACAAGAATGTCAAATTTGGACTCGTCTGACCACAGGACACTTTGCCACTTTACTACAGTCCATTTTAAATGAGCCTTGGCCCACAGAACATGGCAGCGCTTCTGGATCATGCTCAACAATGGCTTCCTTTTTGCATGATAGAGTTTTAGGTGGCATCTGTGGATGGCAAGGCGGACTGTGTTTACAGACAGTGGTTTCTTGAAGTATTCCTGGGCCCATTTAATAATGTCAACGACAGAATCATGCCGCTGAGTGATGCAGTGGTGTTTGAGGGCCCGAAGATCACAGGCATCCAGTAAAGGTCTTCGGCCTTGTCCCTTATGCACAGAGATTTTTCCAGTTTCTCTGAATCTTTTGATGATGTTATGCACTATCGATGATGAGACCTTCAAAGCCTTCGCAATTTGACGTTGAGAAACACTGTTTTTAAAGTATTCCACAATTTTTTTTCGCAATCCTTCACAGGTTGGAGATCCTCTGGCCACCTTTACTTCTGAGAGACTCAGCCTCTCTAAGACATCCCTTTTATAGCCAATCATGTTACACACCTGATGCCAGTTAACTTAATTACTAGCTAAATGTTCTTTCAGCTGATTCTCTTATATATTAATTACTTTTTCAGCCCTTTTTTTTGCCTGCGTCCCGACTTTTTTGAGACCTGTTGCAGCCAGAAAATTTGAAATAAGCTCTTTTCGTGGATAAAAATGTAAAATGTCTCAGTTTCAACATTTGAAATGTTATCTATGTTCTATTGTCAATAACATATTGGCTCATGTGATCTGAAAGTCATTGCATTTTGATTTTAATCACAATTTACACTTCATCCCAACTATTTCGGAATTGGGGTTGTAAATTGATTAGCTTTATGAGACTGGACCCTGTCAAATATGTGAAGTTTACACGTCTCTTCATCAAATTAGGTGGCACTGACCTCTGTCTAACTATCTGGATCTTGGCACCAGTGAGTTCGGACAACAACTCGACCCATAAATTCATGTCAGACTGCAAAGCCTTCAGCAGAAATGGGACGCCAGCTGCCCAGAGTTCAGCAGGCAAGAAGCAGTGTGAGTTATTTCTATTCTTTCCCCTTTTTCTCTCCAATTTAGAAGATGCTACTGTGTCTGTGCTTTTTAATGATCAAAACATGTATCCCACCTGCAAGGTGAACTCACACTTGAAGAAGGTGGACAGTGCTCTCTGTTCAGCTCGTTGCTCACAGACTGCAGGGTCTGCTGATGTGTAATGAGACAAACATCTAGCTGGATAAAACCCCTTCCTCAACAACAGCGGTCAATTATCCACAGTCCTGCAGGGCCTAAGGCCCCCACTCACACAAACAAAACCCAAACTCAGAAATACACTTACAGACCCATCGGCATGATGTAACAGTGACATAACAGCAGGAGACAGCCAGCTGTCCTGAAGAGTAAGATATAGGCTCACTGTTCACCCCAATAAAGCATCAGCATGACAGACTTTCGCATCACCTTTACTTTTTCCTTTGCCATATGCAAACCACAATTCCAATTAAGTTGTGAAATTGTGTAAAACGTGAATAAAAACGGAATACGATTTGCAAACCTCATAAACCCATATTTTATTCACAGTAGAACACAGATAACACATCAGATGTTGAAAGTGAGATATTTTACCATTTCATGAAAAATATTAGCTCATTTTGAGTTTGAAGGCTGCAACACATCTCAAAAAAGTCGGGACAGGACCATGTTTACCATTGTGTAGCATCCTCTCTTCTTTTAACAACAGTCAGTAAACATCTGGGAAGTAAAGAGACCAATTGTTGGAGTTTTGGTAGAGGAATGTTGTCCCACTCTTGTCAGATGTAGGATTCTAGCTGCTCAACAGTCCTGGGTCTTTTTTGCTGGATTTTTCATTTTATGATGCACCAAATGTTTCCTATTAGTGATTAGTCTGGACCACAAGTAGGTCAGTTCAGCACCTGGACTCTTCTGCTGTGAAGCCATGCTGTTGTGATGGATGTAGTATGTGGTTTAGCATTGTCTTGCTGCGATATGCAAGGCCTTCCCTGAAAGGCCTATTAGTATCATATTAGTATCACCTTATGTACAGCAATTTATCTAAATGTTGTTGTCCCCCCCCCTTTTTTTAATGTCATATCATTGTCTTAATTATCAGCTATGTCTGTGATTGTATGACCATAACAAATTTCCTTCGGGATAATAAAGTATCATCATCATCATCATCATCATCATCATCAAGACATTGGCCCGTATTCAGAAACGACACTCACACTAATTGAGTGTGAGTGAGTACTAAAACTTAGTTAGTGTCAGGTTATACTAAATGAGTCAGAGGTTGCCCTAACACTTATTTGCTTTCAGAGACCTCACTCACGCTGAAAATAGTGTCTCTTTCTGAGTGAAGGTTGAATGCAGGGAACACCTCCCTTGAGCCGCACTAACTTGCGCAGGTATTTCGTTGGCATGGCCTTCAGGTGGTTACAAACATTGGAAACTCTGGATCATTTACAGCCACGTGCTCGACGCAATCGCAACTACGCAAATTTTAACTATAATGATCATAACGATGCCAGTAACTGCACTGTGGTGAACTCGAGGTTAGCATTTGAGTACCCGCCAGTGGCTACTGGTGAACTGGCAACAGGGGAAGCTAAAAACCATCCCTTAAAAATAATGATTGGACATGACCTGTTTTCAATCATTTAATAAAATTTTATTTACTTGAACTCCAAAAATCCTAAGGATTATCATGTGTCGCCAGTTCTACTTGTTAAGTTAGAATGAACACCGATAATTATTGCCCTGTTTTCAATTCATTTAAATTACCATTGCAGAAACTCCGAAAACTCTCAACATTATCAGGTGTGGCCAGTTTTCATTAATGACGCATATCTGTCAGCTCTCACGCATTCGGATTTCTCGCGCTTTTCTTTACTCTTGGGTTAAATAATTCTACGCTCAGCTGGCTCGTGGGGCGCCGTGTGGATTGGTCTGCGAGGCTCATGTAGCTTTAAGTCACGAGAATCCATTCTTTTCTACATTCTTAATTGCTGAATGTAGAAGGAAATGTCTGGCACGTTTCACAGCTTGTTGCTTAATGAGCCTCGCTGGCTGTCCTGCACCTTTCGCGAGCCACTCGACCGCAGAATTTATGAAGACATGCTGATATTTTACATCGTCATTTAAGTGCGAAAGAAACGCCTCAATTTTGTGAAGCAATGTATAACAAAGCTATCAAAAATAAATTTGATTGTCGTTTTACCAATTAGTCTGATAAACTTTCTAATCAAGAAAAGTAAACTGCGACAGGTTTAGGTCATTCAGCACTGAAGGGTGAGGATTGAGCGTCCCTTTGCAGCAGCCGACGCACCGCCTGTGGTACCCACTGCCCACTACTGTTAGTTATGCTCGAGTGGCGTTTGTGAATAGCAAATGGCGAGGAGTGGGACCACTCCCTCGGTAAGTGGTAGGTCGATCTCTTTCTCACATTCCAATTACATTTCAATCGTACTCACTATATGGTGAGTGGAGGGTGAGTGTGAGTGTCGTTTCTGAATACGGGCCATAGTCTGGATGGGAGCATATGTTGTTTGAAAACCCCTACGTACTTTTCAGCATTGATAGTGCCGTTCCAGATGTGTAAACTGCCCACACCATTAAAAACTAATACAACTCCATACCATTAGAGATGCAGGCTTTTGAACTGAGCGCTGATTACAAGCTGGATGGTCCCTCTCCTCCTTAGTCTGCATGACACAGCGTCTGTGGTTTCCTAAAATAATTTAAAATTTTGATTTTTCTGACTGCGGAACAGTTTTCTATTTTGCCTCAGTCCATTTTAAATGAGCTTTGGCCCAGAGAAGATGGCGGCTTTTCTGGATAATGTTCACATATGGCTTCCTCTTTGCATGATACAGCTTTAGCTTGCATTTGTGGATTGCACAGTGGACTGTGTTCACAGGCAATGATTTCTGGAAGTGTTCCTGAGCCCTTGCAGTGAATTCCAGCGCAGAATCAGGCGTTTTTAATGCAGAGCTGCCTGAAGACCCGAAGATCACGAGCATCCAATATTGACCTTCAGCCATGTCCCTTGTGCACAGGAATTTCTCCAGATTCTCTGAATCTTTTGATGATATTATGCACTTTAGATGGTGGGATATTCAAAGTCTTTGCAATTTCCATCTTTAGTTCTGAGGGACTCTGCCTTTCCAAAATGCTCTTTTTACACCCAGTCATGTTACTGACCTGTTGCCAATTAACCTTATTAGCTGCAAAATGCTTCTCCAGTTATTTTTTATGAGTAACAACTTACTTTTCTAGCCTTTTGTTGCCCCTCTCCCAACTTTTTTGAGATGAGGTAATATCTTTCATGAAATGGTAAAATGTCTCACTTTCAACAACTGATATGTTGTCTATTTCCTATTGTAAAAAAAAATGTGGGTTTATGAGATTTGCAAATCATTGCATTATGTTTTTACTGTTTTTCTGTAATTGCACAAACGAGGGGACACTTCGCACATCTATTTCTAACGACAGGTGTCGGTAGGATTGGGACTAGGATCAAAACAGTCCAGGAAAAGAAACAAAGAAGATGCAAACACTGTTAAACCTTCATCAGACAAAAGTATTAGTCTGATGAAGGTTTAAGCACTGGAAACTTCATCAACAAAAACATTTGCTATTTGATGAAGGTTTAGACAGTGTGCGGGACCTTTTGTTTCCTTTGAACTGTTTTTCTGTTTTCACTTTTACACAGTGTCCCAACTTCATTGGAATTGGGGTTTGTCATTTCAATTAGTTTTTTTTATGCTCTATACTGTAATTTAAATTAGATTTTCTCTCTGCTCCATTCTGATTGGACCTTTTCGTCAAAAAAAAATATTCATTGGCAGCACACAGGCATATAATCATACATTGAGTTTGGCGACATGGTTCTGTTATGAGAGATCCCTGCCCGTCCGAATGAGGAACTGAAGGCAGGGAGCTGCTAGTAATCCCCCTCCAAGGAACAGAGCCAACAGCAGCAAAGACCTCACGAAGGAGACATTGCTATAGAACGAAAATTTAGACAAAGAGTGCCGGTGTTCTGTCAAATTTTGCTACCTATCAAAATATGCTACCTCGCGGTTCTGCACTTGTGCACACCTAAAATCTCGGGCTATTTCTTCACTCATATCTTCACTCGTATCTAAAGTATCTTCAAAAATCATAAAAATAGATTTATTTTCAGTGCGCCGTTCTACCTGTAAGCGTATATATATTTGCATGTACAGGCTTGGTTTTCCTGATAATGCAGAAATTAGATGACAATGGCGTATATGGGCATATATCTTCAAACAAACTTATCCAACTCATTATCCACCTTATTCCTGAGGGTGCTACTGTAGATATTACCATGGGTGCAACTTCCGGCGGAAGTAGTTTTTAGCGAGTGGCTAGTCAAGAACAGCAGCGTTTCTTTCAGTTAACTTAGCGGTTACAGCTCGTTTTTTTTTTAACAAATTAACTTGCTTTTCTTAAAATGTCCCTTCAGAGCTCTGGCACCTATTGTGCTGTTCGAGGCTGAACTAACAACCAGAGGAAGCTAAATTTATGGTTTGATCAACAGTGTTTTTAACACGCACCCAGAACATAGGGGATTGTCCTTGTGTTCAGCGAAATGTTTTCCATCGCCTACCTACAGCTGAGGAAGCCAGAATTTGGCTGAAAAACCTGAATTTGAAAAGACCCCCGAAAACATTAGGTGCTCATTTCATTATGTCGACAAACAACGATTCCTACTTTATGGCTAGGCTCAGACAGACCGCCGCAGAGGAGACGCCGGGTCCTCAGAAGCATTTTGACAGCAGTGCCAGGAGAGCACAAGGTATGATTTCACATGTAGGGAGGACAGAAAATTGTTGTATTCGTCCGGTAATGCCAGTCAGTGTAACTAACGTTTCATCCTGTACAGTTTAAGACGAGGCTGTAGAAGTAGCAATAGTCACCTACAATTTGAAAATAGCCTACTCTGTTCCAAACAATAGTCTTGCATTCCAAACCTCATTTCACTAAAATTAAAAGTATGGGAAAAATGGATTCACTGTGTTTTACATGTTATAGTATTGGATTAGCTAGCAAGTTAATACCGTATAATGCAGTTGGCTGGAGTAGAGCTAATTTGACTCATACTGTCGGATGGCTTAATTTACTCTGTATAAAAATCCATTACGTTTCATATGTAGAGCAATATTTACCGCTGAAATATAGTGTTTCCTTAAATAAATAAATAAATCCATAAATATTCTCAGAAAGTACTTGTATATCTGTTTTAAGGTACATAAGGTCGTATACTACCTCCTTTAACAAAACGCGACTGACCTTGTTGCTGTGGAAGTACTGCATACGGCAGGAGCTTTGTAGATTGTTCATAGCTTCGCAGTCTGTGGCAACGGAGTCGCTAATGTAGCCAAATGCGCTAGTGTGGCCACTACTTCAGGTCGTTCTCCCATTCTTCGATAGTAGAAGGCAGCGGTACCGTAACTTTATCCTGTCTGAGGGCTAAAAGGTGATGTTCCCTCATATATTATTTTCCAATCACTTAAAAAAAGAGGATTCGCGTGAGCCGCTACCCTGGTAAACAGTTCAGTGACAGGATGCAGCGGAAGTTACACCCAGAATTCGCACAAGGGATCATGGGACGTGGGAATAAAGTGGATAACATCTGCTTATGTTATAATAAGCTAACAAATAACAAAGCTACTACTGTAAACTGATTCATATTGCAATATTACGGCGAAAACAAAGACTTTACGATCGCTTTGCATTACGGTAGCATTTTTTGACAAGGCAGCACAAATTGTCAGAACACCGGGTTCATGAATACAATAGATCGGTGGAGCCAGGTTGGAGGAGGGTTGTTGAGCGAGCGCACAGAGGAGCAGCTTCCCGATGGGAGCAGAGCCGGCCCTACCCAATGTCGCGCCCTAGGCGAGATTTTATATGGCGCCCCCCTCCATCGGCGATTTACATACGCTTACTAAAGAAATCGAATAGCATTGTTTTTACCATTGTCTTTAATTTATAAAATAACATGTCACCCAATTTACATGCTTAACAAATAACAAATAAATACAAAAAAATCTGAAATACAATACAAATACCCTTACCACAAAATAGAAATCCTGTAAATAAGTGAATAAATAATAATAATAGTAATAAATTATAAATACAACAATAATCAAGTGATTATGCATGGCAGATGTTGACAGGTGATTAATATCTTTGCCTCTGCTAACTTTAGCTTTGCACAGTTTGCAGATCACCTTGATTGGTTCTACTGTACTGACTGTAAAGTGCGCCCAGACATCACTGCTAAGTTTTTTATGGTGTGGGAATAGCACTGCAAACAGGGAGATCATGCACATGTTTGTCTGAATCCATTTTTCGAAATATTACAAAGAGACAAAACGGAAAATTTCTCAGATAAAAATAACTGAGCTACTGAGGAACAGCACTTAATGTAAGCTAAACAACGGAGCTAGCTCACCACCCAACTCTCAGCCACGTATATTTTTATCCAGAGCGCACGTGCACACACACATGAACTAACTTGGTTAATTAAACAACAGCATGCCACAACTAAGCAATGCAACTCAGTGTACCTATTTCAGTGGTAAATAAAGAAATCAGAACTTAGCAAAACTGTCTGCAATGATAGCTAGCTACCCAACTCTCAGTCACAAGTAGTTTTCTCCAGAGCACCCGCACACAGACACAGACCAGCAACGCAGGTTTAAGAAACCCACTCTAATGTCTATCCACTCTGCGAATCAAAAGAAATATAGTCAGCATTTTGAAACTTTCCTGCGGCAACAACCGGACAGTCAAACAAAGCAAACTACACTAACAGGCTAAAGACAATACGTTAGCCTCTCAGGCTCCCACTAAAGATGATACCGTAGCCTGTTCGCGACTAAATGAACAGAATCGCGCTGAAAGGACAAGCAACACAGGTTTAAGAAACCCACTCTAATGGCTGCTGACGTCATCGATTCTGACTGACTGGTGAGGATGATTAACAGCGGTGGCAGCCAATCTAGTTTGAATTACAGAACTTCAGAACCAACCACTTGTAGGAGATGTACCCCTTAGTCAACATATTATATAAAGCCGAATTTTCAACAAAATGTTCGAATGAATAGTTTATTCGGCAAAAAGCCATTATTCGTGACTTGCCGAATATGGATTCAAGTGCATCCCTACTGATTAGCATACCATGTTGCGGCTAATCGCTCAGAAGCAAGTTATCAACTTAACAGCATGGAGGTAATATAATAGAACTGGAGAGACCAAGGAAGTACCGCCCCTATAACTTTCAATGGGAGATTCTAGGCTAGCTACTTCAGCCCAGAATGTACAGAATTGACCGACGCCATCTATAAAAATGGCGTTCCATGGGTGCTTATTTCCGGCACCATTTCATAAGATTGCCAATCTGATTACACAGCACAAATGGCCATGAAATTGTGTTGTCTGTGCAGATTGGCGAATGTGTTCGAGGGGAAATGACAAGCAACGCTGTTAATCCGGAACGCGCACGCACTATACACTCATTGGCTGAACTGCTGCAGTCAGAGCAACAGCTGGACAACCAAACTCGTACACGAGCTGTCATCAAGCTCTAAGTAGCAGTTCTTATTTTCCAGGCCCTCTTAAACATCAAACAGTTGCGTCAGACAAAGAGCAAACTAATGAAGGATTACCGAAAACATTTGCTTTTGTTTTCGCTTTATTTGGCAAGAAAAAATTGTGCACTTTTCAATTGGTGTCTATGGAGCTTCAGCGTCTTTGGCCACAAAATTGCATCCTTTGGAAACGCGGAAGCAGGAAGCTAACATGCTAACTGGCTGAAGCAAAGGTACTTCCTCGTTCTCTCTGGTTCTATTATATATCTCTATGCTTAACAGTACACTGTGCTAAATAACTGACCCAGTACAACCAATGCTTCATTTCATTACTGTAGCTTCACTTTACCTCTGTCTTTCTCACGTTTTTCCTCCTCTTCTTTTCTTTTTGTTCTTCCCTGTGCTCCTGACAGTTTAGGTCATTTTGACATGTTTACAAAATTCTCTGGGGTCACATCAATAAATTGGCCCCTGCCCCCACAGAGCGCGAGCAGGTACCAGCCGAGGAGGGGGGGGACTTCTTTCGTATTATCATTTGTAGTAATATTAATTGGGCATTGCTTTACATTTGAATTTATGTTAGCTTTTCCATTTTAAGAGTTAATAATAATAACTAGTTTAAATATGATTATATTGAAGGTGAATTTTTTCCCGATTTTGTGGCGCCCTTAGCATTTGCCTATATTGCCTAATGGGCCAGACGGCTCTGATGGCGAGCTTAAGTAAGGTAGCATATTACCAGCCAAGCAATCATCAGGCAGCTAGGTCAGATGACAGTAATGTGCAGTCAGGTGACTCCCCAGCAGGTAGAGCTGCTCCTGTTAGCAGGCTTGACTCCATGGCCTATCAGAACTTACATCAAGTCTTCATTAAATTGAATTTGTTTTTTCACACTATATATTTTGAACAAGATGACAGCGTTATCACTGTCCCCCGCCATGATCAAGGGCCATAACTCCGTCAATAAATATGCTTAGAAATCCATTTTTGGATCTGAACATAGATCATAACTGGCTTACTAAGCATACAAAATTTGACCCGTGTAACTGTCATAGTTTTTGAGGTAACTTGTCTCCATTGAAAGTGTGATGGACAGATGAAAGGAAGAACGAATGGATGGAACCCAATCCTATATCTCCTGCACCAGCTCATAGTGGGGGATAATAAAGTGGAGACAGAAGGCAGTGTCCTTCGCAACACAGATGCGATTTTCCCTCCAGAATGTTTACTACTAAACTGCAGGAATACAGATGATCCAGCCAGTGATAAATTTACTACATAACAAGCCAGGAACAAATCAACAATTGCTGAATATAATGTACAGCTCCGGTACTTCAGCAGAATATTGGCAACAAAGCTTTCGCTGAAAATAATGCAGCCCACTGTTGCAGGTGGCCAGAGCTATTATAAAACGTGCAGGGAAGTTGTTGTGGTTTTCATTCAGACATATCTTCATATCATGAGGCTACCCCATCCCCAAGCAATTGGAGAGAGACAGATTCTTCAGACAATTAGGCTTTATTGTGGCATATTGATAAATATAAAGCCGAGTTCTTTTTGCGCAAGAAGAACTGACATCTTGCCATTCACACCCAGTTTTTATACCCTCATCATAGGAAATATCTTCCAAATATGGTCTTTCCGCCCTCTCATTCTCACGCTACAACAGGACAGGCAAACCAAAACACTGCCAACTGCCCTTGAGAACTTCAACAAAAAGATAAGCATGCACATCACTAAAAAGGAGCGGAAAATTACAGTCAAGAGAGGAAAAATACAGCCAAAGGAATAGGATACAAGTAGATACATAAATGATTCAATTGATTATGTTTTCAGTAAAAACTAATGATTTTACTGAACAAATATTGTTCAAGCCTACAGAAATCAAATACATCACCTGATTATGTTTTTGAATCAACTAAACAGAAGCCTGCCTACCAATCAAAGCTACAGAAGCCCGCTGCTTGTGTGTGTGAGCTGCTCATGTGTGAATTGAATTGCTTGTATGTGTGTGTGTCTGTGTGTGAACTGCTTGTATGTGTGTGTGTCTGTGTGCGTGTGTGTGTGCATGTGTACGTGTGCTGCGTGTGTATGTGTGTGTGCATGTGTCTGTGTGCACTGCTCATGTGTGTGCAAAGTGCTTGTATGTGTATGTGTGTGTGTGTGTGTGTGTGTGTGTGTGTTACTGCTGCATACATAATATGGATACTGATTATGATTATTGATTATGGTTACTCAACATGGCAATTGATCTACTGATGAATATGATGAGAAATATTGAAATATAATCCTCAACAAAGTGACTGCTGATGAGTGTGTTCATTGAAAGTTTGGCTGGAAATGAGGAGATCAGCAATGCTGCATTCTGCGTGCTAGGAGCACATGCTGAGGTGGGCGTGACAGTACCACCCTTCCTTAGCCTCGGCGCGGCTTCAGGCGCTTGTCTCCGTCTTCCCGGGGGAGGGGGGATGGAGCTGAGAAATCTGACCTCCGATGGTGGAACTTTTGGATTTACACCAGAATGTCAGCGGAGGCCACCTCCCTTTTCACCAGGTACTGAAGACGGCCCCTCTCCATCGGGAGTGTCCGTATCCTGTGAGCTGGTGCTCCTTTGACTTACAGAGGTGGTGGGCGACCAGGAGGAACTGTCTCCTCCCGACCTGACGATGGGCACCTCGATATGATCTGGTTGTTGAATATGCTGCGGGCTTCTCATAGGAGTTGCTCCCTTGTGGACCCAGGACAGCGCTACAGTCTTCACATTCTCCAAACTCGGGTGGTAAGCAATGATGAAGTGGGATCTTGTGAAAAACTGGGCCCGCCAAGCCTGGTAGAAGTATTCTGGGTTATTCCGGTCCATACACAAAAGAAATTTCTCTTGCGCTCCCTCTAGCCAATGCCTCAACTCCTCTAGAGCCAACACTCCTAACACACGCTCCCTGTCACCTACGTTATAGTTGCACTCTGCCACAGACAACTTTCATGAGAAGTCGATATAGGGAGTCGGTTGAGAGGGATTCCCTAGTTGGGAAGAGATGTTCCCCACGCCAGCCCCTGAGGCTTCCATCTCAATGGTGAAAAGCAGGGTGGGATGCTTTTGGAGAACAGTCAATATGACGAGTTCTTTCTGGAGGTCAAAAGCCCCAGCAGTGGCTGGAGTCCAGATGAGGTGCTTCGGCACCCCCTTTAGGATTGAGGTTGGGTGCGCCACCACTGACGTGAAACCCTAAATGAACTGGTGGTAAAAGTTAGTTAATTCCAGGAACCTCTGGAACGTACTGTAGCTACCTGATGGGCATGTCCTGCATGCACCACCTCTATCTTCTGAGCCTCCATTCTCACCCCTTTCTGATGAGATCATGTAGCACAGGACAGAGATGGTGTTTTGATGAAAGAAGCACCTGTCAGCCTTCACAAATAGCCATTTCATCAACAAACACTTCAGGACCACTCGGCGGGCGCAGTGTAGTGCCCTTCAAACTCCAGTTCTAAGCCAGTTCCTTGGTCAGAGGCACTGGTAGGAGTGTTTGCAAATACATCTTTTTCTGGGTGGAAGAAATCAGAGTACCTGAAGGAAACCTACGCAAACACAAGCAGAAAATGCAAACTGCATGCAGCAAGGTCCTAGCCAACGGGGCTGAAACCTGAAACCTTCTTATTGCAAGGCAACAGTGCAAACCACTGTGCCACCAAGATACTAAAAAGATGTAGTCGGCTAACGCCTGGAAAACTGCTGGTGCATTGCTGAAATCGCATGGCATCACCCAGCATTTGTAATGACCTGTGCTGGTGCTGAAGGCCGTCAGCACCCAGATACAGGTAAAATTTTAAGTGCTTTTTAGGTCCACCTTAATTAGAGCTGGTCGATAGCCGCAGGCACCAGAGGCAGTGGGCATTGGTACCATCACTTTATTGAGGGCACAGTAATCAATGGAAGGCCATAGTCCTCCGTCCTTCTTTGGCATGAAGAAAAAGCCAGAGGAAGTCAGTGAAGCAGACAATCGGATGAACTCCTGCTGCAGCGCCTATTGAATTTACTGTTCTAAAACCTGCGTCTCCTCCAGTGACAGTGGGTATATTCGGCTACAAAAATAGGCAAACTGAGATGATGCCGGGGTGCAGACTCACCTGGCCAGGTGAAGAAAGGCCCTTGGGTTGTCTATGTCCCTGGTTGCTCTAACGCACTCAGTCTGGCGTGGCAGTCAGTGGCCATCATTCCAGCAGTACAGACAGACAGGCATGGCTCCGGTTGGGGCCCCACTATAGACCCCATCTTCATGGGCTCTGACTCCTGGGCTGGTGGGCTGGTAACTGAAGGGGTAATAATGAGTCTTCTTTCTGATAAACTCTTGTGGAAAGAACAGTTTGTTTCCAAAACGCAATATATCCATTTTACTAATTTTGAGTTAATCAGCTTTTTCTATGTTAGCGCCTATTGCATTTTATTGAAAAGCACAAACATTGACCATGAAAAATACACTTTATAGTATGAATTTCTAAAAACTGATTTTTGCATCATGCGTAAGAAGCACAGAGAGGGCTATTGCTCTATGGTATTATCTCAATTTTTGTAATTTTGGCACTTAATACATTTTGGAAACAAACTCTTCAAATGCTTTGACATACCGATGAAGGCGTTGGGTGATAAACTCTCATCACAGCATCATAACTCATTTAAACTTCCTCCCGGAAACTGCTTTGGCACAGATGTACAGAGAACCACCTCCTTTCACACACTGGATGCAGGTCTGGTGTGGATACTGGGGACATACTGGACCATAGACTCGTTTCCCTGCTTCAGTTGTAGCAGCTGCTCACAGCTATCTGGACCGTCCTGTAGGTGATTGCAGACCTCCCGGTACTGTTCCAGAAAGAGTAGGACAGGAGTGTCCTGATTTCTTTGCCAGATCGGAGTATGAGAGTACGGAGTACGATCTGGTGTGGTGAGGTCTTTATAACAGCAATCACATAAACAAATGGAACAGCACAGCTACAAATTACAGACACGCTGCATTTCTAACCACTTTCAGTCATGCGCGCGGGAAGATGTTTGAATTAGGGGGGGCTGCCAACCGAAAGCAGAAGAGTGACGTCTTTTTTTTTTTTTTTTTTTTTTTTTTAGCGCTGCGTGAGGGCGTTATGACAATGTTGGTCTTCGCAACAGCGGTCATAGCAACTAAGGGTGCAAACGAGTACTGGAATAAAAGAATACTCACCATATAAATAATAACTGATTACAAAAAATTATCATTTATAATTGGTTTGTTGTGCTGGGGCCTGTATTTTTTTCCATGTTTTATCCCAATAAGTTCCTTTGTTTTGTATGCATGTGACATTTAAAAGCTATCAAGCTTGTTGCCTTATTTGTTCCAACCTCTTCAACCCCAACTCCTGGTAATGCTGCCGTTAAGGGATTTGCCTGTCTCACACATGACGGCTCACAACGCCTCCCAGTTTGATATCGCCTGATTCACAATGAAACCATTTATAATTTGAATTAACAAGACCAATACATAATCATATAATGATTAAGAAATTATGAATGAGGAAATGACCATGAAACCACCGACAGGCTACATTGAAAACGCGCACGTAATTATAGGGATGACAAGTACTCCTCATCTCAGAAATAAAACCCTCCAAAATATAATGGCGAGCCCCCTTTTAAAATTATTCTGGAAAATAAAAAGCCTAAAAAAGTTGAGGTTGGATACGGAATTATTTCCCTATCTCTGAATTCCATCTCCCGTTTCAGCATTTTTTACATTTAAAACAAAAACATCTTTCTGTCGCGCCCTAGAAAACATTAGCGCAGAAGGACGTGACTTTGTAAGCCTAGCTATTGTGCGCCGTTTTAAGTGCTACAGGAGGTCGTCAGCCCCAAAAATAAACAAATAATCCTCGGACAAAATCCTCCATTTGAATAAAGTGATTCATCGCATTACATTATGTAATTTTTAATTCAATCAACTATCCTTAATGAATGTTGCTTGTCAGTTTCACCAACATAAATGCATCCAGGCAGCAGACTAATCCCATAAAAGGCGAAAATAATCATTCTCTTAAAATTCTCCCAAACCGGCGATTTTTTTTTTGTTTAACATCTTTTTTCAGCGGGTACGTGAAAGCCATTCTCAAGCTTTCGGTAATAAGTGCATTCTCTCACACAAGCTGCCGTGGTACGTGTTGGGATGACTGTGCCCTGTGAGCAGTATTCCTTCATGGCCCAGGAATTTGACGAATCGTAAATGTTATAAACATTTATAACTGAATAAACAACACTGTCCGTGCAGCATGTTGATTCCTAGCTGCAAACTCCCGAAACATAGCACTGACTGGAGTTACTTAAAGCATCGCTAACACACGTAATGAATCAGAGTGCAGGTCTGACAACTCATGCTGACGAAGTTCTTTCTTTTGCCTTTTCCCAGTTGCTATATCCCCCTTTAGCAAACGAATTGTCGCAGAGGTTGTGCAGATAAAGCAAAGAATGAGGTTGGTTTCTTTAACACAATGCAACCATCATCATTTTCAAACAAACCTCATTGAAACAATCTGTCAAATCACACCGTGCCGAATTTGCTTCCAGGAAATACGATGTTCTGTTGAAAGGATCCAGAGTGCACGGAAGCGCTGAAGTGAGTGACCCGCTGCTGATCCTCTCTACCGGAGCAGCAAGCTAGCTAGTCCTGGGGAAAAAGTTAAGATACATTCTTTTCTGTGCCATTTTCAGCAGCAATGATCTCTTGCGTAGCTGCTGGGCTATCTCCCACAGTAACACGTTTTTACCTTTGACCTAGAACGTAGCCTACATAAACACGAATTTTAAATACATGTCAGTCATTTTTATGCATTATTATTTTTATATTCTGATATGAATTTCATTGTGTGATATTTTTAAATTGCTCAGATGGCAAAATTAGTAATGATAAAAACTTTTTATTCTGCTCAGTAAGGGGGTGCTCTGCACCCTCCGTACCCCAGTAGGGGGTGCTGCAGCACCCTCAGCACCCCACTTCCCGCGCCCTTGCTTCCAGTGCAAGTGCAATAGTTTGCCATTACTTCTTAACTTGGAAAATTCCATTTGAAATAAATGTAATAGCAATGGGGTGACACAGTGGGTTGCACTAATGCCTCACAGCAAGAAGGTCATGGGTTTGAATCCAGTCTGGGGCCTTCATGTGTGAAGTTTGCATGTTCACATGGGTTTTCTTCCAACGTCCAAAGACATGCAGGTCAGGCTAACTGTAGACTGTAAGTTGGTTATTCGCGTGTGTGAATGGCGTGTGCGCCCTGCGATGGATTGGTGAGGTGTTCCTCATGTGTATTAGTTGTGCAAAATATAGAGCAAGAGATTTTTGATGTTGATGTCATAAAAGGAACCCAATAACTTCAAAACAGTAAAACATGGCTCAGCTTATTGGCTGGCAGAAGCCAAGCTATACATGAAAGTAAACTTTACATTAAATTAGATTACATTTATTTAGAAGACACTTTAATCCAAAGTGACTTACAGCAAGTGCACTGGACCGTCATTAACTGCAGTGGGTGAAGGGAGCCTGCTTTGGACACTGACTGATTAACAATTTTAAATGTAGACGTCCTTCATGCTGTGGGAATACCCAACTTAAATTAGAGACCTGGCTTGTTTACCTGACCTAACCTTGTCATTTGAATAGTTTTCTTATTGCTGAGGAACAGCGTGGTTGGACTGAGTTCTTGAGGGCTGAGCTGAAAGTTTTTCCAAGATGAGAAAGTCTTGAATTTAATTTATTTGTTGTTATTTCACATACCTATGTTCCTCTGAACCTTCTAGAACTCTCAGTAGTGCTTGCTGTTTTCTCCTATTTGTAATGACTGCTGAGGTGTGTATCGAATAATGACTTCAGGGGTCTACCAAACAGGTAATGAACCAGGGGTGGCAAGTGCATTTGTTTCCCACCAATAGCATATTATTCAATGTAAGAAAATTGCATGAGAATGTTGAAACAGAAAAATAAAAATAAAATATGAGGTAAAAAATAGTTTGTACCAGTTTGTGAGATGGTGAGTTTGAGGGTGAATATAGTTTATTGCTTTTGATTTTAGAACACTGAAGTGCTGAAGTGCTCTGCCGTGAGCCAGTGAGTGACAAGCACATACTTTGCACTAAAATGATTGGACAAACCACAAGTACAGTTTAACATGACAAACGATAGCTTTTCAGCAATAAGCATGAAATTGTTAACTGTTCCTGACTATGTCCATCCAACCATCTGTTATCTAACGGGCATATTCCTGGTCGGGGGCAGTGTGGTGGCTGGACCTTATCCTACATTTAACAGGCAAGAGTCAGAAACACACCCTGGACAGTTAGTTCACAGAAGGGAACACCTGCCATTCACTACAGTATATACTCTTATCCACGGGAAATCTCCAATTAGCCTAACATACATGTCTTTGGACTGCGGGAGGACAGTGGAGTCCTTGCTAATGACCCACACAAACGTGTGCAGAGCTTTGAAAAGCTCCAGTTTGCACTAAAACCCACTTTATTGCTGTGACATGATAGTGCTGCCCACAGCCACTCAAGTAATGATACTGTATATGAGAACTATTTCAAATAAAATATCAAATCACATTTCCCACACATTTTGACAGTGGAACACAGATAAAACAGACTCTAACATCGCCATATCTGTCATGGTTTTGGAGGGTTAGCATTTGTTTGGGAGCTTTCTTTGTTACTCTCGTCTGGGACGATATCGTTTTGCCCACATCGGATTCTTTGGCCAGCTGGTATTAATTGTAGGCGGCGCCTGGACTCTATTTAAGCCCAAGCTCCACCTCGACACCCTTGCTAGAGTGTCAGTGTTACGATTGCACTATAGCCCGTTAGTTCTCTGGCTAGAGAGTTGGTTAGGATTTAGTTGCTAAGGAAGAAAAGTGTTAGTAAGGGAAATTTTCTCTCTCTTTTCCCTCTTCCGTCCTCTCTCTGTGCACTGTCTGGGTGCTTATCTGTTGATCTCGGCTTCCGAGATTTTTCCTTTATTTTGTTCTGTCTAGCTCGCTTTGCTTCCTGATTATTATTCGGACGAGATTTATGTCCTTTGGAAGCGCGAGCCCCTCTCTCTTGTTTTATCTGTGTTCGTCATTTTGCTGTGCTTCCTTTCGTTCCGACCACTGCGTTTGGCGTCTCGAAATACCAGCCATCACAATATTGGGTATTTTGGTTTGGTGCTTTGTGCACTAGAAAGAATCATTGCCCCCTGAGTTATAACCTTACACCTGAGGGACAAGTCTCCGGAACTTTTTTACTTCTTTTTAAACCTGTGGAATTTCACTCTCAGAAAAAAAACGAAACAAAAAAAACTGACCAACGACAGATCAGCTGCATTTTTTGCAAAGAGCCCGTGGTAGTTAATGCAGCTCCTGCAAAGTAGGATTCCTGGCAGATGTTGGCTTTTGCAGCTGAAGGGTTGGTGCCCTTGGCATCGTGATGACATGACGGAACACTTTTGGCTCGCTCTGGCACAGCAAGTCGGCTTGGCACAGCTGCAGGTGATCTCACCCACTTCCCTTTCAGCGAGTGTACATTGTGATTACACAACGACTCCCTGTGGTCCTGTGTGGGACCTTGGGGATGAGCGAGTGAATGGAATGAAAATGTGCAGATTGCACAGCAACTGTTCCTCTGGAAGCCCGGCCATTTAGTGTTCACTCTGAATGCTAACACACTTTGGAAGCCGCGCTGAAAATTCAGTCACAGAACATTTGTACAAAGGCTCACTGTTTCCTGGGCCTGCTTGCATGCTGTTTATGTTGACAGCCTTCATTACTAGACCTGTCTCCAGATATTTAATGAAAAACTAAAAATTCTCCAGCAGTCTTTTTTTTGCTGGATACTTTTACTGTGCTTCAGTGTTTTATGTGCCTTCTGTAGCTTTCATGAATTCTTTGTTTCCTCAAATGGTAGATCTGGGCTTTATATCTCCTTTATAAACTAGTGCTTTACAATCAAGGTGAAATAGTTAAAAACTGAATAATTTGATTAGAAATAACCAGTTTTTTTTTTTTTTTTTTTTTTCAGTGAGTTTGGTGTGTACCTTAGAATGACTAGAAAGAAATGTGTGTATTTGTAAAATAGCTGATGGGAAAATTCTGTATTTTAAAAGAAACAATCAGTGTGACCAAGAAAAGGCACTGACTGCTTTCTTTAAATGAGTTCAGTATTCCATGAAACAAAAGTGCTGCTGTTTCATCAGGGGCGTTGCTGGTGTTAACGGTTCAGGCAGATGACGGGAGACATGCTCTCGCTCTCATTAACACTCCCCATGATTCAGACACACCTGCCCACTGCTACACCCCTTTGAAATAAGGGTGACGTCCATCTTCCTCAAACTCAGGGTGACCTATTGTGTCCAGGTCAGAGCCTAAATCTCAAATTACCTTTATTTTAAGATAATAATTTTGTTTTCCTTTAATCATTGCCCTTTTTTTTTTAGCCTTTCTAAGTATGATATGATATGATACACTTTATTGAACCCCGTGGGGTAATTTGCCCTCTGCATTTGACCCATCCTATAGTTAGGAGCAGTGGGCAGCCACAGAGCAGCGCCCGGGAACCAACTCCAGTTCTAAAGCCAGTTCCTTGGTCAGGGGTACTAGTAGGAGTGTTCCTATGATGCATGTTTTTGTGGGTGGGGAAACCGGAGTACCCGGAGGAAACCCACGCGAACATGGGGAGAACATGCTGCTGAGCTATTGGATAGATGTGATCAGGTGTGCTGCAGAGCTATTGGATAGATGTGATCAGGTGATTGGACAGCTGATGTCTCATTGATAGCCCCAGAAAATGACTGCTGGCATTATGAGTGAGGATGTGTGAGAGTGAAAGCAGTTTGAATGATGAATAATCTACTGGCCAAATCACGCCAAAGGAGGGTTTCTGACTGAAATTCTGCGAGAGCTGCATTTTAATGTTGTCATACCAAACCAGAAAACTGCAGTCATTTACGAGAGTTAGGAAATGACAGATGTCACTGGATGTTGAGATATGAAAGTGTTGGGGAAAGAATACACTGTACAGACACTGCATCGGGGTTAATAGTAGCCTTGTGTGGTAATAAATCACTATTCAAGAAGTGGAACAATATTGTAAACTCCTGAAGGAGCAATAAAATGTGTTACAAAGGAAACATAACTAAGTTAGGGCCTTGTTGGGAAGTTACTGCTTGGAAATCTTATCAAATAATTTATTACCTGAGCATGCTCACTATCTGCACAATTAATGGTGTAAATTTTAACCTGTCAGCAACTTGCTGCATGAACAGAAACAATCTTCAGGATTAATGACTGGTACCTTTACTAGTCAGCAAAATTAAGCTTACACAAGCCTTATGATAAACTAATATAGTGTGTGTGTGTGTGTGTGTGTGTGTGTGTGTGTGTGTGTGTGTGTGTGTGTGTGTGTGTGTTCCTGCACATGCTACAATATAGGAACCAAAAAATGTACTTGCTACGTACCGACGACCGGAATGATTTTTTTAACCAACAAAGTGAAGTCTTTTTTGGGAAGTGAGGACATTTTGGCCAGGCTTCAAAACTAAAAAAGGCAAATTGTGACTTATAAGTTAAAGGAATAGACAACGGAATTTCAAAATACAGTTTGGAAGATAGATCATGTCATAAACTAACGATTCATGCGAATGTTTGAACATATAGAGCTCATACAACTAAGCTATCCATCCCCGAAAGTCGGTTCTGAAGCAGAATTAACAATTTCATAGATGCCGCCATTGAAAATATTTCAACCAATCAGAAGAATCCTCACGGAGATGCTCTGACGTCACATGGGTGCAGCACGTTGAAGCTATACATGGCGAGTGAGACTGCACAAGCATCGTAATAGTTGTTAAATTACTCACTGTTGTCGCCATTTTTCTGTGCCAAAGGACATTGTTAGTCACAAACAGACCCTACTATTCGTGAAAATATTCAAGAAGGCTGTTTGAAGGCCGAGAGAGAGAACAATATGCCTGCGTGTGCAGCGGTTGGGTGTACATGCAGGACTGGTTCAGGTCAGCAGCATGACCGCACGTTCTATGTTGCCGTGCAAAGGCAAAACACCGTAACATCACATTTGGTCGAAAATGAGTTATTGTCATTTTGGGGGTATGGAAGACCTCCTTTATCATGTGGATTAATATTTTGAGTCAATTTGATTGTTTTTATGAAAAAAAAAATCAAGGTCTGTGTCAACAGTGACTCCGAAAATCCCACCAGAAACCATGACAGAACGCCGTAACTGCAGTTACTGTGCTTAGCCTTTGTTTCAGGACGCTGACATTGAGTTAAGGTACTCTGGCTTTGTTTCGCCGCGCATCAAAGCATTGTTACTGTACAGCCCTGAAGTTACGGTCAGTAATAGTCGCTGCAGGCTCGCCTACGTCTCACTCACACACCTCCCTGTCAGTTAGCCTGCCTGTTATCAGGCCCATAAACAATTAAATGCACATCCTACCTTTTCTTGTAAACCAATAAAATCCATGCCAGCCACTTCATCTGGAAGTTTTTCCACGATAATCCACAAGCGTTAGAGTAAATATTCCTTAGATGCTGCAGGCAAGCAGACCAATTCTTTATGATCAAAACGAGTCCGCAAGCTAGGCTACCCAACGTCCACTGTTGGTTGCAAAGCAAACCGTCAAAAAACATTCCGGCTATGAAACTTTTTTTAGTCGATTGTAAAATGTCTAGCAGGAAAATCCAATTCCATCATTATACATATCTGCTATGTCAGGCACATCATCAGCGATGTTTCCACAATAATCTGCTGTTAGAGCAGTTACTTGGATGCAGGCGAGCAGACCACTTCTTTATGATCAACAAGTCCGCAAGCTAGTCTGACCTAACGTCCATAGTTTGTTGCAAAGCAAATCGAACACACATTCCGCCTGAAAAACCATTTCTTTGGTTGATTGCTTCTGAGTTTAGCTGCTTACTGTGAGGTAGCGATCTGGAACCAGACGCAAGAACCAGGCAGTGCAGTAAAATAGGATTTTATTATGGAAGGGGGCGAACCCCCACAGAGCAGGAGGCAACGGTACAGAGTCCACAATCCAAAAATCAAAATCCAAAGGGCGAAATCCGAGTCGTTAACAGGGCAGCAATCACAGTACTCGTAGTCGGGCAAAAAAGGGTCTGATACACAGATGCAACAAGAAATCCAAAACAGAGCCAAAATCGATAATCAGGGACGGTCCAGTCAGAAGTGAATCACAAAGAATACGAGGCGAAAACAAGCATAGCACAAGGGAAACGTTCTGACGGGGAACTGCATGAGAAGACTGCTTAAATACACACAAGGGAAGTCACATGCTATGATTAGGGACAGGTGAATTGGATCAGGCTAATTACGAAGGAGCAAACACAAGGGGAAGCCTAATCACATGAAATTGGCAAAAGCCAAAACGCAGACAGGGATCACGAGACAGCCTATTGACAAACATACAGCTCCGATTAGGGAGTTCTAACGTGCACAGATAATGAGAGGCAGAACAGAGTTAAACAGGTGCGGAGGATCCGCTGAAACGCAGCAAAGTAGATTGAGTGAAGACAAGGGGCGGAGACTAGAACAGGGAGAGTGCTGAGAGCTTGTTAATCAATTAGTAAAGTGCAGCTATACAATCCCTAGTGCTCGTTAGTAAGTTAGTACTATATACAATGTTAATCAGGGTTAGTAAATTTAACTAAAACAACTGTTAGTATTGTTAGTAAAGATTGTTAGTAAAGAACAGCAAGGCGAAGGAAGCAAATGAAATTTAGAGGGAATGATTGGAAACCCAGAAACCATGAAATCACCTGAAAGCGTGGCACACAATACTGGGGAAATAAGCTGTCACATAACACAAGACCAGACAGGGGAGACAAAGTGCAAAGCATGGCAAAATGCAAAACAATGACCGGAATTTAACTGGGGAATGGACTATGGCAGGAATAAACAGAAACAAAACATGGCATGGAATCAAGGCAATGGCAAGACATGAACAGAACAGAGCAGAACAGAACAGAATCATAACACTTTCACATCAGACGCAAAACAAATTTTTCACACGACAGATTACATTCAAAGATGTAATGTCACCACAGCTCTGTATAGCAACAATTAAATGTATCTAATTCATTCATAATCATTCAAAACAAATGTCACTGATGGTTAGGCTTTAGGTAAGTGCTCTTCTCATGGTCTTGTGTACAGAAAACAGCAACCAAATATTGAATTTATGCAAGTTCACGGTAGAAAACCAAATGCGCCAACAGGAGAGTAATGAAGAGTGGAGATTCCTTGAGCCCATGTGACGCCATGCATCGCCTTTCCGGGAGGCAAAATGGCAGCTCAGTAGTGGCCTTCAGACTGCCACACAAAAACGCTCAAAACTTTTTCATGAATGGTCAAGTATGCCTGAAATTTTTCTCATGGGCTCTCAATATTATAAGCTATCAACCTATGCATATACTTAAATTCTGTTGTCTATTCCTTTAATATAAATTTATCCAGTAAGGCAGAGATTACCATAGCACTGCACGGTACGGTGTAAATAACAAACCCTAGTTGGCCCACCAGCAATTACAGGTGCTGAATTCACACTAAATGCATGATGGCAGTCTTATCAAAAAAAAAAAAAATATTCACGTTAGTCGACATGTTATTACAAGTACTGGACAGACACTAGCTGCTTGGTAGCAGTGCTATCAATAACTGCATGTATTACCAGGAATTACAGGGCAATAATCATTGCTGTTCATTGCAGTGTGATGTTAGCGAAATTGCTAACAAGGTACAGTATATCCAACCTGGCAAGAATGTTACTTTGTACATACATTACAGTTAGGTGCGTCAACCCTCTCCGTCTTGAAGTGCTCATGGCTGGGTGTTGCCCAGGGTCACAGACCCATCTGCCCTTAGTGACACCAGCTGTAGTCTTTAATGAAGTACCCATCCATGGATAATATTTGGTTATGGTGTGATTAGCACTTTTAGCCTGGGCAGTAGATGTCAATGCATTTTTGTTGTTTTTGTTCAAGTCCTCTGAATTTGTGACACTAAATTTAGTCTTACAAACACCACTTGAAAAAAAAAAAAAAAAAAAAAAACAGCTGGCTGTTTGCCATATTTGCTCTCAATGTGTCCATTGAACTTTATCATTGGACTATTGGAGTTCTGTGCCTCCGCTTTGAGATAAACGCTTGAGCGTCATTGATTCGTTCGTCTACTGTTCAAAAAATGTTCCACCAACAACTTTGCTTTCTATAAATTATTCAAATTTATAATTCATATTCTATGCAACCCAACCCCACAGTTTTAATTCATAAATTCATTGGTTTTTTTGATTGATATATTTGTGTGATTACTTTTTAACGTTAGGCCAGCTTTTACGTCTATTCTTCCCGCACCCAAGTGAGGGATGCAATGAGGAACCTAAGGGTCTTAAACCAAGAATTGCAACAACTTATACCATCTTATAGTCACCAATTCTGTAAAGTAACCATAAGAAGCCATTCCCAGAAGCCTTTGCGAACATCAGAGCCTTTAGTGAACACCAGAGCCTTTAGTGAACATCAGAGCCTCTACTGAACACCACAGCCTCTACTGACCACCAGAGCCTCTACTGACCACCAGAGCCTCTACTGACCACCAGAGCCTCTAGTGAACACCAGAGCCTCTACTGAACACCAGAGCTTTTAGTGAACACCAGAACCTTTAGTGAACACCAGAGCCTTAAGTGAACACCAGAGCCTTTACTCAACACCAGAGCCTTTAGTGAGTACCAGAGCCATTATTCAACACCAGAACCTTTAGTGAACATCTGAGCCTTTATACAACACCAGAGCCTTTAGTGAACATGAGAGCCTTTAGTGAACACCAGAACCTTTAGTGAACACTGGGGCCTTTAGTGAACACCAGAGCCTTTACTGAACACTACAGCCTTTAGTGAACATCAGAGCCTTTATTCAACACCAGAGCCTTTAGTGAACACCAGAGCCTTTAGTGAACACCAGAGCCTTTAGTGAACACCAGAGCCTTTAGTGAACACCAGAGCCTTTACTCAACACCGGAGACAAAACCAAGCACTTGGGGTTTGCTTGACATCATTGGATCTATAACTGATACAGAGTGCTACATCCAGATAGGACACAAATGGACATTTTTATTCAGGCAAACCATCACTGAAAGGGGAATGCGTACATGAAGAAAGACCTCATACCAGCGATGACATGGAGGTGAGTCACTGATGTTTTGGGCATTTTTTGCAACTAGCCATCCAAGGACATTAACTACTGGGAAGAAATGGTTAAATAAACACAACCTCCATGTTCTGATATCCTTCCATCTTAGCATCTGGACTCAAATCCTATCAAAATATAGAGGTCTGGTTAGGGGAGGGTAGCCTGTGAGTCTGAACGATCCTGAAAAACTCTGCACAGAGGAACCCAGACAGCACATATACTGTACATCACAGTGATGTAAAGGCATTGTACAAATAATTTGTTGGGAAGATGTATTATTTGCATGATTTGCTCTTCGCCCCTAAGCCGCAACCCACTGCTCCAACAAAATCCAGCCGCAACATCTCGGGGATACAGGGCCAACGAGCAAATGATGTAAATAACACATCTTCCCCACACATTTTTATTACATCGCGGCAACGTTTATATGAAGAGTTTGTTTCCAAAACGCAATATATCCATTGTTACGATCCCCAAAGCGCCTAGGAAAGCTAGGGGGTCGCACTTTGGCTTTTAACCGAGGTGATGTACAATAGCGTAAGCCTGGGGCAAGCAATACTTAAAAAAGAACACCACGGGATATGAGGCAATGACACACAATCCACGAGTGAAAAAGTGCAAATGGGTGCTTTTACTGTGCAAAAAGTGGTATTTACAATATTTACATAACAGAAAACAGGAACATGACAAAACACACATCCAAGGTCCGGGGACCTGAGTGTTGCCCAAGAAAAGAACTAAACAAAACCAAAACAGGACTAGCTGGAAACAAAACCGAGTAAGCTACCTAACTGCTGATTGTATATACAGAAAGAAAACCTACCTAAATATACTGACTAGCCGAAACATAAATACAGCGGGTGGCAACCACTCCTAACCTAGTGTGTTTAACAGGTTTGTTTTTTGCCCTACGTGCAGGTGTACAGAGGCCTCTGTCTTACCCTTCCCGACCTCGAAGTGGTCAGAAAGAAACTTCGGTACACAAACGAAAAAAGAAACCAGGGCGTGAGCGGAATTACAAACCAAATCAAAAAGCAAAAAAGACTGAGGTACAACAAACAGATGGGATGAACAGAACTCCTCTCAGGTCACAAGATCCGGATTTAAACAGGTGAGGTGAAAGATGATTGGTGGACCAGTGTCAGGAGACTCCCTCTGATTGGCGGAGGCGGGACATGGCATGACATGGGGTAATGATGATGGATGGGAACCTGGACCAATAGAGAGACACAGCAACAAACCAAGGAAATACAGAAAAAAAAAAGTGTGGCATGTAACATCCATTTTACTCATTTTGAGTGAATCACCTTTTTTAATGTTGGGATCCTGTTGCATTTTATAGAAAAACACAAGCTATGAACAAGAAAAAATTTGCCTGATAGTATCAATTTCTTAAAATGAATCTTTGCACCATGTGTAAGAAGCCCAGGGCTATCACTCCATGGTATTTTCTAAATTTTTGTAATTTTGGCACATTGCGTTTTGGGAACTAACTTACTATGCTTACTAGGTATGATCAAAATCCCTCTAAACGCATCGTCTAACCTCATCACAAGCAATAAGAAAAGGTTCACAGCTGTCATCTTTGCCAAGAGCGTTAGCACAAAATTTAACACCACAAGTGACAATATTTTGACATGTTTAAGATTAATGTTATTTTGATTATTTGTTTTGCTTTATTATTTTAGGTAGCTCTTATCCTTCATTTTCATCAAGAATGGCAACAATTCTGCTCCTGACTGTAAATGACTGTGCTGCACTTGTATAAAGCATTGAAGGGCATTTTACTGAGTCTGTAAATGTGTGTTTGTTGATTTCGCCAGACTGTTCGTGCCACTAAACTGCGCATTTTGTTTTGCATCTTGCTTTGCTTGTCCATATTTCTAAGGAGTATTCATTGTACAATATTCCAGATTTTTCCACCAGATGGCAGTATTCTCCACAACAAGTGGAAGGAGCAATATTGTCTTATATTTAGAGTGATATGAGTTACCTAAAAACACATTTCAGTGACCAAGTGCACAGTACCATGGTACTGAAATGACCTAAAAGATCCAATAATTGCTACTTGTGGGCTTGAGAGTTCTAATGGCAGAGCTCACTTTTAGGGCTTCTTGAGGTATTAATTCAGTTTAGGTGTGAGCTTTAGACTGGTTCCAGCACTGCATTCTCTCCAGAGGTTGTGTGTGTGGATACTCACTAGTCGAGATTATACGTTTTTGCCAAATCAATATTTTTGGTTTTAACCACTGCTAGTGACGTCTGCAACCTGAAACAAAAGGAAAGAAGTCCTGGAGCAATATTAAAGAGTAATACAGGGTGGGGAAGCAAAATTTGCAAAATAAATCACCATCCATAAATTGTATATTATTCTCAACTGGCATGTTTATTGAAAAAAAGAGATTAGACTCAGATTACAGCTTATAGTCTTTGCTTTTTCAAATAACAGGTGCACACAATTCAGGGGAGTGGTTGTGGGATTGTTTGTACTTTAAAAGTCAGTGCAGGTTTTGCTTCCCCACCCTGTAATGTTTATAATTAAGACCAAAACCCAGATTTGGTTTCACAAATGTTGTTGCTTCAGACGGCTAACCCCAAAATATCCTACACTGGTGAGTGTGAATGAGGCAGGTCACTGGACTTCATTGGTTACAACACTGAGTAGGGTTTGTCTATTGAATAAATTATACAGAATTGAATGCAAAATGAATGGCGTATGATCTCTAGATTGCAGAACTGCTCCAATCTCTCCCCGCCTTGTGCCCATTGTGTGCTTGGACCAGGCTCTGTCCCCCTGCGATCCTGACCAGTAATGAGTGAGTTTCATACTGGAGGGATGGACTCACGGAAAAGCTTCAACACAAAAGTTAGTTGAGTCATTCCGAAGGGCGCCTTTAGCAGAGGGCCTTCTGGGACTCCACTCCAGGAGAGGCGTTTCCTCGGTTTTCAGACAGATTCTGAGAGGAGCACCAAGCGAAAAAGTCCGAGGCACACGTGAGGGGAGCCTGAGCACGGTGCTTCTCCTAAATCGCCCGAGGAGCCCTGAATTAGCGGATGCTGTGAGGATGTGCATTCCTCACGCAGTGATGACTCCATCTGAAAAATCTTGAGCTGGAACGATTCAACTCCAGGTGTTCTAAGGACAGAAATAAAAACAAACTCATGGAAGACTTCATCAGACTTACATCTGATAAATGTCACTCTTAGTAAAGAATAAAGTAATAAATAATATATAAATATAAATATATATATAATATAAAGTAAATTATCTTCCATGGGGACCAAGCCTGCATGCAGTACTGCACGTTCATATTCACATGCAGTACTGCACATTCATATTCACATTATTAAGCCTGCATGCAGTCCTGCACATTCATATTCACATTTTTTTAAAGATTTTTTTGGGGATTTTCTCCTTGATTTGATAGTTATACTGTGGAGAGAGACAGGAAAGTTGGGGAGAAGAGTGGGGAAGACATGCGGCAAATGACCCGAACTGGAATCGAACCTGGGTCGCCGCAGGAAGGACACAGCCTTTATGGTGCGTGCGCTTAGACCGATGTCCCACCAGGGCGCCCCATATTCACATTTTTAAGCCGGCATGCAGTACTGGACATTCATATTCACCTTTTTAAGCTTGCTACAGTGCTCATCATGCAGGCAATTACACTACAGTTATGAATATGTTTGAGAAGAACAGTTTTGAGTGTCACATCTGGACACAAACCAAAGGCCTCATTCACACTGTCAGTGTAATGTGACCCAATTCCAATTTTTAGCTTTTATGTGGCACAGATGCTCGTTGACAGTGTAAACAGGAAAAAGACGCTTGCATTCGGATATTTTGCGGTCGGATACAGGCCTCATTCAGATGTGGAAATAAATCAGATATGTATTGGATATGTGCCAATGCGACCGCCGTGTAAACAGCCTGATCGGAATTTCTTACACATTGCGTCTCTAACGTCATCAAATCTGCGACCATTTGTCTTATTTTGTCGCATAAACAGTTAATGAATGGTAAATGAACGAGGTTTTATATTTGAGAAGCTGGCAGACTGAACACCGGTGCTGTCTCGCACCCAGACATTCCTATGAGCGACTGAAGTAGCAATAATTGCAGCAGATGCACAAGATGCAGCTGTGGCCCTTTTCCTTCTTCTCTGCCTAAAAATCCTGGCAATGTTAGGCGAAGTTTTCATGCACCGCAACATTATCATCAAACATATCGTCGGCCTGCTGATAAAACCTCGTATCTTCAAAATGATAAACTTCACAAGAAAAATAAAAAAGAAAAATAAAATAAAATAATATAACTTGAGGTTAAAATATAAATAAATTAAAAAATGTTTAATTTTGCATGTAAGAATAGTGGACATACGAGTTTTTGTTTCTTATCAATTTGGAGATACAAGGTTTTATCAGCAGGCCGACGATATGTCAGCATCATCCATTTTTTTTTGGCTTAGCAGTTAGCGCTTGGTGCAGAAGTAGGCATGGCCTAAAGTTTAGTAAAAACTAAAAGTAGGCATGCGCGATGTTTCAGATGTTGTAGGCAAGTGTAATCGCGTGAATCAGATATGGGTCACTTGATAAAATACGTGTAACCGCACGGTAAAAAAAAATCAGATTCAGGCAGCAAATCCGATCTGGGCATCAAGACTTACAGTGTGAATACGGCCAAAATGGAGTTAACTAGGTCACAATGGCCATGTTTACACTGTAAGTCTTGATGCCCAGATCGGATTTGCTGCCTGAAATTTTTATTTTATTGTAAAGTTTATCATTTTGAAGAAACAAGGTTTTATCAGCAGGCCAACGGTATGTTTGATGATAATATTGCGGTGCATGAAAACTTTCGCCTATCATTGCCAGGATTTTTAGGCAGAGAAGGAGGAAAAGGGCCACAACTGCATCTTGTGCATATGCTGCAATTATTGGCTCTTCAGTCATTCATAGGAATGTCTGGGTGCGAGACAGCCTCCATGTTCAGTCTGCCAGCTTCTCAAATATAAAACCTTGTTCATTTACCGTGCGTTCACTGTTTATGCGACAAAATAAGATAAATGGTCGCAGATTTGATGACGTTAGAGACGCAATGTGTAAGAAAATCCGATCAGCCTATTTACATGGCGGTCGCATTGGCACATATCCGAAACATATGGATTATTTCCACATATGAATGAGGCCTGTATCCGATCTCAAAATATCCGAATGCATGCGTCTTTTTCTTGTTTACACTGTCAACAAGCATATCCGATCTGTGCGACATAAGAGCAAAAAATCGGAATTGGGTCACATTACACTGGCAGTGTAAATGAGGCCAATGTTATTCAATATGCATCACTTAAACAAGCAACATATGGCACTATTATTACGGAAAATATTAAAAATTATTTCTTAAAGAATCTCCATTATTTTAACTATACTGAGAGGCATTGAAAATGCATATTAAAATACACTGTTTTACAGTGGTGGTTAATGGTCTCTTTTGTAGTTGTGAAACACAGTCTCAGGAAACAGTGCTTTAGTGGTGAGACTGGCCTCACTGTTTTCGTTACATTGGCAGTCAGTTCAGCAGTTTTTATGTTTTATCTTACATGGCAGAAGACGTATTATGGAATGTGTTTTTGTGACATCACAGATGACGCTCTTTGTCGAAGACAATAATAACTGACAATCTGGTTATTATAATCATCCCTGCAGTCTGGATACAGTCATATAATTGACATTAATGCGTCCAAAAACTTTTGTTTTAGACTGGCCATCATTCAATATTCAAAATGTTTGATTCTTATGAGATTCATTCGTTCATGATTTGAAGTGGGAATGATGTGACTTTCTTAATATGTGTTTTCATTGGCCCAAACCATGAACTTTTCATGTGCAAAATGATTTCTCACAAAATGTGATTCACAAACACGATTCAGGGCATTTTGCTCCATTTGGGTAATTATAATGAGGTGTTAAACCAAGAAGGGATTCAAACCCAAACCCCTGAGATTTTGTATTGCTTACCAAACCTGATGGTCATCATTTGTATCAGCAAAGGGAAAAATGATCAGTTGTGAACTAAGACCATGAAAACCACTCTGCGCTTTTATTAGTGTCTCAGTATGGAACCATTTTTACATTTCATCACAACAGAGATTTGTGCTTTAGGTCCACTTTCTGATCTCACACTGCTTGTGTCTGTATAAGGGCCTCCTCAGGAACACAGGGCTGATCTCACACTGCTTGTGTCTGTATAAGGGCCTCCTCATGAACACAGGGCTGATCTCACACTGCTTGTGTCTGTATAAGGGCCTCCTCATGAACACAGGGCTGATCTCACACTGCTTGTGTCTGTATAAGGGCCTCTTCATGAACACAGGGCTGATCTCACACTGCCTGTGTCTGTATAAGGGCCTCCTCATGAACATAGGGCTGATCTCACACTGCTTGTGTCTGTATAAGGGCCTCCTCATGAACATAGGGCTGATCTCACACTGCTTGTGTCTGTATAAGGGCCTCCTCATGGACACAGGGCTGATCTCACACTGCTTGTGTCTGTATAAGGGCCTCCTCATGAACACAGGGCTGATCTCACACTGCTTGTGTCTGTATAAGGGCCTCCTCCTGAACAGAGGGCTGATCCCACACTGCTTGTGTCTGTATAAGGGCCTCCTCATGGACACAGGGCTGAAGTTTGTGAGCAAAGTTTTTCATGTTTTTGTTTTTACTTGGCAGCGTTGTTTTCTCATCTTGCTCTCTGCAGTGGTTGCAGGATGATCCTCATCACAGTATTCCCTTGAGGTAAGAGTGTATGCAGGTTTGGGAACATAAATATTGTGAATGAATATTGTGCAATATACAGCAGTCCAATCTGCATTAAATGATTCCTGGACATAATTAGGCATGAACGTACTTACAACATCTTGCTGATTAATTATCAACTCTCCGTAATTTCGTAAAATCTATACAATTGATAAATATACCTTGAGGAAATAAATGAGGTGGTCACCAATGGAAAAATAATTGTTGTATGTGTTTGTAGCAGTGTATTGCATAAAGTAGATTTCACATTCCTGCATCAGTATCTAGCGCTGGTCCAACCTGCTGTAGCTCTGCAGAGTGTAGGCAGCTGGTATGATGAGTGCTGTGTTGTCACAGATATCCTGCCATCCAGGATAGTGCAGCAGCATCAACTGGGTGAATCTGAAAAGTCCAAATGTTTCCTGTACATGTAGAGATTTCTGCACATAATCAAGGCAGAGTAAGGGTGATTTACTTCTCAAAACATTTCCGTTATAATGACTTTTTAATAACATTAGCTCAGCGCTGTTATTTGTGACAGTAGCAGTAGAGACTATATCCTGATGAGCCAAAACAGTAAAACTGCTCACAGCCGAAGTAAATAACAGTGATGATCTTGTAATAATGGCATGTTGAGGTCTGCAGACAGACTGGAGGTGATAAGTGAACAGTCCATTCATGCAGTTGACATGTTGGAGGTAGGAGAAATGGGACCTGAGTGACTTTGACAAGGACCAGATTGTTATGGCCAGACAGATGAGTCAAGTAACTAAGTAAGTAAATTTTATCTATATAGCGCCTTTCACAGATAAAAATCACAGAGTGCTTTACAAGGCTATACACATAAAACACAAGGAAAGTACAACATAAGACAAAAAAACTGAATAAAACAAGTGGTGCCAGGCACAACAAACCCTGCCCCTCGCACATACTTTGACCTACTTTTCCAAAATTCAATAGGCATCTATTCTGGGTGAGTGACAATCCCTAAACCGAATTTGGGGTGAATCTGGCCATTAGTTTTGCTGCTAAAGTGTTAACAAATAAACAAACACAGAAACAAATGCACAAACACACAAACAAACCAAAACAAAAACAATACCCCTTGCCCTCACCCTTCGGGTGGGGCAGGGTAAAAATGAAAAGTAAAATGTAAATCAGCCAATCAAACCCTCGTCTAATTAAAAGCCTGTTTAAAAAGGAGAGTCTTTAGCTGCTTCTTAAAAGAATCAGCTGAATTTAAACATCGTATTGACAATGGCAATGAGTTCCAGAGTCTGGGAGCTACTGCCTGGAAGGATGGGTCCCCACGGGTCTTAAAGTAAGTCCGTGGAACCTGTAAAAGCCTCTGACCAGATGACCTCAAACTACGGGAGGGAGTGTGAAGCACCAACAGGTCTGAGATGTAAGAGGGAGCCTGCCCACAAAGAGCTCTAAAGGTAAGGACAAGGATTTTAAAATGGATCCTCAAGTGGACAGGCAGCCAATGAAGGGATAGTAAAATAGGAGTGATGTGGTCCCTTCTCCTAGTGCTCGTCAGAAGCCGCCCAGCAGAGTTTTGGACCACCTGGAGACGGTCAAGCTCCTTTTCATTTAAATAAGTAAAAACGCTATTACAATAATCGAGTCGGGACGAGATAAAGGCATATATGACCATCTCTAGCTCTCTTTTAGACACCACATGTCGAAGCTTGGAGATGTTTCTCAAATGGAAGTAACAATTCTTCATTAAATTCCTTGAGTGGCCATCAAGGAACATGGAGGAGTCAAAAGTTACTCCAAAATTTTTAAGCTATGAATTCACAGACAGGCCAAGTGCATTGAGGTGGTTCTTTATCACATGAAGATTGCTCTCAGGTGCAATAATTAAGGTTTCTGTCTTTGTAATAGCGATGCCTCTGGGCTGCTCCCTCTCAGCAGTGATGAGTAACCATCAGTCGTGCAAAGAGAGACAAACCATTAATCAGCGACAGAGTGATGGGTGCCCAATGCTTATCGATACACAAGGACAACTAAGGCTTTCTGAACTGGTAAGAACTGACTCAGGGGTGACTGTGACACAAGTTGCAAAGAATTGTAATTGACCCATCCACAAATACCGTGCGCTTGCTGGTTTTTATGGATTTTCTCTTTGAAAAAACATCAATTCCGTCAACACCCAAATTAAACTTTCTCCACTTCAATAGAAAGAACTATAAACAAGAAGTGGATGGTGTGGATGCGATAGAGGTATAGGTGTTAAAAGCTTGCAAGTGCAGAAGGATATTGAAACGTTGATGAGTACTATTGCTTGTGCCGATAGGAATAATCACTTTATTGCCCTAAACTGTTAACCCCTTTAGCCCGACGCCCCGGTAACGGGGGGCGGTGCTTACGCATAATAAATACAGCATGTTCCCAAGTCGCAACATTGTCATGCGGCATATCCACTTTACGCGAAGAAACTCGACAAAAAGCTCATGTTGACCATTTTTACCTCAACCGAACACAATTCAAGCACCAAGCAAGTAAATAAGCATGTAGCAAAACATAGGATACAATCATATCAGCGCTGAGTCGCTAGAATTTCTCCTGAATCTGTGCTATGCATACAAACAATACCTCAAATGAAAGAGGAAAGTCCACAGAATCCAACGATATACGCACTGTCATTTTAAACCAACTCCACACTCAAAGAGCAGCAAACATACACTTTTCAGTCTACAGAGATGAGCAAAGAAATTTCTTACCTTTGATATTTTGTATTTAAAAAACTGTTTGAGGGTAAATCCACGCTTAGTAATGTTAGCTCAATGTGTCCGTGTTGTAACGAAATTAGATCTGCCAGGCTCAAATCATGTTTTTCTTCTCGAGCATTGCTTCAAAGATCTCAGTTGCTCAGCATTCAGCTTGCTTGCAATGTATTTTCCTCTCTGTGATCGGCTTGTGATGCTGTCAGTAAGACTTTGCCGGTAGCCATTTGATTCTATGGCTACTGACGTTTCCAACAAGCTCTAAATCGTCTTTATTGTGCAAAGCTAGCCTGAGCTAGAGCCTTGTGTTCCCAGTGCGTCAAACCAAGTCCATGGGCCATTCAAATGTACGTAAATAGGGCGACAATATAAACGCTTAACAGGTTTATTTGTGGTATTTTCGGTATAATTATCTGCTAAATATTCAACCGTCATTTTCAAAGTCGTTTTCTGACAGAAATGTTTGAATATTGAGGGCACAACACTACAAACAAGGTGAGTGACTTGTTTTCTTAACTCATTCTCTATATCTGCAATTTGACAGCAAGGAGACAGTCAAATGATATAGCCTAGTGGTTAGGGTATAAAGCTACGACTCGGGCGACCAGGATTCGATCCCTGGGCAGTCGTGCTTTAGTGAGTCTATATAAATGATGCTATAGTAGCATTTTTCTTGTATACTGTAAATAATTGCTGGGGTCTTTATTATTTTTACTTTTTTCCCCCATTTTTAACCTTTTTTGTATTCATAATCTTATTAATTTGCTTTTTTAAATAAATCTGCTCCAGTGGAGCCAAACTTCATTTTCTTTGTATTTATTGTCTTTGAATGGGAAATTGTATAGGCTATAAGACTGGCACAAATAATAAAAAAAAAAAAAAAAATGAAATGAAAAACTGGTTGTATTTGGGTGGAATGTATGTCTGTAGTGACATATAAGTGAAAGTAGATTAGTTTTACAGTTTAATATCTGAGAAATCTGATTTGGCATACAAGGTACCTGAATTGCCAATTTGGAGAAGCCACCTAGACATTCCTCTCTAATTTTGTTCTGATTTTCTTGATTAGAATATACTTTTGCAGAGATAATGGTGAGATTTTGTGCTGTAAATTTGTAGATGTTTCAGACTGTAACTAATTAAGTTTACAAGGGATAGAAGTAAAACTTTGTTTGGTGCAAAATGAGGTCTTTGATTTATTCTGTGTTCCATCTTCATTTACTCTGACTCAGTGACAAATATACAGAAATTTACACCGCAGCAGAAATCCCAAATGGTTTTACCTTTATTATCATATCAAGATTATTCAAATGGACCAAATAGTTGCAGAGATATACTCATTTCATTTTGGGCTTGCCATTTTCGAAAAAGAGGCTCAGGGCTTAAGGGGTTAAAAATTCACGGACATCAAACCCATAGAGTATCAATATGTGCATATTTATCGAGGTGTGCTTCTTACCAGCTCCAGCGCGCACAGACTCACTATCTTGGGACCTTTTCCATACTCATATCTGAAGTATCTTCAAAGATCTTAAAAGTACATTTTTTTTTACATTGTGTCTGTCTACATGTGAGCATATAAATATTTGTATGTAAACACTGGCTTTGCTGGAAAAATGGAGCTGTAAGACATTGGATGATCATGATATACAGCATGTTACCTTTAAACAAATGTAGCTCGTTACATGTGCGTATGTTATAATAAGCTAACAAATAGAGCGCACTTGGTAGGGCGCATACCTCCGCCATGCCATATATCTGATCTTTTGGTCACATAACATTTTCCGCATCACTTCCAAAACCACCTATCCTCCTGCCAAATTTTTTACTAAACCATTCATAACTTTTTGAGTTATCTGATCAGAAATATCACACAGACCCACGTTAAAAAGATGTATTTTGGGGGGTGCCCTGGTGGCTCATCGGCCCAAGAGCGCGTACCATAAAGGCTGTGTCCCTCCCGCAGCGACCTGGGTTCGAATCCGGCTTGGGTCATTTACTGTATGTCATCCCCCATTCTTCTCCCCAACCTTCCTGTCTCTCTACACTGTATAACTATCAAATAAAGGAAAAATTCCCAAAAAAAAAAAAAATCTTTAAAAAAGATGTATTTTGTTTCTTCCGGATCGAGAATCCAGAATATGTTCCGGATCACTTCCAAAATTGAATCATCTCATCCTTGGACTACCACTTATCATCGACCAAATTTCGTTCCAAATCGTCATAACTTTTTGAGGTATCCTGTTAAAAGACAAACAAACAAACGGGTGAAAATACAACCACGTTGGCGGAGGTAAATATTAAGGTTGATTACTAATGTGGGCTTATTCATAGTTTAATATTAAGGAAAAACAGAGACTTTGCAGTCACTTTGCATAACAGTAGCATTTTCTAAAGAAGCAGCCTAATTTGTCCGAGTGCCAGCCAGCATGGGGTGTCAAAATTCAGTCCCGACATGCATTGGGAAAACTGCCATGACACTACCTGGCATGAAAATGTACAGTATTTGTGGATGGGTCATTTACATTTACGTGAGGAACGTATCACAACACTCAGAGCATCATACTACACAGCATATAATGCTTTGTAGATGCAGACGAGTCAGAGTGCCTGATATTAAGCAGGCGGTTCAAATGTTGTGGCTGATCGGTGTATACGCTAACATATACGCACAATCATCAGTGCAACATAACACCAGCTTCACCAACCAGCTTGAGAGACCAGAGAATGCTGTTCTTTTCATCTGCCTTTCAGTCAGTACAAGCCGCATGTTTGACTGTAAATATTTGTCCCTCAGGAATTCAGGCAGCGAAGATTAAAGGTCACTTCCTGATGTTGAACACCACATATTCTGGTATTAGCACAACAAACACAATTAAGGTAGATAAATATTTGGGGGGGTTATTTCCATTTATCACATTCAGAAAAGGTACTACAGTCTTGATCTCACTGATACGACCCATCCAGGCAGCGGCACACTGCAGGGGCACAAACATCCCTTTATAACAATAATTAATCCTGGCTAGTTCTCCGTTATTTTCTGTTATTGTCATGTTTTCCAATTATAGAAATAATCCATTGGCAATGGAAGACACGGCTTCTCTCCCCATGCGGTCATAGTTAAATTTAGTACAAAAAAAAATAATTTACTTATTAATAGGCCTATGCTTTACAAAAGACAAACTGCTCTGGAACGCTATGTTTTCGGCGATCAGGTGATCCAAGTCCGGCTATATGATCGTTTAAATTGTTGAAATGAAATAAAAGGTTGTTTAAATGCACCGAAGTGTGCGTCAAAATGAATGATTGTCATATTACTTTAACGGGGAGAACAAGCAACGCCTGATAGTGTGGAATTTTCAGAGTGCATGTATTGTTGATTTGAAAAACGATTGAGAAAAAAGGCAGGACTAATATTTGTAGCCCCCAGACGAAGTCGGAGCTACTATGGATTTGGCCTCATCATGTGTCCGCCGCCGCCGTAGAGATTTCCTGGTGGACGCTCAACAGGCCACAAATTCAAAACCATTTCTAAATATTTGGTATGTATATGGGCAGTAGTTAGGACACTGCGCCTACCAATGTTGGTTGCCATGGTAACATAATTTTGTGTCAAAAACTAGTCAAAATGAAAAATGTGGGTGATCGGGGGCAACATCCATTGGTCGCGAGCGATTGACCTGTCTAGTTGTTTTAAAGGAATGCTCTGTGCCCCCCAAATTTCCAGTTCTGGCGCCACCATTGCATCCAGGCAATTCTGCTCCAAAATTAGCATGTGCCTCGTAGACCACTGCAAGGATGCAACAACATGATTAGCACGTGTGCATGTGTTTTCAGACTCATGCAGAGGAATTCTACAACACCATAGGCACCTGTGCATGTGTTTTCAGACTCATGCAGAGGAATGCTACAACACCATTAGCACCTGTGCATGTGTTTTCAGACTCATGCAGAGGAATGCTACAACACCATTAGCATGTGTTTTCAGGCTCATGCAAAGAAATCTTTTTTTATTCAACCCTTATTTAACCAGGGAAGTCCCATTGAGATTGAAATCTCTTTTTCAAGGGAGCCCTGGGGGTTGAGAGGGCAATTTGCACAGCCAATTAGATCAGGGGATGATTAGGTGGCAGGTTGGGACTTTAGCCATGACACAGAGGAACCCCCTACTCTTATCGAAGAGTGTCATAGGATCTTTAATGACCACAGTGAGTCAGGACCTCGGTTTAACATCTCATCCGAAAGACGGCATCTCCTTCAGTAAAGTGTCCCCATCACTGCACAGGGGATTATTCCACCAGAGGGAAGATCACAACCTACTGGCCACCGAGTCCTCTTCCAGCAGCAACTTGGTTTTCCTAGGTGGTTTCCCATCCAAGTACTGACCAAGCCCACACCTGCTTAGCTTCAGCCACGCAGCTGGAGCAGATTGAATAGTGGTATGGCTGCTGGCTAAATCTTACAACACCAAGAGCATGTGTGCATGTGTTTTCAGGCTCATGCAGAGAAATTTTACAACACCATTAGCATGTGTGCATGTGTTTTCAGACTCATGCAGAGGAATGCTATAACACCATTAGCATGTGTGCATGAGTTTTTAGGCTCATGCAGAGGAATGCTTCAACATGATTAGCACATGTGCATGGGTTTTCAGACTCATGTAGAGGAATGCTACAACACCATTAGCACATGTGCATGTGTTTTCAGGCTCATGCAGAGAATACCCCTACTTGCAGAGCTTTGGTTCTCTCGTAGGAAAGCTTCCACCACATACATACTCAGCCCTTGGGACAGATCAGCGATGGTTCCTCGGTCACTGTTGTCCTGCATGAGCAATGAGCTATAGGGTTCTGCTTGCACTCTTGTTGAATCCCTTTAGCTGGCAGATCCAGGATATTGCTTTGTTTTAGACCTAGATTTCTTTGTTTACCCACCAACCCTCCCCCGCCCCTCCCATTTAACCATAATACAATCATGCCTACAGAGATGTGTGGATATTTTATTCAAAATGTGGCTGAGGCTGCAGCTTTGTTGTCATTGTTCTGCCACAGCGCACAGATCCAAGTTCATTATAACAAGGCTTACAGCAATAAAAACACATGTGGTTAGCATTTCTAATTTAAAAGCTTCATGCTATATTGTCAAAAAAAAAAACCACAGATGAATTAGATGTCTTTCTCCTCCCTGGAGAAAAAGATTGTATTGTGAAAAGATCATTGCATAATAATACCATGTCATGACATCAAATGTTCATGAATTACATTAAAACTGCTTGTCCTTAGACTTAATGTCTGTAATGTAGTCCTTTTTTTGAGCAATTTATGCAAAAAAATTCTCTTTTAAGCAAAAACCATTGACCTTTTAAAAACACAAGTTCAAAATTCATTAAATGCTCGGGGGCCTCGTCTTCCAGAGATAGATGTGGACGGCAATCTAAAAATTAGAATTGGCCCAAGAAGACAATGCAGCCACAATGGAGATTACTTCCCTGATAAATCTGACCAGCTTCCAAAGAGCTGATTGGCGCTCATAGGCAGTGCTGAAAAGACGCATTTTGGCTTACACTGGAAGACACACTTCACACAGTCTTCTGGGAAATAACCAACCTAATCCCTTTTGTTTTGCTTTGAAGTTGACTCCAGCAGGTGAAGTCATCCTGAACGCTGGAGGAAGAGAGAAATGAGGTCTGGCAGATGTGCTGCAGTCCCTACGGGTGCCTCATTGGGCCAATAGAGGCTTACAGAGGGATCAGCACTCATTACTTTACCTCAACAGCTGAGATCAAAGCTGGGTGTGGAAAAACTCCATTCACACCAACACATGGGAAATATCTGAGTGTGCAGGAGATAGTTAGTACACAGGGAGTGTTGACAAACCCATCTGTTACACTCTGAATTTGGTTTCATTCCTACCTCTCAACCATTGGTGTGGTTGAAATACAAGAAAATTATTTTGTATGTTGCTTGATAAATGAGGGAAATTCCTCCACTGCACTATGGTTAAACTAACTGCCAGTTATCACAAACGTTTGATCGCAGCTGTTACTGCCAAGGGCAGCACAACCAGTTATGTGTAAAGTCACGCCTCCAGCCGTCCAGCTCACCGGTCTACTATGATCCATCCTTGCACCTGAGTCCAGTCCTCAAATTCCTGTCCTCTGTGCAATTGCACTGTGCACGCGACACAGCCATTACATTGTTGGGGGGGGGATGACAAGTTCACTACCTTTGACGCAGGTAGACATATAGCCAGTTCAAATAGATCAGTAATGAAATCTGCATTTATTTGATTTATTTTTTCATCAGTGAAGCAAACATCCATTTATGAAAATATAGGCCTATTTTGAATATGTGCACAGAATCAATGATCTACGTCTCTGACACCAGCCCTATGACCACTGTGCAATCTTTAAATATCATAGAGGGGGGAGATTTCACAAGATGCAGAGATGCTAACTTCTAAGATAATAAATTACATCTCATCATCAGTCATATTGTATCATGACACATTTTGTACTCATGCATAATAGTTATTAAAAAGTAATTTACTTTTATTTGGGTCATGAAATCCGTAAAAAAAAATAATAAATGCAGATGGTCTGATGAAGCATTATCAAAATAACAATGGTGAACTTCAGAAATTCTTTATTGAGTGTCAATCACCAATTACAAAACTTTACTGATGACTTAGTTAAATTTATCTGAAATAGTCTTCCTTCATTGAGTCATTCTCACCCTTGTTTTGCTTACATCATATTTTCGGGGGCACAGAGACATAGAAGTTAGAAAAGACAGTTTAAATAAAGCATTTTGAGAATGAAAGCTGTAGCAGTAAGCACATAAATAAAACTGTTTGGCCTAAAAAAGTGAAATTCCACAAGGCAATCACTTCTCCAGAACCATTAGCATAAAATACTATACATTATGCAGAGAAAGCAACATAATTAGTTCCTCTGGTGCAAAATTAGGAGTGAATGAGAGCAGGGAAGACACGATGTCCCACGTCTACAGCGTACTGGAAAAATAATCTTAAAAATTAAATAAGACTGCAGTGCATGTGGGCATCACTCACATGAAAGGAAGTGCAGAAACATTCCACAGAAACAAACAATACTGCGTAAAAACAGGACCTCAAGGAATGTTTTTAGTAGCTTCCAGTGACAGCTTAATTTAGCCTCGGGAGAACTCTGTACTCTATGGACCTACCCACAGGCCCAGACTTCCATTCCTCTTTTACATGACTTAATACTGTTTTGAAAAAATTTACATCTTGCATTTTTGGATAAAAGAGGTCATTCTTAACAGAATAGGCCCTCACTTACGTCTTCACGACCTGCCTGTGATGAGTTATGTCCAGCTTTGTTTGATTGGTGGATGAAGAAACTTAAGAATTTAATGGGATCTCTTTGAAAAATTCAAGAAAATCTGTTGCCTAGGGCAAACTGGCCATGGGCGTTTTCCCCTTGTGGGTCGCTCAAAAATGGACCTTTCCAACCTGTCAATCACATGTAGCAAAACAACCAATCAGATTGTCTTATCTTACTAAGGTCCAGCCTACCCCGATAGCACGACCATATTGTCTCACTCTCAGTGCAATCTTTAGCTGTTGGTAATAGGACAGGTGTCAGACTTTTTCCGAAAATGGTTCTTAGCTGCCCTTGGGAAACGTGTAATACTGACAAAAGATAGGCCTACCCTGCCCAGCTACAGGGAGCTCAATTAATCTGTTTTCCAAAGCCAAAAACGCAGTTGGGACATTCCATATGAACTCAACCAAAGTACAAAAATTTCCCATGGTCACCGACTCAGATTTGGCACAGATTTATTTTGGGAGCACCTCTATATCCGCAATGAACACATGCAAAATTTTAGGGTCCTACTCCAAGGGGTTTCCAAGATATGGCCCCCCCAAATATCGAGGGCCATGCCCAAGTGCTACGCAAACGTTTATTTATAGGGATTTTGGTGGCCAATATTTTTAGAACTAATCATAGGTATGGGCTGAAAATTGCTAGCCCATAATTTGGGTCCAGGCTTTCAGAATCTCTTTTCAAAATTTATTTATCTCTTTTCATTTTCAAGATATTGGCCTCTCAAATATGAAACTTTTTATGGGTGGAAATCAAAAATTCAGTTTTCAATCGGTTTCCAATTACTAGAGGTGAAATCCACCTTAACGCAGGTGAAACTGATAAACCTCCATGCACAAGGACTTCAGTTCCGTGCGAGAATCTCTTACATATGCGTTGATTGAATAATTGCTGACGACAGCAGGGGAACGTAAATATGCCACAAAAAACTCACACCGAATGCGTTAGTGTTGACGGGTATGCTTTATAAATGAAAACTGACCGCACCTGGTAATGTTGAGAGTTTTTGGAGTTTCTGTAATGGTAATTTAAATGAATGATTGAAAACAGGTCATGGCCAATCATTATTTTTAAGGGATGGGTTTGAGCCTCCCCTATCGCCAGTTCACCAGCCGCCACTGCCTCACCTGCAGCTTAATGTGAATAGGATCAACAAACACAGTGGACCTCTGCATGCTACAAACCAATAGTTATCCCTTCGTTCCACCCAGCACAGGCATTCGCAACCCTGGATAACAAAAAACGTGTAGCCAGATGGTGAAGGGTTTTGTAATAGCATGAAGTAATCTGCTCAGAAACTTTAACGTGGGAAAAGTTGACTAGGTAGCCAGCCAGCTGACTCAGAATGTCAGTCCCTTAGCCAAAATGAGTTAAGTTAGCTTGTCATCGAAATTGGTTCAGAGGAAAACGCTGATATATCAAACTTTAGATTAATAGCTCGATTTTGTCTCATGTAGCTAGTTTAAGGGTTAGCTGCATTGCGTAATGTGATTTATTACAAAGTCAAGCTTGCGTATTGCCTGACTCATGGCAAACTGACGTTAGACAGCATACTGGGTCCAGTGTTATTTTTAGCTCAGTGATGGCAACAAACATAGGAAAACTACTTACCCTGCTTTACACGTGCAGTTCGATTCCTCTATCTTTTTTTTTAAAGATTTTTTTTTGGGAATTTTTTCCTTTATTTAACAGTTATACAGTGTAGAGAAACAGGAAGGTTGGGAGAAGAATGGGGGAAGACATGCAGCAAATGACCTGAGCCGGAATCGAACCCAAGTCGCTGCAGGAAGGACACAGCCTTTATGGTGCGCGCGCTTAGACCGATGAGGCACCGGGGCACCCCTCGATTCCTCTATCTTGCCTGGTTTGATTTAAAAGTGCAGTTGATTGTGTGCTCGGCTTTTCTGCATTGATCACCAGCACTCCGCGGTTTCTCTTGTATCTCCATCCATTCTGTAAAAAAATTGATGTCATGGGTATATCTTGTGTTAAATAGTTAAGGCCTCTCTGGAAGACTTTGCCCAGCAAGTTGGACGCATTCAGTACAAAATAAACCACAATATTTCCGGGAATAAGCGCGCAAGAGTTCTGCTCAAACTTCTACTGTGCTGTGGGAACTGAGCTGCATAGATGTGGGGCTTTGCAACAGTAACTAAGGGGGGCAGAGCTGGTGGGAAAGTTCCATTGAGCCAGTGCAACGCAAACTGATGAAAAAAAAACTTTAAAAAAATGCTGCGTGTGCATGTAATCTGTTAAACCGGCTCAGGTGAGACAGCTGTTCGCCCGCAGCAAGATTACGGGGAAAGAGGGGTACAGGTAAAGGTAAGACATGTAAAGGCGGGCCTTAAAATCCCAGAGTCCCTTGGAAAGATGTAGCATATACTTAAAATGACCACATTATCTGGCACGGCATAGAACAACAACTTTTTTGCAGCACAAGAAAATGAGCCTGGCATTAAGGTCTCGTCTCAGCCCTGCTGTAGCCCTAACGGAGAGCTGGACTCATCGAGACCCAACCCACTGAGCCAAGTTAATGCACTCGCAGGCAAGGAGTTACAGCCAAAGTCGTAAGACAGAGAACAACATGGATAGTATAAGATCGATTTGGCTTGCAGTAAAGCCAATGTCGCCAATAACTTCACACAATTTGCTAGCGTTAACTGGCTTGTAGAACCTCAAGGTGGAAAACAAGCAGTCATTCGGTGAATTACAAACTTATGTGTTATGACTGAGCAGTGAACACAGAAACGTATTTCTGCCAGGATACCTGAACAAAAAATAATTTAATGCTGGGCAGTATGGCTCTCTCCTGGGAGCTGCCGGTGCACGTGCATGTAACCGAATGCAGGGAGTGCTGCACGAACAGTAAAGCACTGCAGTTTTACCATTTAATAGGCCTAATGGAGTAAAAACAAGCAGTTAATGAATGCAATACAGCAGCTGAAACTTAGGAGAAGCTGGGGTGGCAGCGGGGCTGCAGTAAGAGCCCTGAAGTGGAATGGCGTGTACCGTGTAGCATTAGGGACTTACTTAGACTTAGAGTTAGAGTTATTTGCGAGCGAAATGGCAGTGTGAATTTTGGTGGGATTCGTTAGCTGAGCAGTAAGCTGATTATTGTGCGATATGATTGACTGGGAGTATCCTGACTCACTTCACTACATGTCCAATCGGAATTATACCTGCTGCACAAGCTCCATTTCTTTTTCTGGACTTAGTGAATTTTATTTTGTCTTTCCTCTTTGTGAAAAATTAACTAAAGATATGCCTTGACCTTGGGCCTCACTTGACAATACACTGAGGAGAGGGGGAGAGAGAGAGGATAAAAAAGGGGAGGTACACATGCTCTTTATGTCATTACATAACAGTTTATGTCATATGTTGTAATTCACACATTCAGGTAGTTTAATTGGAGTCCAACTTGAAATATAGTCTCTATCTGAATCAGCAGAGGTGCTGTGCTATATAACAGCCTGCCAGGAGCTCCAGAGCAGAGATGCCCCAGTCCCACACGGCTAATAATGAGGGTTTATATGACAGATAATAGAATGAGGAAACCCCCTTTCCCCCTTCTAAAATAGATTATCAGACCATATAAAGGATCCATTAGCCTATTGGGACAGAATTCACATCCCAGAGATATTAATTTCCCAAGTCGTGTGCTTGGACATTAGGCTGCAAAATTGCAACAAACCCCAACGAGACTTGCTCCTCCTGAACCACCAGCTGGCTCCAGATGCCCTGTCCAACATGGTGGAGCCTATGCAACTAGGCAGCACTAATCTGCTCCATGATTCTTGTGACAGAGTCTTTACTCCTCTCTGAGTGCAGTTTTTACTCCTCTATGAGTGCAGTCTTTACTCCTCTCTGAGTGCAGTTTTTACTCCTGAGTACAGAGTGTTTACTCCACTCTGAGTGCAGATACTTTACTCCTCTATGAGTGCAGTCTTTACTCCTCTTTGAGTGCAGTTTTTACTCCTCTCTGAGTGCAGAAACTTTACTCCTCTCTGAGTGCAGAGTCTTTACTCCTCTCTGAGTGCAGAGTGTTTACTCCTCTCTGAGTGCAGAGTCTTCGCTTCTCTCCGAGTGCAGAGTCTTTACTCTTCTCCGAGTGCAGGGTCTTTACTCCTCTCTGAGTGCAGAGTCTTTACTCCTCTCTGAGTGCAGAGTCTTTACTCCTCTCTGGGTGCAGAGTCTTGGCTTCTCTCTGAGTGCAGAGTCTTCGCTCCTCTCCGAGTGCAGAGTCTTTACTCCTCTCCGAGTGCAGGGTCTTTACTCCTCTCTGAGTGCACCTAAGGTCCTGTAAGCTTAATATCTTGCTCCTGATCAACCCCTTGGCCCAACAGTTTAAACGAGCACATCGCCGATTTTCAACTTTATCTCTACCTATCCGATTTAGGGATATCATACATTGCCATTTTTGGAATATTTTTGTTAGTCAGCAGAAAAATCTGTCTACTTCCCCCTCCAGACTGGTCCAGTTTTGTTATTTTATGCATATGATGACCTAGTTGGAGGTCAGGTAGAACTTCAGCCTATTACAGCTTGGATTTTCAGCTAGTTTCCACCTCTGGGTGGCCCAGAATGGGTGCCATAGATTCTGCTCAGAAATTTCACTGTTGTATTCACTCGCAAACTAATGTCAGCTTGCTATGTCTCTAAAAACAGAAATGGCATCACAAAACATGAGTGCAGAGGATGTTATGCGCGAGGATACATTTTATACGAAGCTAGTGAGATAATATGCCTCCTATAACGTTATCTTTTGGTCAGCTAGCGCAGGTTTTTTTGTTGAGCTTGCGGCTGTAGCAGACGAGAGCAAGATAGCAAGCAGAAAATTTCACCAACCATTTCAGCAGCATATGCAACCTTACTGATGTAGCACGGTCAGCCTCATTTCTGTAAAATCACGTGAGCTTAGACTTGTAATGTGAGTATAAGCTGGAGCAGACTAGGAAGTGGAAAATTTCAGCATTCATGAAATTTTTACCCAAATAATTGTGTTGACAGAAGAAAACAGCTTACTCACCTGCAACTCTATCAGTTGTCCTTTCTTCTCCAGCAGGGGTTTCCAGGGCAAAAGTGAGTCTTGACTGACGTTAATTGCTTGTAAAAGAAAATGGCTGCATCGTTCAGAAGTTGTTTAATGGGCAAAACTCAGTGATTTCAATTGGAGAAGTCCTGAAGAAGAGAATGCTCACTGAAAACTCTTACATTTGTAAACTTACTGTGAAATAAGAGCATGTGAAAAGTCTTTATGCAATTCTATTGCTTCCAATTATCTTATTTCATTTAAACAATTTAAACGATCATGAAACACATGCATTGCTTCCAACCCCTGTGTAAAAAAGCGTGAGAAGTCCAGAGTCATAACACGGATGAAACTGATAAACCTCCATGCACGAGGACTCCAGTTCTGCGCGAGAATTTCTTACATATGCTTTGATTGAATAATTGCTGACTACAGCAGGGGAACGTAAATATGTCACTAAAACTCGCGCCAAATGCGTGAGAGTTGACGGGCCCGCGTTATTAACGAAAACTGGCCACACCTGGTAATGTTGAGAGTTTTTGGAGTTTCTGAAATGGCAATTTAAATGAATGATTGAAAACAGGTCATGGCCAATCATCATTTTTAAGGGATGGGTTTGAGCCTCCCCTGTTGCCAGTTCACCAGCCGCCACTGAAATATGCCAATATCTCGAGCGGCTTTAAGAAAGTGCATATGGTTCGTGTGCGATTTATAGTTTCCAAGTGTAGGCTTTGTATAAATATGTGGTATCATTAACAACAAATGATCCATTTCATGGTAAATGGTATTTTTCTTTGTTTATGTGTATTATTTCTATGTCCATTTTCTAGGGTTTTAGAGCCAAAATAAAAAAAAAAACTGCTAAATTCATGTAATGTCAATAAAAGTAAGAGGTCATCATTTGCTTCCAATTAATTTTTAGTTGTGTATGGATTTAGCAGTATCAAAGTGAACTTTCTGAGTTAGCGGATTAATGGTTTTCAAAGCTAATGTTAGGGTTAGTTGTGCCCACCACTGATCATAAGGTATTGCAGATTAGAATTTGTTTATGTTAGCGTAACAGCTAGCCTAAGTTGCAGTTAGTTTGCAGTAATCTAAAAACTATGGGTAGAGGCTGTGATTGGGAAGAAAGCACTTTTACAAAGCTCCAACAAATAGTCGTGGCCAGGGTTGCAGATTTCACACATTTCCCTTAACCGATAGTTGAACATGTCATCACCAATAATCGATTGATCATTAATAATTCATGAGATTAAAAAACGCTCCTCTTTTTTTCAGGTTAGGTTTTATATAGCTAAACAATTCCAGCAGCACATTAGTGAAGTGAAACGTTAATTCATGAGGCTGAATTGTGATAATTTCCTCAGTCCAGTCAAATCCTCTGATTGTTTAGAAATAGTTTTTTATAACGGTCAAACGTGGGTTCACTATGATATGACATTAGTTTGGTGAAAAACGTGATATTCTTCCAAAGCCTCATTAATGCCATCACTAATGCATTCTGTAGGCCATGTACTGTATTTAAAACCCTTTCAAATACTGTAACTAAATTACTTATTGATTCTTCCACCATATGATCACTTTCTGTAAAATAAGAGATTGGCAGATTTTTGCTGAGTCAAATTTGCACAGAGTGAAAACGTACTTACTTCAGTGTAAACTGTTAATTACTAATTGTCTCAGGAACATTTGAAAAGAGCAGGGCTCTAATCTGATCATGCCTATATTGATTCCTTCTTTTTATTCTGCTGATTGAACTTGGAACACGGAAAACAAAGCTCAAGGGTACTTCCTGACAGCAGTTGCACTGGCCAATTATGTTTGCTTCGCTGGACTTCATTGTTGCATGAATCCACTGAGAGCGAGTAATTCAAAATTGGATTTGGTTTGTCCACACTTATAACATTTTGGAAACAGATACATCACTGGGCTAGCACACAGCTTTCAATCTGCGTGATCAACCAACTGCCAATTTAGATTCTGCAATTATCCTGACCACATCCTCCCTTTACTACTATGAATCGAAAAAAAACCAACCACACGTTAATGCTTCCCTCAGAGGACATTATGTTAAATAAAGCTCATTTCTGCCATAAAGAGTTCTGTGCCATTAAAAAAAAAAAAATTTGAATAATCATTTAGCCATGGTTACATACTATATAACTGGGCATAATAAAGTTCAGTCTGATTTTCAAATTTGAGGCCATGCTTGCTAATGCTTGTCCTTGGAAATCTGACATAGCAAGCCAGGCTTAGTTGCCCAACATCACTGTGCATCTTCACTGAAGTGTTTTGAACTGAAATGAAGGCAGATCCCCTAGGTAATATTTTAAAGTCTTCTCAGAAGAGTGGGCATCAGGCACCATGCACACATAGGGGCCAACAAAGTGCCCAGTTTCCTGTCTGAATATTGAATCTAGCCTCATCAATCTGCATTTAGCTGCAAAAGATGATACCATTATGATCCAGGTCATGAATAATACAATTGGGTACAATTAATGTTTTCTATGGTGAATTGCATCATTCATTTTACACTAATGGAAGTATATAACATAAGAATTGGCTGTAGACTGTTTCACATTTTCAATCCTCTAATCAGAAGCGAGTGCAACAGTCTAACTTTCTAGCCATTCAATGCACTGGACATGCTCATTACCATTATTATTTTTTTAATATATTAGTTGAATTATCTATATTTATTCTGCATTTATATAGCTGGTAGGTTGGCTAGATGACTTAAACATGTCCTCATTTAATGTATCCTAATAAAAGTTTGTAAGGCACTAAAGGTCAAACGTCTGAAAACTTTCAACAGTGCCCTCTACTACAATTAATACCTTGGGAAATATGAACCAGTGGTTATAAACTTATGCCTTTATTTTGTTTCCTCCTGATGTTTTCTTTGATGATTCCTGCCCCATCTGTGCCCGTTTTCACCTCACAGACCTAAGCTGAACTCTTCAGATCACCTCATTACCTCATCAAGGCCCCAGAGGCCACAGGATTCCTCCAGCTCACGTGACGACAGCCCCAGCTTCATTACACAGTGCATCACCAATCACACCCCACCTGTGCTGTCAGGGGATTACACAGTTACCGCATCGACTCCTGCAGCTGCCTGTACCTGGCTGACCGGAAGTCATGAGACTACTTTAACTGGCTTAAGCCCTGCTGTTCCTGATGAAGCTGGGTCAGCTGTTACCTCACCTCTGGCCTTAGTACATCTTTACTGTTAGCCACCTGGAAGCACTTCATACACTTGACATTTAATTAATAAAATCAAAATAAATAAATATAAATATATATATATATATATATATATATATATATATATATATATGTGTGTGTGACCGCGGACCACAAAACCAGTCATATGGGTAAATTTTTTCATATGGCGATTCATGCATATTCTGAAAGAGTACTAAAAATGCTTTCCAACAATGTATAGTTTGTCACAATCGGGTAAAAATTGACCGAGATATGGCATTTTGAAGATGGGGAACTTGGGCAATCGAAATTTCCAGAAAACGGAGAAAATTGAGTTTAAAAATTGTCATATTCACTCCTTAGCAACACATATTTGTAATAGAGAGAATTAAATGAAACTTGCACCATTCATTAAGCATACTATCGCCTTTAAAAAGTGCATGTACAAAGTATTTTTCATGGTAGCCTACGCATAGAAAGAAGCAAAGAAACCACACATTGTTTTCTCCTCGTGTTCTTTAATCAAATTTCAGGTGAACGAAAGACGCAGTATTCAAAAAACAAACAGGCAGTCTCTCCTTTATATGCTTCTACTTCTTCTTCGAGTTTACTGGCAGTTTAAAAAAAACACTATAATTGAGTATAATTGATTGCAGAATTACATAGTATCAATACCATGTCGAATTTTTGCTTCAGGAGACTTGATTTTTATTAACTACTAATTGGGATATCATTGGATCTCTGTAGTTGAAGTGGACAACGATTTTCTTCCGTAGCAAGAGAGAATTTTACGAACTGCTGAATAGATACTATGGGCAAGGATACTGAGCAGTTTGCACATCAGACTTGATCCAGGGGTGTCATCTAGTAGTAGAATATTGTAACTGCGTGCACAAATTTGCAGCTCCATATCCCCCGACAGACACATCGGCACCAAGTGCTTCACATAGCCTGCCGAGCACCGCTGTTCTTCTCGAACACTGCTCATCCAGATAATCCTTAAATGATGAATTACATTCATATTTTAATTTGTAGCGAGTAACGAAGTGGCCAGTGTCAGAGTAACAAAGTAAAAGTATACTTTTTATCCTTTCAATGTAGTAGAGTAAAAGTCCCGGTAAAAAAAAAAAAAAAAACAAAAACTGTTTCTAGGGGAGGCCCGTCTTTGTTCACGCTAAGTGCGGTTTGTTCTGATGTCTCCTATTGGGTCACGTTTGAACCTACGTAGCCTAGTCATCTCATAAATAATCAAATAGAGGGAATTCCCTGCTTTGCAATGATACCAACAATGTTGGGGAATCCCCAGCTGGCGCAGCGCTGGAAGCGATTTTTGTCGGCGCATTTTTCATTGTTTTTGGGCTAATTACACAAAGATTTTCACCACCCTCTTCTCCTAAATCAAGTTTGGAGGCACCTATGATAGGATTTTTGCGAAATACTCACTTGTAATGGTGTCTTAAGTTATTTTTCTAACGTTTAATGCACAAATCGAAAAATCGATAATTTTAATGTAAAATGTATTAGACGCGCAAAATGGGCTCGTGCGACTTACCACTGGTTTTGTGATCCGGGGTCACACACACACACACACACACACACACATATATGTATAACTTAATTCAAATACAATGATATACATAGATTAAAAGAAGTTGAGCAAATTTAAAAATGTTTTGCAGCTGGTTCTTACTTTTTTTAGTTACACTTTTTTCCCCTTTTTTTACAGGATATACTGACCCTGTGCCAAGGTTTTTGAAACTTGTTGCAGAATGAGCATATCTTTCTGAAGAATGAATACATAAATAAATAATAATAATAAATAATGTTGATGAGGTATATCATTTATATTTTTTTCTAGTACTGTTTTCGATTTGATACAGGTCAAAGATAATTAAAAAAAAAGACTATTTCGTGCATGCAATTTCCCAACTTTTTCAAAAACAGGGTTGTTGTTATGGGATGTAGGTTAAAATATTAGGTGCGCATCATGGTGACATGATGTAACTGAATTATCACAAATTAGCGTGACATCAAACATCATATTTTAACTTCCAAACTGTTGCCTAATTTACTTATCAGCTTAAAGGGACACTCCAGTCATTGAACATACCTAATAAAACACTATATTTCAATGAAGTATCGTTCTCTAAGCCTTCTGTAAGATTTCTGGTTTTCTCAGCGTGTTCCCCCAATTTGTCTTTCATCTTTCTGAACGAATGGTGAGCTGTGAGAGCCAACTGCTTTCAGTCAATGCCAGGATTGCCACTATACACTATAGTATCTATGCAAATCAACTGGGTGCCGGCAGACGGCCACCATTGATCTTATTAAATTAGGATGAGGTGTTTTGACATCCTGTAGCAGAACCGGCTCCTCTGGATGGGCTGGTGGGGGGCAGCTTCCTGGCCGGGTGTTATTTGTCACTCCTTCACACTACTTAAACTGCCGATTTTCCTTCATTCTGTGTGTGATGCTGACCTCTCCCGTGGGCACAACCGTTTTCCATCGCAACTGAACTTTTAATAAAGTGCTTCACGTGTCTCATCATTACCATTCGCTCCATGTGCAAGTTATTTCCAACCCGGATTAACAGTGAATTAAACAGCCCGTTTCAAAATCGTCGAATGTTCGGTAAAAGAAGAAACTAAACAACAGAGATTTTCTTCACTTCCATGAAAAAAATCAGTAACATCCCCCCAGGCATTTTGATATTATGACACTTTTTCCCTGAACTGTCAAAGCTCTCCACGGAGGCCGCCGTTTTAACCATTTTCTGCGAGTCACATGATCATAAATCATGGCCCTGACGTCACATGTGCGTATAGCACATTCAGTCTCTTATCCTTATTTTTCATTTGATGTTGCTGTCTTGAGTGTCGAGTCGACTGGATTCACTCAATAATCGCAAATAAAAGATAGTTTATTTTTTTCACGTCTGTTGATTGAGTGATAATATGTGAGCGAGGATAATGAAACAGAAGACCGTAGCTACACATGCATTGTATGTATGCTCGTAACCAAATGAGCTGTCGGGAATTCTCTGGAGTCCCAGCAATGACAGAACACGGGAATGCCAAAGAAACTTGTTCAGAGAAACAAATGATAAAGCTTGCTTTATAAAGGCTGCAAACCCCGATTATTCTAATAACAGGCATGCTAATTTTGTAGGGCATGAAAGGATACGTGAATCATACCGAAAACAGCCAAGATTTCATTCAGGCGCGATTTTTCTGCTCTGCCTCCCAACTATGGCAATGATGACATTATTTCCCTGACAGATGGAAATAGCATGAACGCTTCGTTCGCAACTCACACGTTTTATGATATTAATCGATCGTTAATCATAAAATAAAATGATCAGGGCTTGGCGACTGACAAATGTTGCTATGTTCCAGAGATCTGTGCTCTTATCCTGCCAGTGCGCACTGATACTGGGGGAGCGGTACCGTGCAGCAACTTCGCTGCTGAACAAAAGTTACATTTTGGGCGTCTTAAAATGCAGCACTGTCAAGCAAAAATCAGTCTCATAATAATGCCAACTTTAGCTATTTAGCTAGAGACATGAGCAGACACATATACACCACTAGCGATTTTTGTTACGAACAAACATTCCATAAAATATTGAAATGCAACCGAACTAAGGTGATTCAGTGGTTTTCATATTTTATTTACCAAGGAATTATTTTCATGTATGCGTTTCTTTCGGTGCCTCTGTGGCGTTGGTAACCATCTTGCCATTGATTCGCGTGATACTGTGGAGACTTGTCTTACCCATGACAACACACATGAATGCGCAAAACGAAGGGGTAGGGCTAAGTGGTAGGGCCAAGGGTGAAATGGGATTCTCCTTAATTTAAGCGAATTGCGATGCAGCTCTCGCCTGATCCCCGCCGCTCGCTCGCTTTTTCCACATTTTCAAGCGACTGCAGTACCGTACCGTAGCAGCCAGTGAGCAGTATGGGTGGGCGAGTCTAACTGGTGGGAGAAGTCGGGGATTCACTAAAGCACTCGGATGTTTGACAGGCTGATCGGTGCATATCGGACACTAAAAAGAGTCGTTAAAAAAGAATGGTTCGTTCATTTTTGCCTATCACTAGCCTGTTAACACATCCACAATCACGGAGCAAGGTACAAGCCTTGAACTTCATATGCAGTAGGTCCTTGTAAAGTAGGCTTGTTGCTGCAACGTCATTCAGTATCGGTTTACTTGCGAAACTAATGGAATGCTTTATCAGATTATTCGAGTAGTCCTCCGGGTACGTGAAGTGTTCACTACACACACGGACCTGTTGATCTTTTGGTTCAGGACGTGCACATTTCGCCAGCCACTGAATCCGTAGATGCTTCCTTTTCTTGCCAGCTGGCAACTTGTGAAATCTAGCATTTCGCGGATTGTTTTTATCCGAAACAGCGCAGTGTTTAGCAATACAATACGGCATTTCACGATGAAATGATGGACAAAGGAAACCAAACGAACACGAGGTACAAACACTGATCTATATAGAATAACTATATACAGTATTGTTATTCTATGTAGATCAGTGGGTACAAAGCGGAGATTACTACTGTCAATACACAAAACTGACGTCACTTCCGTTGAGATCGGTCATGTAACTGGACGAAATGGCTGCGCCCATGAGAGTATCAAAAATTTACTAAGTAATCGGCTTAAAACTATACAAAACGCTATCGGATAGCACTGAAATTTTGTACTTACCTTCTATACATTATAAACTATCGATTGACATTATTTCATTTTTTAGCAAGATGAAAATAGTGTGGCGAACTCACTGTAGATAGTTCTGTTGCATAGCGCTTTTGTCTGTTTGAAAAGCGGCAGCTCGCGATTGGCTGGCGGGTGAGTAAGTGGTGCAGCCAATCACGGCCGGGGAAGGGGTTTATAAGAGGGAGGCTCTTTGCACGGGAGTCAGTCTGTATTGGGTTTGTTAGCAGCGAGATCAATGTTCCACTTGCCTGAAAGAGCAACGGCCCTTTTCAGGGCCTCTGCTACACCTGAAATAAAGCGAAGCCCAGCCTGGGCGATGCGAGAACTGCTAACTCTGCCTACAACTGAGTCCTTCCATAGCGACAACGCTACATTGGTGTCAGAGAGCGGGATCGAAGACATACGCCGCGAAATTAAACGCATGGAAGGAGAACTCAGCCGCAGCCTGCGAGTAAAGGCGGGCGTAGCAACGGGGAGTGAGAACCAGGCAAGGGAGCCGTTCGCGCCAGACGGGAGAAGCAAGCCACGTCCTGAGCGAGCGCCGCCGGTGGCGGCTGAGAGAGAGGGGACGCCGGAGCCACGGAAAGGAGTGAAGCTGCCCCGTTTCAGTGGCGCATTGCCCTGGGAGCCCTATCAGGCCCAGCTGCTGCTAGCTGCCCAATACTGCGGGTGGACGGACGGCGAGGCAGCGACACACCTAGCGTTAGCTCTGGAGGGCACGGCGCTGCAAACGCTACTCGACCTCGACCCAGCTGAACAAACTAACCTAGCCACGCTAACCAAGGCGTTGGAACGGCGATACGGGCAGCGCCAGTCTACCCAACTCCATTGGCAGAAACTGCTATTCCGCCGCTGCCAAGCGGGGGAACAATGGGGAGCCATAGCCGCTGACCTGCGCCTCCACGCCCGCCAGGGCTATCCTACCTTCGGGGCCCACGAACAGGATGAGCTAGCGCTGAATGGCTTCCTGCAGGCTCTCACCCCAGAGCAACTAAGACACCACGTCATGCTGGCCACGCCCCGTTCTCTTGACGAAGCTCTCCTAGAGGCTGAATAGGTCGAAGACGTCATCATGGAAGTGACAGTGGCAAGCGTGCAGCCCGCTGTGCCTGAACCTAGCCCGGCCCCACCCGCACCGCAAGCCGAACTCCATTCTGCCCTTTTAAGGGCGGACGAGCAAAAAGCACTCCATTCTGCCCTTCTAAGGGCGGACGAGCAAAAAGCACCCCATTCTGCCCTTCTAAGGGCGGATGAGCAAGGTGTGTTACCGCGGGTAGGCCGGTTAGGTAAGTTTGGTGGGCTGTACCTCGACTGCCAGCTGGATGGCCACCCCTGCCGGGCACTGGTCGATAGGGGCGCCACCATCTCCCTCGTCGGGCCAGCGACACTCCCCAACGCCACCTGGAAACCGACCACAACCAGGCTGCAATCTGTGACCGGCCAGAGAATGGCCATGCGGGGCAGAAGAATGGTGAGCGTGGCGGTCGGCAACCACCTAGCCGAGCAGGAGTTCTGGCTGGCCAACATTGGTGAGGCATGCATCGTGGGGCTGGATCTGCTGACGGCGTGGGGTGCCACAATCGACATAGCCCAGGCTAAGCTCACCATCGGCCAGACTGCGTTTCCCCTGCATCATGCTGCCAAAAAGAAGCGAGCAGCGAGAAGAGCTCACCGGGCCCGCACAGCCATCACGCCGCATGACGCCACGCTCCCCCTAGCCTACTGACCGGCCAGCTAACCAGCTTGCTGGCCCCGGGATCGGGTCCGCCTCCGTCCGCCCAGCCCCCTCGCTACGACCCGTCTCACCCTCAGTCGAGACGGCAGAGGCCGTTCGCGAGCTGTGGCTACGTAGCTGCGGTGGACTCGCCCCTTCTCAGCACCAGCGATTACGTAGCTTGTTGACTGATAATGCAGACCTTTTCGCTGTCCGCGATGAGGAATGCACACAGACGGACCTGGTGCAGCACATGATTGACACCGGTGATGCTGCACCTGTCCGCCTGCGCCCTCACCGGTTATCGTTGTCCAAGCGGCTGGCGGCGGAGGAGAAGGTAAGAGAGATGGCTGCAGCGGGCATAATAGAGCCATCGGACAGCCCGTGGGCGGCGCCGGCTGTCCTAGTGCGTAAGAAGAACGGAGAGTGGCGTTTCTGTGTTGATTATCGGCATCTCAATGCCGTTACTCGTAAGGACGCCTACCCTCTCCAGCGCAAGACGATGAGGCACTGGATCACATTATGGCTCCAGTTGGTTCAGCTCGCTGGACCTCCGCAGTGGATACTGGCAAGTGAGGCTAGCCCCGAGTGCCAAAGCAAAGATTGCTTTCACCATCGGGCAGGGTCTGTGGCAGTTTTACGTGATGCCGTTTGGCTTGTGTAATGCCCCGGCAACCTTTGAACAGCTGATGGAAAGGGTGCTGTCGGCCGTCCCTCGAAGTCGCTGCGTTGTGTACCTGGATGACCTCTTGATGCACGCAAGCAACTTCGAGCATGCCCTCGCGAACTTGAACGAGGTGTTTGCGGCGATTCGACTGGCTGGGCTCCGGTTGAATCCCCGGAAGTGCCAGCTTCTCCGGAGGGAGACGGCCTTCCTCGGACACCTTGTGAGCAAGCGAGGGGTAGCCACCGACCCAGCTAAGGTGGCTGCAGTGTCAGAGTGGCCGACACCGGCGGACGTGGGCGAGTTGCGCAGCCTCCTAGGGCTGGCCAGCTACTACCGGCGCTACGTACGGGACTTCACCTCCATAGCCAGTCCCCTCCATCGCCTCACTGACAAGCACCACCCCTACAACTGGAATGACAAGTGCACGGCGGCATTCAACCAACTCAAGGCAGCCCTCACTCAAGCCCCGGTGCTGGCGTACCCTGACGTCCATCGGCCATTCATCATGGACACTGATGCTAGCAACACAGGTGTGGGGGCAGTGCTATCGCAAGCTGATGACAGCGGGGAGAGGGTGTTTGCGTACTACAGCCGTGCCCTGAGCCGGGCCGAAAGAAACTACTGTGTCACATGCCGCGAGCTGCTGGCCGTCATCCTAGCCCTCCGTCACTTCCGGCCCTACCTCCAGGGTGACTCCTTCCGCCTCCGCACTGATCACGCCTCCCTCATGTGGTTCCTCCACTTCAAGAACCCGGAAGGGCAAGTAGCACGCTGTCTAGAGACGCTACAAGAATACAACTTTACCATTGAACACCGAGCAGGCCGCCTTCACAGAAATGCCAATGCTCTCTCACGGCGTCCATGTACAGAACTGAACTGTAAGTCTTGCCAGCGTATGGAGGAACGCAACCAACCAGAACCACCAGCGGCGGTGGTGTGTGCGCTGGGAGAGGCGGAGGGCTGGATGCCCTGGGAGGACCAACAGCTGAGAGAGGCGCAGGTGGCGGATGACATGCTGCGGAAGGTGAGGGGCTGGCTGGAGGCTGGCGCATTCCCGACGTGGCTGGAGATCTCGGCTGGGGAGCTGGAGCTCAAGGCCTACTGGGGATGCGTGGGAGTCTGGAGCTGCAAGATGGGCTGGCATACCAGCGGTGGCGGGCCCTTGGCCGAGGCAACGACCTCCTGCGGCTGCTGGTGCCCCGTGCTCTCCGCCCACAAGTCCTGGGGCTGGCGCACGGCTCGATGGGGGCGGGCCACTTTGGAGTCAACAAGACCCTACAGCGCCTCCGGCAGCGCTTCTACTGGCTGAGCTGCCGCCGAGACACCGAACTCCACGTCCACTGCTGCGACACCTGTACGGCACACAAAGGGCCCGGTGAGACCTCTCATGCCCCGCTGCAGCCCTATGTCACGGGTGCCCCCATGGAGCGGGTCGGCGTCGACATCCTCGGGCTGTTCCCCACCACCAAGACCGGCAACCGGTACATCTTAGTCGTCATGGACTACTTCACCAAGTGGCCAGAAGCGTATGCCATCCCTGATCAGAGTACGGAGACGGTAGCCAGCCACTTGGTGGAGGAGATGTTCGCCCGGTTCGGGGTGCTGGGAGAGCTCCACAGCAAACCAGGGGCTTAACTTTGAGGCTAAAGTAATGGCTGCATTCTGCCAGCGCATAGATAGGTCGCGAAGACCGCACCACGCCGCCTCCACCCCAAGAGAGCGATGGGCTAGTGGAGAGATTTAACCGCACCCTCACCACTCAGCTAGCAACTCTGGCCAGTCAGCAGCAGCGGACTGGGACCGCCACCTACCCCTGGTGCTGTGGGCATACCGGTCGGCCGTGCAGGAATCCAGCCTCTGCACTCCTGCTGCCTTAACGCTTGGGCGGGAGCTCCGGAACCCCATTGCCCTGGTGTTCGGACCCCCGCCCACAGACGAGGAGCCCAAACTTAGTGAGGCTACCTACTACTGCCACCTCCTCAAACACCTGCAAGTGGCACATGATTTCACGCGGCGGGCCCAGGAGACCGCGGGCCTCCGGCAGAAGCGAAATCACGACAACCAGTGTCGGGGGTGAGCCTTCGCCCCAGGCAACAGCGTATGGGTCCACTGCCCAACCCGCAAGAAGGGACTGTCCCCCAAGCTGCAGCAGCACTGGCGCGGCCCCGGCGAAGTGCTGCAGTGGTTGAGCGAGGTGACTTACAGGGTGCGTATGCCCGATGCCGGACGGGTGGTTGTCCTCCATCAGGATAGGCTGGCTCCCTACTGGCCCCGGGCTGCCAACCCTGTGTCTGATGCTGCTGGCCCCGCAGCTGACCTGCACGCCAGCGCGCCCGCCAGCCCAGCGGCCCCTGCCCCACCAGCTCCCACGGTCTAGCCCCGGCTCACTGACAGGCCCATTCGCCAGCACCGAGTACCCAGCAGCCTTCGGGACTTTGTGGTCGGCCATGCCAGTTTAAGGGGTCGTCGGGAGACAAGTGACCCCTTAGGTGGGGGCAATGTGGCTTAACTCACTGTAGATAGTTCTGTTGCATTGCGCTTTTGTCTGTTTGAAAAGCGGCAGCTCGCGATTGGCTGGCGGGGGAGTAAGTGGTGCAGCCAATCACGGCCAGGGAAGGGGTTTATAAGAGGGAGGCTCTTTGCGCGGGAGTCAGTCTGTATTGGGTTTGTTAGCAGCAAGAGCAATGTTCCACTTGCCTGAAAGAGCAACGGCCCTTTTCAGGGCCTCTGCTACACCTGAAATAAAGCGAAGCCCGCCCGGGCGATGCGAGAACTGCTAACTCTGCCTAGGACTGAGTCCTTCCGTAGCGACAACGCTACTATAGTTTCCCTTTAAGAAACGAAGCCTTCACCTACAGCTCGTGGAAACGTCTAAATGTGATGACATGACCACACTTTAATAAAAGTTTTTCATTGATTACAACAGAAAGACTGTAAATAAGCCGCTATTAAGTGAATTTTTGGGATGTGAATTTTATTTCTCTCCTGCAAAGAAGTTCCAGCTCTTTAAAATTTCCTGAAGCTCATGTGTGTACAGCGCTATTTTGGCAGTTCTACAGGTTTTATATTGAGATCTGAGCAATGATCGGGATATTGATTATCCTCCTCTGAAGCCATACCAAGCTGGACTTGAAATCTGAATCAATACATTTTTTCATCCACGAAGAGCCCCTATCCCAGCCAGTAGAGCAGTAGCCAAAAAACCAATATGTCCCACCCGTGGGTGCAGCTGCATGTACCACCTGTGTGCTGCAGTCAGTATGTGCTGCAGCTATGTACCTTTCCTGTGCTGCAGTCAGTATGTCCACCGGGGGCTCAGTCAGTATG